>JBBBDQ010000598.1:475000-1077500 GCA_037127315.1 Ascarosepion bandense | reverse complement strand
ATATGGTATTAAGATATGCTAAAAGTGCTTAATATCAGGGATTGAGCATATGTAAACTCTGAGCACAAGTCAACACAAGATGAAATCATCGCTGATGGTGGATGTTTTTGTGTTAACGTCCTTGTAACCTCTCTGAAGATGACTCATGTGAGCCAAAAGCTAAGAACTAACTTAACAAAAAATAATTCAAATGTTGGAGAATGTTTGTCTTTATTTTAAACTGAAATTAAAGCCAAATATGATGTTTAGAATGGTTCATGATTAAACATATAGACATTCATTGTCTCTTATATTTAACAGTATATGGTTAAAAAAAATATATATATATAAAGATTATGAGCCTGAAAATTGCATTGAAGTTTATGTTAAACCAGTGGATAGTAATAATCAAATTAAACTCATCATATATTATGAAAAATTCAAAACAATTGACCTCATAGTTTCTAATAACCCTATAAGCACTCAACTAAATCCTCTACAAAAAACCAATAGAGTGTATCAATTTACATGCCTGTTCAGAGATTGTATCACTGGTACTAATAATAAACCCACTACATATATTGATTTTAGTACAACCATGCTCGCCCATAGACTTACCTGTCACCTTTCTGATCAGAGTTCAATTAAACAACATTTCTCAGAAAAACATAACCATGTAGGTAATATTAGACAGATTTTAGTCAACAATACAATAATCCTCACTCATACACATAGTAAAAGGAACCTTTCAGGCCATCTACATTAAATTCAATCAACCCACACTTAATAAAGTCACGTTTAAATCTGGTCACAGCACGTTACATTGCATCTAAATATATGGTTCTGTCATCATATCGAGCTCTCACACGGTGTGACATCATAGAACCGCATTACAAATTTGCAAACTGTGTTTGCTATTTTTGGTAACTCTTGCCATTGTTTAGCGGAGTTTTATGTCAACACAAAAAAAATTGTCGCTGATGGTGGATGTTTTTGTGTTAATGTTCTTGTAACCTCTCTGAAGATGGCTCATGTGAGCTGAAAGCTTAGAACCAACTTATATTTAACAGTATATGTTTAGAAAATTATCTGCTGCCTCAATACACTAAATATATATATCTATAATGGACTCACTCGTCAGATTTGACGTATGATGATCTGATAGCCTAATTCCTTCAGTCATGAAACCAAGGCAAACTGCCAGAAGACCCACACAAGTGATTTGATTAAAGTGGTGAAGGCTTGTGCAGAACCATTGACACTTTTCAGAACTATTGGTATACTAAGTCGGTAAATATAAATGCCACAGATGAAGCAGACAATAGACATCAGGCTTTCAGTTATCTCACAACAGGTTACCACTACCTGCTGCAATAGATTGGTTGCCAGCCAAGGCTATAGAACCAATCAGTCCTATTTAACCTATAACTGGAGGGAAGGGATGGATTAATACCTTTCCCAAGGGTATTCGCATAAGTGAATGCAATGCATTCAACTGAAATTCAAACTCAGCTTCCCAAATCACTTATTCCAAGCCAATATCCACTGTACCACCATATATATGTATATATATTATTTTTAAGTTGTATATATAGAAAAAGAGTGCTCAGTATCACAGTTTTTTGTTTTTTTTTATAGATCTAGACAGTGTGGACTTAGAAACTAAACTGTTAATGTCTATCTATGTGTTGGGGCACCTTCCCTGTTTACTCTAATATGGACTCTTCCTAAGACTATATATTAGTAGTCATAAGTGGACTACAGTGTGACAGAGTGATATCAGAGTGTAGTAGCACTGTGCTGTAACAGTAGTGCATCCCAGCGATCTAGTCCTGAGGGTAACATTACCAAGTCTCACGTCTCGTATTATCTCGCATTCTCTCGTATTTGACTAACTGTATTGTACAATGTTCTACTAACCCCCTCTGTATATATTTCTCTTCAATATTTTGTGTTTTCTACCATATTTCTCTGCATTGTGTATTTATTGGATCTAACCCCAGATCCATGACACTATGACTAAAAGAATTTAAGCATGCTTCTGGAGTGGCATCTTGGTTGGTGAATGTTGCAATAACCATTGCCTTCAGTTTATCTTTAGTGTTAGGAGAATTTTTGTTGGTCTCTTGGTCAGCTGCACCTCACACATAATAAGGCTGTTGCAGTCTGGGTAGTTAGGTGGCTAGATATAAGGGGTGGTGTGATCACAGAGATTATACGACAGCCATGACTGGGTTCTCCTGCTAGTGTGGCATGATGCAGAATTCTGTTGCCAAAAATAAGGTCTTCCAGCAGCCATCCTTTTGACCAACGGCAGCACTATCACATCAAGGAACTTGATGTAGGCCTCTGTGTTGAGTCAACAAGAAATTTGGGAGTTTTTATGCTATCCACATTGCTCAGACTGTTGTCCTCATCTTTACTGCCCTATTCACGACTGTTCAGTCGTTATTCACTCCGGGCTTCTTCAGTTCGAATAATGTAAATGATATAATTACTACCTCAGCTCAGAGGTATAGAAAAATACTTCAGAAGTTCTTTTCTTATTAAAATGAACAGAGTGAGTTTTCCAAGCTTCCGAATCTTTGATATCTGGGGTGTTAGGTGGCCAGATGTAAGAATTGATGTGGTTGCAGAAATGGTCTGACCCCCATGAATAGGTTCTCCTGTTTGTGTGGCATGGTGCAGTATTCTGTTGCCTAACATAGGGTCTTCCAGCAGCCACTATTAAAATTAAAAATATAAAATGGTGACCATTTTACCCATTGCACACTTTATATATATATACATATCAAAAACCAAACTAGTTACATTCTGTTATCACTGACTGGACCACAAATTACTGCCAATCATATTCAATTGTTGTCCCCTTGGCAATGCTCCATGCCTTGAAAAAGTTTTTGGCTTTAATCTCACACCTGACCGGAAATGGAACTCATACAGTCAATTGCCAAAGATGCAGGTAAATTGGTCAGTCCTCTGTACCGATCCAATAAATACCTGATCCCTCATGCTATCCTCTACTTTGACAAAAGCTAGATTCGGCTGAAAATAGAGTATTGTTGCCATATTTAGGTGAGTGCTGCCCAGTCCTCATTTTTCAATATTGAAAGAGTTCAAAAGCATCTCCAAATACTTGCAGGTGATAAATTCTTTTAAACCGTCTAACTGTCTCTCCCATAGGCAGGATGCAGCAAGCCTCTTATCGCTCTATCGCTACTTGGTTCTGCTAATCTCAATCTTCTCAACTAGGACCAACCATGCCATTTACATTGGAGTAAATCACCTATATTCCCTCAGTATTATATTGGTGAGAACTAAGTTTTTCTTGATAAGCTTCTTCGCCTGAACAACTGTTTTGTGAAACTGACTCCTGAGAGAACGTGTCTCTGATCACTACAATGTCAACCTATTCAAGTCTAGAGTTAACCATTATCTTCCTCTCCTAATGGTACCCACTCTACCCTGAGTGAACCCTAGACATTCTACAGCCTAAACCTGAAAAGTTAAGTTTCAATGAAAATGAAAACAATGCATTATCATTCATGAATTTGTTTTCCCTAATGGGTATGTAAATTCATAAATGTTATTAGTTGTTTATTGTTTGAATCTTGCTCAGATGGATTTTTTAATCTTAACAATTTCAATCAGTTAAGTGCTATACGTGATACACGCTTTGGGCAATAATGTCTTGAAAGAGACATGACTGACTGGGCAGAAGATTATCCAAGAGTAGGTTTCCATTGCTTTCCGTGGTAAACTGGTTGCCAGCCAAGGCTATAGAACCCAATTTGTCCTGTTATTTCCCTCATAGCTAGAGGGGAAAGAGATGCATTATATTATCAAGTAGTGATTAGTGGGGGATCAGTTTATTACTTCATAACAATATAAAACTGACCCCCCACTTTATGCCCAGTAGAAGACATCATCCTGTTTTCAACTATTATATTGAGTCAGTCAGTTAAGTGCCATATGTGATACATGCTTTGGGCAATCATGTCTCGAAAGAGACATAACTGATTGGGCAGAAGATTATCCCACAGTAGGTTGCCATTGCTTTCTGTGGTAGACTGGTTGCCAGCCAAGGCTATAGAACCCAATTGTCCTGTTATTTCCCTCATAGCTAGATGGAGAAGAGATGCATTATATTATCAAGTAGTGATTAGTGGGGGATCAGTTTATTACTTCATAGCAATATAAAACTGACTCCCCAAATTATGCCCAGACTTAATCCTGTTTTCAACTATTATATTGAGTCTGTCAGTTAAGTGCCATATGTGATACACGTTTTTGGCAATCATGTCTCTTTCGAGACATGACTGACTGGGCAGAAGATTATCCTGTAGTAGGTTGCCATTGCTCTCTGTGGTAGACTGGAGGGAGAAGAGATAGATTATATTACATTATTAAACTAAATATAATTAGTGGCGGATCAGTTTATTAATTCATAACAACAGAAAACCAATCCTCCACATTATGCTCAGTAGAAGTTTTAATTATGTTTCCAACTATTACATTCAGTCAGTCAGTCAAATGCCATATGCAATACATGATTTAGGCAATCATGTCTCGAAAGACTGACTGGGCAGAAGATTATCCCACAGTAAGTTGCCATTGCTTTCTGCGGTAGACTGGTTGCCAGCCAAGGCTATAGAACCCAATCTGTCCTGTTGTTTAACCAATAACTGGAAGGAAGAGATGGCTTAATATGTTTTCCCAGGGTTATTTGTGCATAAGTGAATGCAAAAAGAGCCCCAAAATGCCAATTAAAGGCCAGGGATACTAAAATCAAGCAGGTACAGAAATTTAGATTCCTGGGAAGTGTTCAAACAAAGAAGGGAAAGTGTGACATTGAAATCAAAAAGTGTATTCGCATGGGCAATAATGCATTTGCAAAGCTGAGTATAGTATTGAGAGAGGAAAATTTTGTTGGAAACAAAGAAAAGAGTACTGGACTGTTATGTGATATTGTTCCTCCTTGTGGTGCAGTGGTTATCAGCTTGGAACGAGAAATCGGGGAGCTGAGTTTGAATTCCAGTTGAATTCCTTGCATTCACTTACGCACAAATACCCCTGGGAAAGATATTAATCTGTTTCTTTCCTTCCCGTTATGGGTTAAATAACAGGACAGATTGGGTCCTATAACCTTGGCTGGCAACCAGTCTACTGCAGAAAGTAATGGCAACCTACTGCGGGATAACTTTCTGCCCAGTCAGTCATGTCTCTTTCGAGACATGATTATCCAAGCGTGTATCACGTATGGCACTTAACTGACTGACGGATATGGCAGCTAATGCTGGGCAATCTCCTCAAAGATGAAAGAAATACTAGAAGCAATAGAAATGTTGTTCTACAGAAGGGTGGTGAGGATATCCTGGACCAAACATGTGAGCAAAAAAATGGAAATGAAAAGAAAACTTATGCTTATCATTAGAAAGAGATAGTGAAGTTTCAGGAGCACATAATGAGGATGGAAGACTTTGAAGAATCTGATATTAACAGGGTGGATAGAGACAGAGGAAAACTGCATGTGACATACTTAATGGGCTTGAGCAAATGGATGGCCGAGCAGGGTTTAAGAAAATAACAGAAAGTGTATTAAGAGCTACAACGGTCAGGAAGATGTGGAAGGCCATGATCGTCTACGTTCTGAAGAGTCATGACAGATAAAAGAAAAAACTTTATTTTATAATTAGTAATAAACCTAATTTTCTTGTTCTGGTCAAATATTGTAGATTTCTTTATAATTTCTTAAAAATGTTTTTAACAGAAAATTTGTCCTGCTTATAATCAACATTTTTTTATCATTTCATACAAAGCAAGTTAGGACCACCACTGGTGTGCAGGGGGTTATAGTGAAGGGAAAAAAAGCAAGGAACAATGCATGTTAATGAAAGGATAAGAGATGGAGGGGAATGAAGGAGTCAGAAGATGGGAACTGCCATTGCATTTAAACTTTTGGAGATTGTAGCTAGCAGGGAAGCAAGTAAACAGATGGGAATTCCACAAACAGGAAGTGCAACAGAAGAACCTCTTAGAGTAGAAAAGTTGGTTACATTTAACTATTTTGATGGTAAAAGAGTGGGACCTTGACACATTTGATTTTTACAAAAAATCTTGTTGGGAGCTTCTGCTATGCATCTTGTGGTTATCAACAAAATTCAAAGAAAAATCTGCAATATAATCAATCTTGACTTGGCAGTTCAACTTCAGTCACTTTCTCACCAACAGGATGTGGCTTCCTTTTTTTCTATAAGTATTTTAATGGCTTCTGGTCTTATAAGCTTATCTCCCTGATACCCTCTCCGTACAAATTTACTCAAGTTCCTAGATTGACAACAATGTTCCACCCATTTACAGTCGAAACAGTCAAATGTAACCAGTACTTTTACTGAATTAGCTGCTTTTTTCATACTGTGGAACTTCCTTCCATATCTTTGCTTCCCTCATAGTTACAATTTTCAAGAGTTTAAGTGCAATGTCAATTGCCATCTTTTATCTCCTTGATTTCCATCTTTCTCCTTTCTATCTTTTCTCTGCCACCCACTGTATCTTGTTCTTCCTTTTCACTTTACTTTCACATAAGACCCTGTGCATCAGTATTCCTATCTTTCTCTCATCCTTTCCTCACCACCCACTGTATCTTGTTCTTTTTTCTTTTTGTGTTTCTCTCGTATAACCCCACCATGCACCAGTGGAAGTGCACCACTGATTCAAATGTGATTTCATGTCATTATGTGTGTATATATATATATATATTTATATATATATAATTTAAAAAAGATTTTTGATTTACTACAATTTAGATATACAATAGATATTTCACTGCATAATGATGTTATTATTGCGGCTCGTCAGACCCAAATGGTACAACAATTGATCCTCAAAATATCACCCCTCAAATTTTTTTTGGTAAAAATATATATATATATATACTGCTTAATTAAAAACAGAATATCTACTCAAAAAATGAGTATCAATTAAAATTAATGTTCAAATAAATGAATAAATTAATTATATGTTTTAAATTAATGTTTTGAACGTTGTAAATATTTTCTTCATTCCTCATTCATTTGGATATATATATATAATTGAGTTCTCCTGGTGACTGGTGTGTGTATACACTGCATATATATTACATGCTAAAATTTCCCCTCTCTTATTCCATGTGCCGTTGGATAAGGGAGTAGGGACTTCGACTGACAACAAATCGATCGAGTTTCAATCCCGGTTGGAAACAAGTGGATGTCTATCCACACTGATGAGCTGTGATACAGCAAAACAGACTTGTATGTGGATGACTAATAATATATATATATATATATATATATATAAAGGAGATAAAAGTATATGTATGAGTAAATCATAAAGTGTATGTGTATAAAGAAGGTAATTGTATATGTATGTGTAAAACATTTTGTATGTGTGTGCATAAATATATATATTTATATATATAAGGAGACAAATGTGTGAGTAAAGCTCTCTGTTGCAAGCAAAGCTGAAAACAAACGGATCTTTAGACAAATTAGTAAGCACCAATGAACATAAATCAAGAAAGTGATTTCCAAATTACTCAGCTAATCACAGATTCTTTCCTTTCTTTTGTTTCTCTCTCCCTTTCTCACTCTCTCTCTCTCCATCCCTCATTCCCTCCATCCCTCTCTCTCTCTTTCTCCCTCCCCTCCCCCTCTCTCTGTGTTTCTCTTATTTTGAGGCCCGAAGCAACTGGTACATTCATTGAAAGGACAGGTGTATGGAGGAAGAGAGAGAGAGAGAGACAGACAGACAGACAGACAAAGAGAGAGAGAGAAGGAGAGAGAGACAAAGAGAGAGAGGGAGGGAAGAAGAGGGAGAGAGATGGAAAGAGAGAGAGAGGAAGGAAGAGAGAGAAGGTGGGGCTGAATGGGAATAGGAATGTGAGCATAGGCAGAAAAGGAAATAAGCTAAGAATTGATTTGTCTATGCAAATCAAACCACTTGTCAAAATTACAAATTTGGAAAGTGGGTTAGGCCAATATGTTTTCAACGTCTCCTAGTATGAGAAAAAAACAGATATATATACATGGTGAGATTGAGAAATTGTTGTTTAAATTACACAAAAATGAAAATAACTCTGACATTTCATTTTAACAGATTAAATATTAAATTACACAAAGATATCTTGAAATACTAAGGAGTAAATTTATCCAAAAAATCATCATTGGCTTCAACCACAACCTCCAGACTGTCCTTCTGATTTTGGAATCTTCTGCAATTCTTCTGGACAATCTCCTTGTTTAAGTTGGTAAATGCTGTCATAATTATAAGCCTCAGTTCATTTTTGGTTTTAAAAGGAGTTTTGTTAGTCTCTTTCTCAACTGCAGTGCACACGTGATAATTGAATGAGTTGCATTCTGGGGAGTTGCCAGACGTAAGGGAAGATGTGGTTGCCGAAATTGTCTGACATTCATGACTGAGTTCTTCAGTTTGTGTGATATGGTGCAGAGTCCTGTTACCAGAAATAGGCACTTCTAGCAGCCACTCTCTTGACCCAGGGTAGTGCTACCTTCTTAAGGCACTTGATTTAAACCTCCCTGTTGAGACTGAGAAACTGTCAGTCAGTTGCCATATGTGAAACACACTTGGGCAATCATGTCTCTTTTGAGACATGACTGACTGGGCAGAAGATTATCCTGCAGTAGGTTGCCATTGCATTCTGTGGTAGATTGGTTGCCAGCCAAGGTTATTTGAACCCAATCTGTCCTGCTATTTAACCCATAACTGGAGGGAAGAGATGGATTAATACCTTTCCCAAGGGTAGTTGTGTGTAAGTGGATGCAATGGATTCAACTGGAATTCGAACTCGGTTCCCCGAGTTCTCATTTCGAGCCGATATCCACTGCACCACAATGCACATCCTCTAAGAAACTGTAGGAAGATGAATGGCGGCATGACGTTGTCATCAATAGCGATTTCTTCAAATACCTTTGTAATCACTCTTAGTCTCAGCCAATTCTTTCTGAATCCTCTGCACTGTTTAAAAATCAACACCCAAACACTCTGAAATGCTCATATTGGAGCTTCTGACCTGAATGTCAAGAAGTACACATTGCCATTTCCAAATTTCTGTTGGAGTGAACTGCATCATGGTGCACTTTTCCTCACAGATCGTGCCCAACTGACCATACTATACTGTACAGTAGACAAAAGTAAAAAAACAATCAATATGTCTGCTCAAAAATTAAAAATATAAAATGACTAAAAGTTACTCTTCGTACCCTTCATACATACAGTACTGTACAAAAGTATTAGGACAAGAACTATATTATCTTTTATGAGGCATCAAAATAAAGTTTAAAATCACTCCTGTCCTGACAGTTTTACACACCACTGGCAGTTTGCAAAAGTATTAAGACAGGTGTGATTTTCCTAAAAACCTCATGGAAATTCAAGTACAGGGTGAAAAGCCAAACCTTTTTAAGAATTATTTAACCAAAAAGGAAGAGGTAGGAAGGCTTCGGAATTTGAATTGGCCCCCTCACGAGGAAGAATGTGTTCTTGATCCTAATTTCGTAATTAATTATATCAGACATACAACTATGAAACTGACATGATGACACACGCTGCATCTGTCTGAACAGAGCTCAATTTTATCTCATTTAAACATACACGGAGAACTACGAAACCGTATTCAGAAGATACTTCTTATACTTGTTAACAACACAATTATCATTGCATCATCCACATGCATAAAAATACTAAAAATAATGGAGGCTTTATAGATAAAAAAGAAGAAACCAACTCTCAATAATATCAACTACCAACATGCTTTCCGTACAAAACACCAAATACATTCTGTTACACGTAAAATAACATTAATCCTCGAAATGTTTAGCCAAACATTTAACCAAAACACCCAAATAAAAAAAAAGTATTTGGACAATTTTTATATAATTTATGCCCCTACTTCAAGTAATCATAAGATCATATGAAATATGACATCAAAACTTCACCATAATAACTTGTCCATCATTTTTAATGAAACCTGCATATATATATATATATATATATATATATATATTGTCATCTGCAGACAGATCTGTTTCGGCCGTATCACAGCTCATCAGTACGGTTAGACTCCGATTGCTTTTTTACCCAGGATTGAAACCCGACCGAAATGGCGTCAGTCGGCGACTCTACCCCTGGGCTATGGGCGTTGGATTAAAGATTTAATATATATATATATATATATATATATATTAAATCTTTAATCCAAAAGGAAAAGCAGGAAGGTAAATCCCAAAGACCCGATCCTAATTAATATTAATATTTTAATATTAAAAATGATCCAGGTGGCGGCCTCAATGTAATTAAGATTGAAATTACAGATCCAATTATAAAATAAAATAAATTTTGAAGTTCAAAAGCATTGTATGATCATTTCTACATGAAATACCTAAGAGAGATTTCACATATCATCGGCAACTTTCAAAACAAAATAAGATATTACCGGTGGAAGTTTAAAAATTTATGTCACAGAAAAAACTAGATGGGTGGGATTAATAAGTAGATAGCAATCAATGTCTATTTTTAGATTTTGGACAACATTAGTTTTAGATTGAATTGTAAGTTGGAGTAGATAGACTAAACTATCACCCAGTTCACACTCCACCCACGTCTATTGAACAGGTTAAGAGGCTCATCCATTGTTCCCTGTTTAGGATGTGGTTTCCGGCTTTCTCTTTTCTAATCTTTTCACTCCTATGTAGCCACATCAGTGGCTTTACTGCCTTGCTCGGGGTGATGTGATTAAAAAAAAAAAATCCTATTGAACATCTATGGGATATTTTGGATAAAAAAAATTGATAAATCTAATGTTATTTTGCAAGACACCTTTTGGGAACAAATACAAGCTGCTTGGCAGGATATACCATTAGATACATTGAAGAAGCTTGTGATCACAGCCTTTATTCTGACAGAATTCAAATAAACCTAACTTCCCATCACCACCATTGTAAGGTCTGGCCTTTTTTAAAATGTTCCAAGTTACATGAGGTTCTTTGCCATTTTTTCTTTTATTTCCCACACATGATTGGCTAGTTTGGTCTAATTTTAAGGCTCTCCAGCACGGAAGGTAGACTTGTGATTATACCAACATTTTTTAAAAATTTTTTTCAATACATCCTTTATATATATTTTCTCTGTCTATTTGTATCTTGTACTTCTGCTTTGTAAATAACTCCTTCTGTTTTACAAACTATGTCAAATGGCCATTTGTTTTTGTCTCTACAGTTACATTTTTCATTAACAATATTATGCTGCATATAAATTTGTTAATTCTTGCCATTTTTCTTCTTTATATAATTTTCTACATTGCTATTGCAGCTGTAACCTAATTTTTATTAAATATCTTATGTAATTCAGAGCTTTTAGGAAAGTTTTTATTAACTAATTCAAAAAACATTTTCCCTTATATACTTCTAAAGTAAACGGTTGGTTGAACCAAATAATGTTTTGTTTCCTTGCATTGCTCTTCATTTGTTTAATTATTTGAAGTTTATATTCTAATTTATTTTTATGGCCATTTTCATTTAAAGCTTTTTCATGATCTCTTTTTTTGTCATCAAAAATTGTTTTTTGAGAATAATTTTTAGATAACCTGTGCTCTATTCCTTTAGAGATATGTTTGATTATGTCAGCAGGAAAGTTAGATCCAGTGTTCACATGGTTGGATTTCATATATGGGGAGACACTGCCAGTTTGCAGATTAAATTCTACATCTTGAAGAATTTGAAAAGCATTTTTCTTATCTTTTAATTTGCTCTTCTTTTGTTTGGTACTATAATCAATCCGTCATCTTGATATAATCTGTAGTTGCCTACGTGAACTATTTCGTTGATCTTATTTAATATATACAGGCTTATTATTTTGGTACATCAAATCTGCTCTTTTTTGACTTTTTAATTCATGCTTCTCCACTGTGTAATAGTAAAAATTTGCACCAATATAAAATTATGTTCATATGTTCGGATGGTATATTTATGAACTGGTTAGCAACACTTTTTCAGATATTAATATTAAAGATTTTGATGTTATATTTTATGAAAGATTTTTTTGTTTATTTCTAATTTTCTGGGGTCAAGAAGTGCACTAACTTGTGTCCTTCCATTGCTTGGCTTGTATAGCAATTCATATTAAACTGCACGTATTTTTAGGATTTGGTCATATGTGACATCATGGGCTGTGATGCGACATTTGCTATCAGCATCTTAAATGAATGTGTTTGTCGTTGCTTGGAAATCTTCGATGTAAACAAAAACAGTTTGTCATTATGGTTTGTCCATGTTTATAATATATAATGTAATTTCACATCTTTGAAAATGGCTTATGTAAGCGAAAGCTTAGATTGGATTATTAAAAAATTTATGTACCAATAGTGTAATTTTCTTTCTTCATTTAATGATAATGTTATTAAACTTATCAGAGAATATGAAAAATTTATATGAAATAAATAGACAAAATTTGTCTATGTTATTTAATGAAACATGCATTAATATATATACATTATTTATTCTGCTCTACCTAAGTACTGAGTGCTTTTTTGTTACTTGACTACTCATCTAGGGTATTATTTATTGGGCTACGTGCAGCCTCGGTCTGAATCCTTTTGACTGATGTTCATGTGCTTAGCGCTTTCTTTTTTTTTAATAACCATTTTTCCTTCCACGTAAATCCGCGGTGGGTTTTTCGACACGAGTATTGTTATAGTTATCTTCATATATATATATATATATATATATATATATATATATATATATATATGTCACATTAATTATTATTTTTAATGGATACACATGTCAGTATATCTATTTTTGTATACTAGATTAAATATTCAAGAAATCTTCTTAAAGAAAGGATGCACCATTTGAAAGAATTCAAGCCTGAGTGCCCATTTGCAGGAGAAACCATTGTTAGAGCAAAATTTGTAATTGTACTCTTGATTATGATCCAATCAGTACCATACTTTTATTGTATTCTTTATTATGATCCAATCAGTACCAATTTGTTATTGTACTCTTTATTATGATTCAATCAGTACCAATCTGTTATTGTACTCTTTATTATGATCTAATCAATACCAATTTGTTATTGTACTCTTTATTATGATTCAGTCAGTACCAATTTGTTATTGTACTCTTTATTATCATTCAATCAGTACCAATCTGTTATTGTACTCTATATTATGATCCAATCAGTACCAGTTTGTTATTGTACTCTTTATTATGATTCAATCAGTACCAATCTGTTATTGTACTCTTTATTATGATCCAATCAGTACCAGTTTGTTATTGTACTCTTTATTATGATCCAGTCAGTACCAGTTTGTTATTGTACTCTTTATTATGATCCAATCTGTACCAGTTTGTTATTGTACTCTTTATTATGATCCAATCTGTGCCAATTTGTTATTGTACTCTTTATTATGATCCAATCAGTACTAATCCGTTATTGTACTCTTTATTATGATCTAATCAATATCAATTTGTTATTGTACTCTTGATTATGATCCAATCAGTACCAATTTGTTATTGTACTCTTTATTATGATCCAATCAGTACCAGTTTGTTATTGTACTCTTTATTATGATCCAATCTGTGCCAATTTGTTATTGTACTCTTTATTATGATCCAATCAGTACTAATCCGTTATTGTACTCTTTATTATGATCTAATCAATATCAATTTGTTATTGTACTCTTTATTATGATCCAATCTGTGCCAATTTGTTATTGTACTCTTTATTATGATCCAATCAGTACCAGTTTGTTATTGTACTCTTTATTATGATCCAATCAGTACCAGTTTGTTATTGTACTCTTTATTATGATCCAATCAGTACCAGTTTGTTATTGTACTCTTTATTATGATCCAATCTGTGCCAATTTGTTATTGTACTCTTTATTATGATCCAATCAGTACTAATCCGTTATTGTACTCTTTATTATGATCTAATCAATACCAATTTGTTATTGTACTCTTTATTATGATACAGTCAGTACCAGTTTGTTATTGTACTCTTTATTATGACCCAATCTATACCAATTTGTTATTGTACTCTTTATTATGATCCAATCAGTACCAGTTTGTTATTGTACTCTTTATTATGATCCAATCTGTGCCAATTTGTTATTGTACTCTTTATTATGATCCAATCAGTACTAATCCGTTATTGTACTCTTTATTATGATCTAATCAATACCAATTTGTTATTGTACTCTTTATTATGATTCAATCAGTACCAATCTGTTATTATACTCTTTATTATGATCCAATCAGTACCAGTTTGTTATTGTACTCTTTATTATGATCCAGTCAGTACCAGTTTGTTATTGTACTCTTTATTATGACCCAATCTGTACCAATTTGTTATTGTACTCTTTATTATGATCCAATCAGTACCAATTTGTTATTGTACTCTTTATTATGATCCAATCAGTACCATTTTGTTATTGTACTTTTTATTATGATCCAATCTGTACCAGTTTGTTATTGTACTCTTTATTATGACCCAATCTGTACCAATTTGTTATTGTACTCTTTATTATGACCCAATCTGTACCAGTTTGTTATTGTACTCTTGATTATGATCCAATCTGTGCCAATTTGTTATTGTACTCTTTATTATGATTCAATCAGTACCAATCTGTTATTGTACTCTATATTATGATCCAATCAGTACCAGTTTGTTATTGTACTCTTTATTATGATCCAGTCAGTACCAGTTTGTTATTGTACTCCTTATTATGATCCAATCTGTACCAATTTGTTATTGTACTCTTTATTATGATCCAATCAGTACCAATTTGTTATTGTACTCTATATTATGATCCAATCAGTACCATTTTGTTATTGTACTCTTTATTATGATCCAATCTGTACCAGTTTGTTATTGTACTCTTTATTAGGATTCAATCAGTACCAATTGGTATTGTACTCTTTATTATGATCCAATCAGTACCAGTTTGTTATTGTACTCTTTAATATGATCCAATCAGTACCAGTTTGTTATTGTAATTTTCATTGTGGCTCAGTTAGTATTAATCTGTCCTTGTACTTTTAATTATGGTCACATCAATAACAATTTATTATTGTTTTCTTTACTATGAACCAGTCAGAATGAATTTGTCACTGTAATTTTAATTATAATCAAGTCAGTACCAATTTGATATTTTAATCTTCATTATCTTCAAAACTTTTGTTTCTTTTCTACTGCTGAGTTGTTTGCTGCTACCTCTTCTACTTTTCTGCTTCTTTTCATACATCATCTTCATGTAAATCTGTCTATATTTCTAACATATACTATTGTAACTATTTACACTATTTACATTGTTTGCAATGTTGTTCTCATCTTTATTGTCATATTCACAAATTTTTGGCCATTGTATTCACTGACCTTCTTAAGGATCTCAAATGAGGTATTATAACTATTTACACAGTTTACATTGTTCAGACTGTTGTCCTCATCTTTATGATCATATTCAAAATTTTTCAGGTGCTTTTTGTTTTTAATTTTGAACCAATCTGAGAATAGTCTACCAGTCAGCCCATTTCAAGAAATAAACATCGGAAGATCGTCTACACAAACATCAGCAAACCAATCTTCAGAAATGCCAAAATACCATAATTTATTCTGGGTTTGGTTTGAAATTCAAACAAATATCACCTGAAGATGGTTGGAACATACAAAGGCCAAAATGTTGTGAATGTGACAATAAAGATGAAAACAACAGTCCAAACAATGTAAATAGTGTAAATCTTTATCGAGTTTCTCCACCAAATCCAAACTTATTTGCATTCACCTTCATCATCTTCAACTTCTTTTTAATTAACATTTTCTTTTTTTTTGTCCCTATTCTGCTTCTTTTATGTACCCTGTCTTTTCAGGATATAGATGATCATGGTTTTCCATGTCTCCCTATCCCTGTTGGCTCCTAGCATGCTTTCTCCTGTTATACCACACAACCCTCATTCTGTCATCCACCTGCTCAGGCCCTTAAAATATGTTATTCGCTGCTTTCCCCTGTCTCTTTTTCCCTCTATCTGGCCTGTTAGTATCAGGTTCTCCAAGCCTTCCTTCCTCATTGCATGTCCCAGGAAATTTAGCTGTCTCTTCCTGATGCTCAGTGTTAATTTCCTTTTTGTTTCCATCCTTTTCAAAACCTTGCATGCTCGGTCCATGCATCCTTCTGTAGAACCACATTTCAGCTGCTTCAAGTTTTTCCTTTATCTTCAAAGATATTGTCCAACATTCACTGCCATATTGAAGAACCGACATCACATAGCAATCCAGTACTCTCCTCTTTGTTTCTAGCAATATTGTCCTGTTTCTTAATACTCTACTCAGCTCCTGGAATGCATCCTTGTGCTTTTGGATCTCAGAAATATAAATGTATAGAAACTGCTGTGACCACAAAGTGAGTGGTCAGTTTATATATTGATTGTAATATGGAATTGACCCCTACTTTATATCCAGTATGCTTCTGTAGAACCACATTTCAGCTGCTTTTTTTCTTTCATCTTCGAAGATATTGTCCAACAATACCATATTGAAGAATTAACATCACATAGCAATCCAGTACTCTCCTCTTTGTTTCTAGCAAAATTGTTCCTGTTTCTTAATACTTTACTCAACTTCTGGAATGCTTCCTTTGCCATGCCAATTCGCCTTTGGATCTCTGTGTCGCACTTTCCGTCTTCTGTTAGAACACTTTACCTTATTTATTATTTCTTTTTAGCTTTTTTCATTGTTCCGCTTTAAATCCTCAATCTTTTACATCCTTTCCTTCATTTAACCCTTGCCTGTTTTCTTTTCTAAGAATTGATTCCCTTAAAGTTTTTAAAATGTAATTATTTCCCTATAGAACTGAATCTGCTTGGTTATTTAACCTGAAACTATAGAGAAGATCTGAATGATAAACTGTGTATTCTTTGCAAAAAATTACTTGAACTGTGCTGGGCTGTGTTGTGCTCTTTGACTCTTTGTGTTGTGCTCTTTGACTCTTTGTGTTGTGCTCTTTGACTCTTTGTGTTGTGCTCTTTGACTCTTTGTGTTGTGCTCTTTGACTCTTTGTGTTGTGCTCTTTGACTGAGTAATGCACATCAGATCAAATGATGTTTTTCTCTACACAGAGAAACAAAACAAAGAAAACAAAGAAAATATTATGAAATATCACAGGAAGTTACAAAATGGAATTAACCAACATATATTTAATATAAAATAAGGCAAGCAGGGGAGGTGATGGAATTTCAGTAATCAATCTGAAGAATTGTGCCCCTGAACTCTCCTCTGTCCTCTCTAAACTCTATAATTACTGCCTTTCTGCTTTCCTGTTTTCCTGCCTGCTAGGAGTCCTCTTCTTTTGTTCCTGTGTTTAATAACTCAGGGGAACCCTCGGACCCATCTAATTATTGCCCTATCAGCCTCCTACCAATTGTCGGAAAAGTGTTTGAGGCTATTATCAATGCTGAAACAGTTCAACATCTTACTGCCCATAAACTGTTCTGAGACAGACAGTATAGATTCTGCTTTGCCAGGTCTACTGCCAATATGCTAATGATCATCACAAAGTACATATACCAGGCCTTCGATAAGTCCAACAAGGCTTATATTGTTGTCCTGGATATCTCCAAGGCTTTTGATAGGGTTTGGCACACTGGCCTTGTGTGCAAGCTTCAGAGTTATCATATCATTGGACACTTGCTTGATCTGATCCTATTTTTCATATCTAACCGCATAATGAATGGTGTCTTGAATGGGCATGCCTCCACATCCTACCACATGAACACTGGTGTCCCTCAGGGCTCTATCCTAAGCCTGACGCTCTTTCTAATCTTCATAAATGATCTCCCAGACATGGTTAAATCTCAAGTATTATACTAAAAATTACCAACAAGACATATTTATAGAAAATTACCTATAATACCTGTTTATAGTATATATTTAGTTGAAGCCATAAAATTGTGTTCAAAATATTTTGAATTAAGCATTAAATAACCCATACAGGTGTTGATATGGTACTATGCAAAATCAACCAGATGATCAACAAGTCTGAGCAAATAGATGAAGGAACAAGTGCAACAAAGATAAAATGGAATCATAATAGTGATGAGAGAAACAAAGAACAGGAAGCTGTGAAGAGGCATGACTGCCAATGTCCTGAACCATCTGTCTGTGTATAGAATAATGCTGTCATATTTGTCAGGTGCCCTGCTGTTCATCTCAGTGTTCTTGACAGGCTCCAAAGAGGAATCAGTAATGTAATAGGTCCCGACTTGGCAGCTCGACTCCAGTCACTTTCTCACAGGTGGGATGTGGCTTCTACAAATACTTTCATGGCTTCTGCTCCAACAAACTTAAGTCATTGGTGCTCCTGCCACTAGAATTTACTTGTGCAACCAGACTGGCAACAAGGTTCCACCTATTTAAAGTTAGATCAATCAAATGCAGCCAACAATTCTACTCCATCAGCTTCTTTTCTCGCACTTCCCACCTGTGGAATTTCCTTCCATATACTTGCTTTCCTGACGGCTACAACCTTCAGGAATTTAAATGCAATTAGACTCCAGTCCTTTCTACATCATCCCATATATCTTGTTCTTTTTCTTTCTCTCTACCTTTGCAACTCTCTTCACACCTGTGTTCCCATCCTTCTCTTGTTCTTTCTCTGATACCCACTGTAATCTTTCTCTTCACTATCCACGTATCTAAACTTTTACTCTTATGTAGCCCCCCCCCGTGCATCAGTGGGGGTATTGCCTTGCTTGGGGTGAAACGATTAAAAAAAGAAGAAAAAATAGGACATATAGAAGAGTTACAGCTGTTCCTATGTAAATTCTTTTTCAAAAGTTATACATCTAGCTATAGTTATCATCCTTTAAAATCTCAGTGATGTGTATATTAGATGCAATGTCAATTGCTATCTCTTATCTCCTTGACTCACATCCTTTCCCTGACAACCCTTGTATCATCCTCTTCTTTCGTTAAACTCTGCTCCCATACAGCCCTCTTCACAACAGTTTTCTCATCATTCTCTTACCGATTCTCTGACACCCCCATGACTTGTTCCTCTTTCTTATCACTCACCTCTTATGTAACCCCCAGCACACCAGTGGCACTTCTACCTTGCTTGAGGTGAAATGATTAAAAAAAGTATATATTTCATTAAAGTATTTAATTTTTCACAATATTAAATAATAGAAATGAACAGCATGTTTAGCCATTAGATATTTCTTCTAGTTTCTATTTCAAAAGTTATTTTTGTGGAAAGATGCATTTTAGCAGCAATAATTTTCTCAAAACATGACAGATTTTGTGTGTTTGCTTTATAATTTTTTCTCAATTTTGGTGAATTTCCAGTGTTTGAAACAAAATAACATTCAATTACACTAATTCCTGAAGAAAAAATATTTTCAACCAATCAAATACGTTTTGTAAACAATTGTTATCAACAATTTCCAACTTCGTGTTTTACTATCTATTGTGCTAAGTCTAAGTCTTCTCACCAGATTTTTTCAACCAATACAGTGAGGCAATTCAACCAGGATTCATTATTAATTAGAGAAACCATGAAAGTATTTGTAGAAGAGACACAGAGAAGCCACATTGCGCCGGTAAGAAAGTGACTCTATCTGAGCTACCATGTCAGGACCAATCACATTACAGATTCTTTGTTGGATTTTGTCAAGGACCCCTAGGTGGATAGCAGGAGGACCTGACCAGATATGGCAGCAGTATTCAATGCACAGGCAGATGATAGATTTATATATATGCCAAATAGTTTCAGATGGGAAAAACTTTCTGGCCCTACACAGAGAACCAACTTTCTTAGTAGTGGATTTAGCTATGGATACTATATAGTCATTCCACTTGAAGTCTGTTGTGAGAGTTAACCTGTGGAGACACAGTGTTTTGCTTTCAGGGAGACTAGCCTGATTTATGCTCATGGGGGTAGGTGCAATTGTCTGTGATGGTTAAAGCAGCTTCGTTTTGGAAACCTTAAAATTCACGATATATATATATATATATATATATATATATATATATATATATAATATGAAGTTAAAGACCTCAAAGTTAAAGAAATACAAAGAACGGTAATACATTATACAATCTCAGTAAAAATCACAAATGTTGAAGGGGCACTGTGGAACACCCCAACAGAATTGTACATAATATTATTATAAAGCACTGTCATTATACAGTATGTAAGAGTATTACTCATTTTATTGTTTTTAACTGGTTTCATATTCTTTTAGCTTTTTTTTATGACAAAAATTCAGATGATCTTTTGCTTAGTTAATAAATGAAATTGTAAGAATTTAAAATAAAGTTAGACGGAATGCATTCCTGTAATTTAAGCATCATAGTAGAGATATCATCCACATATGTTATGGAATGTCAGTTTGTGTATCACTGAAAATTATGTGAAAGAAATAATCTATGAACGTATGCATAAAAGCTTTCTTACATTTCTATAATATGGCTCTGCATAATAATATAAGGGGAAAAATAAACATTTAATTTTTCAGAATGCTTCAATTCAGTTCTAATATGACATGTGTAATCTTGTTTTGGTTTTCAAACCCAAAAGATTTTATAATTATGTAAAAATTAAAGAAGGGGAGTCCAGAAATATAATCTCTGTCTGCTTATGACACAGGACAGTTTTATATTTAAGTGAAAAAGGTCCAATTAGTTTGCTGATATATATATATATATATATATATATATATATATATAAAGTAAGTAAAAAAATGCCAAAATTTAATTTTGTTGAATGTCCATTTCAGTGAGAAATTTTGTAATTTTTTGAGTTTTAGTTTCAGTTTTGTTTAATGGCATATCAACCTCTGTGGGTTATTTAATGCTGAAAAGGTGGGGTTTTAAGGTATTTATTTTAATGTTTGAATATTGTGAGAAGGTTGGTTTAGTCAGATTTGAATAAAATTTTTTTGTTTTTATTCTTTATTTATTTTAGAAAACTGAAATTGACTTCAAGTTTAGTATTCAAAAAGTCTTTTTCTTCAAAAATGTGTTATGGTAATATTTTCTTCAAAATGTATTGTTGATAATACTTTTCCTTTAAAAAAATGTATATTTTTCTATAAACGTCTATTTTTATGTATGTATATATCTATAAAAGTGTATTTCTTTACTTTAATAGTGTTTTGACCTTAATTTGGTGGTTAACTATTTGCTCAAAGCTGGAACCCTAACAGGTGCTACCACTTCAGGTCAGGGTGAGACCTGAGAACAACAGCACTCCTCACAACCTCCAAATCAGAGGCCTTGCTGCTGGATGCAGTTTACCGTCATGCCCAGGACCAAAATTTTTTGACTAACTTTATATATTTGGCTCTGTAAATAGATAATATTATTTACATTGAGCTCTCCACCTTGATCAATTTTAATATTAATCTTATTAATATTAAAATTCATTATGTGAAAGAAATAATCTATGAACGTATGCATATGTATATATATATATATATATATATATATATATTAATTATGTGAAAGAAATAATCTATGAACGTATGCATATATATATATATATATATATATATATACTAAATTAGTTGTATTTTAGCAGAAATAATTTGTTCAAACATGTTGGGTTAAATAGTTTTGACAAGTTCTGTCCTTAAATTTTTCAGATTTCCAAATTGGTTGCTTTTTGCTCAATTAGCCAAAGTTTGTATTTATTTTGTATTAATTTTTTGGATACTTAACTCCATTCATTTTCAAGGACTGTGTCATGTAGAAAGAAGTGTCAACACTAACACTTATTGTTGAATGCTGATTGTTTGGTCAGTCTCCAGACCTTTATCCTTTAAAGAACCTTTGGAGGGAGCTGAAGCTTTGAGAGCCTACAAACCTTAAGGATTTGGAGAGGATCTGCAAAGAGGTACGGACCAAAATTCCCCCGGGATCTGCAAAAACTTGGTAACCAACGACAGGTAATGCCTGGCTGCTCTGCTTGCCAACAAGGTTTTGTCTCCGAGTACTGAGTTATGTTTTGCCATTGATTGAAATACTTATTTTTCAATAAAATACAAACAAATGTTCAAAAATTAATATAATGTGATTTTCTAGAATTTTTTGTATTCTATCTTTCACTCTCAAGACAAATCTACCCTAAAAATTATAGACCGTTCCTATTTTTGAAAGGTGATGAACTCAATAAATCAGCAGGTGATGAAATACTCGTTTTCCCCACTGTATAGATGAACACAGAACAGATAAGAAATATAATATTAATATAAGACAAATTTTAGTAGACAATTGTGGCAGACATGAGATAGAACCTGGGACAACTGTTTGTGACTTGCCTTGTCCCCGCCAAAAACAAGCCCGTATTTGCTTAGCATGTAAAGCTACTGCAGTTAAAATAAAGGAGAAAGAAAAAGCACTTACCACTCTGCCGTAATCCGTCCTCAGCCAGATAGCGTAAAAGAATAAGTGGGGACTTGCATTGCATTTTTATACAATAAAGATGCAATGCATTATGGGATTGCATGAAGACACAAAGGATTATGGGTATATGGACAAATATAAAAGCAACTAATTTTTCCCAGTGCTGGGGTTTTTCTTGGAGTAACATTCACAGTTGACGGCAGAAAAGTCTGTTAGTGTGATTTTGAGACAGAACACAATAAGGAACGACTCAAGGTTGGAATACCGGCTGGGAGAGCCACAATTTGCTGTTTTCATTTTATTTCTCCACAATAATACATTATTTTATATAGGAAATAGTTCAAAGAAAGAATCCAAAGTCAACATTAAATAAGTTATCTTTCTTCATAGGTGACAGTATATCAAAGTGTGTTTAAAAAAATACACGTAAAAATTTCAGTTTGACTGTTTAAATGATGTCACACTGAGTGACAGAAATTGGTTCTGTCAAACATTGATAGTACCATAATTAAAAAAATAAAGCAGTTGCAAAAATATACATGAGCATTATAGTAATATATAGTGTTAAAGAAGATAAACAACAATCAGTTGTAAGTATAATAGATAGGATATTTATTTGACCAAATGCTGTGTGCGACTGGTCTCTAAGAGAATATAATCCAGAATGTCCTTCGTGGCCTTCTCCTCCTCCTCATGTGCCCCTGGCGGCCCCTCTAAGGTTCATGGGGAGACAATTAGTCTTCCAAACTTGTGGGATAGACTGTTAGATGTTAACGCTTCCCCTCTTTTCTTTGTTGTACTGAGGATATATTTTTTGTTTTGGTGGGAGCATCCTGATGCTATCTGTTGGAAAAAAATGAAAGAAAAAGATTAACAAAATTATTTGTCTGGAAACTCAGAAATAAAATAGAGGATCCTTTGGGTTCAGTTGTGAATCCAAGAATTTTGAAGGAAGGACCCCACTTTTTAGTTAAGGCATCTGCAATTTGTTTTTCAATAGATATCCATGAGTTATCTGCAATTTCTCCTCTGTCAACTATTTCTCTGAGGATAGCCATCTCAATTCGAAGTCTTTTATCGAGAATTTGTGTAGTGGAATGCACTGAATCATACAAACAGGAATTGTCTGTTTTGCATGTTATTTTTATTTTAGTAGGATGGTCTTCCAGCTGCAACAAATCTAATATTAATTTTCTGTAATATAAGCAGGTAAACTATCGCCCGGTTCACACTCCACCCACGTCTATTGAACAGGTTAAGAGACTCATCCCCTGTTTTCGGATTAGGATGTAGTTTCTGGTTTTCTCTTTTCCAATCTTTTCACTCCTATGTAGCCCCCTGCACATCAGTGGTGTTACTGCCTTGCTCGAGGTGATATGATTTTTAAAAAAAAAAAAAGGCCTCAGTCAGGTCAACCATGGCCAGGGTTTCTGCACCGAGAGTGCTCTTAACAATTCTTTTTATCCGTTTGGATTGCCAGGCTATGGGCATGTATTGGTTATTGTCACCTACCAAAACAATTATATAGCCCCCTTGTGATCCACCATCAGTCAGGTTAGCAAAGGACGCATCACTAAATCCTATAATTTGCAGAAGATTAAGCTTACCTAGTTCTAGAATGTGAATTTCCCGTTTTCATGAATCGTAAAATTCCGGGTTTAAATGCGGTGGTTCAAACAGTTTAGAATTCATTCCATTGCCATAGATGTTGGTCTCTGCTACCAATGTTAAAGAAGATAAACAGTAACCAGTTTTAAGTATAATAAATATGATATTTATTTGACCAAATGCCATGTGCAACTCTAAGAGAATATAATCAAGAATGTCCCTTGTGGTCTTCTCCTCTTCTTCATGTCCCCCTGGCAGCCCCTCTTAGGTTCATGGAAAGACAATCGATCTTCCAAACTTGTGTGATAGACTGTGTTAGATGTGAACATACAGTTTATCAATTTACATTCCTGTTCAGAGTATTGATACTTATAATAACTGGTACTAATAATAAGCCAGCTACATATATAGGTTTTACAACAACCACACTCGACTTATCTGCCACCTTTCAAATTATAGTTCAATTAAACAACATTTCTTAGAAAAACATAGCCATGTGTGTAATATCAGACAGATTTATAAAACCATTTGTCAGATATGATTACACACTGATAGAGAAGGAAACATATTACACAAAACTTTTTCACTTTGTCATTAATTTGCTGAGCACTGTTCTGATATAGAGAAATTCATATACCATATATATATATATATATATATATATATATATATATATATGACGTAGAGCACTTGGTACATTATCCAGGTAAATTTTGATAGAGACGAACTCAAAAGAACTCAATGTTAAATTCATTTATTCAATTTAACAGAGTAATATAATTTAGAAAATATTTTTGATATACTACAATTTCAATGGGTAATACATATTTCCCTGCACTATATATATATATTTTTCATCCACATACAAGCCTGTTTCACTGTATCACAGCTCATTCACTTGCTTCTGGCCGGGATTGAAACTCTACCAATTTGGTAGGAGTCAGAGTCGCTACCTGCTAAGCCATAGGCGAATGGAATCAGAGAGGAGAAATTTTAATGTGTTGTATATTAGCAGTGTATACACATGCCAGTCACTGAAAGAACTCAATTCATTTCTGAAGAGTCACACATATATTGCAGAAGACATCGTACCAAGACGTTTTCAGCACACACTCTGATATATATATATCAGTGGGTGCTGAAAAGGTCTTGGTATGACCAAGAATAGATTTGCCATCTAAATATTTTCAGCCTGCTATCACATCTATATGTATTAATCAGCGTTTACATATATCATGTTTGTTCTGATATGCTAATTGAAGTGGATTGTATCCATAATTGCCGATAGAACATTTGAAATAGAAAATGTTTTTTTTCTCTACCAATTATTTCACTCTCCATTTATTTAATTTCCCAAAATTAAATTATAAACATTTTCTAATCAGTCAAACATTTGCTTTCAGGAAGAAAAAAATGTGGGGAAAACTTTTTAAAATGTTATTTCCAAAATAAATTTAATAATAAAAGTACGAAAAAAAAAATGATTTGATTTTCATCCTCAGCTTCTTTCAATTCCTTGATGCATAATTTACTTATCCATATACTTTTTATATATGGGGAAGAAATATACGTGTTGACCAAGCACATTCACAAGAACAGATGTCTATACATATAGATACACACATACACACACACACACACACACACACACACAAACACACACATATATATATAAAATGACTATAGTAATTATAACAATATTAATAGTAGCAGAAATAATTCTGCTAATACGAGTAATAGTTATACTATAATTTAGATCGTCTTGAACAACCCACCGAGGACAAACTCGGAGGAAAAGAAGCGGAAATAAAAAAAGAAACAAATGAAGTACATCAACAAAAAGTCAAGCACTCGTAAGAAAGAAAAAAAAAACCCAAGACGAAAACCCCTCAGTCTCTTCTACAAATATTTTTATGGCTTCTACTCCAACAGATATGACAACAGTATTCAATGCATAGATGAATGGTAGATTTATAGTTGTGCAAATGGATTCTGACAAAAAAATTCCCTTTTAGTGATCTAACTTCCTTAACAGTAGATATAGCTATAGATTTAATGTAGTTATTTCATTTGTTTCTGGACTTTTTATTGATATGGAAAATAGTGTAAAAAAATAGACTGTCTTTTATTGATCCCCTAAAAAATAAAAAAGATCCATGAAAATTCATTCTTTTATTTGGTAGCATTTAATTTTATTTTCAGGCATTAGCTGAAAAAGAATCCCATGTTAAAATTAAATTATTGTAACACATCACTCAATAAATCCTGGGCCTAACTAATAAAACAACTTTTAGGCAAAATTCGACCTTATTTATCAACATAGTCTTTTTCTAGGATAATACACTAATTCCAATACTTTTCTAACAATTCAAAGTCTTTTTTGTAGAATTATTTGTCTTTGAACTCAAAATACGCCTCAGTTTCCAATAACACTTCTTCATTGGAGACAAATCTCTTTCCCTGAAGCATTTTTTGAGGTTTTCAGATGGCCAGTAGGTGCTGCGGCAAGATCTGGAAAATAGGGTGGATACAAAAGCAATTTAAAGTGCAATTCCTGTAGTTTTGTCATCGTTGTGATTGATTTATGACACAATGCTTTGTCTTGGTGAAGATAACATTTTTCTTCTTCGTTTGTGGCCATGTTTTGGCAATTTCTTTTTTCAAACACCCCAATAATGCTTTATAATATTTGCTATTGATGGTCCTTCCTTTCTCAAGGTAATCAAGGAACAAAATGCCTTGTGCCTCTGTAAATATGGAAGCCCTATGTTTGCATCTTTGGTCAATTTTGGACAGCTTTTGAATGCTGCTCTCCACTCAGCTAACTGTCGATTTAACTCCAGAGTGAAGTGGAGGATTTATGTTTCATCGATTGTCACATATTTATACAAAACCATCTTTTTCTTGTGTCGAAACAATTGTACACAACGCTCTGAATCAGTAACCATTGTTGTTTTTAATTGACTGTGACCAAACGCAGCACCCACTTTGAACACAGCTTTCTCATTGACAAATCTTTATGCAAAATGGTGAATACACTGCCCTCTGATGTGTTCAACTTCCCTGCTATCTCACACAACTTCAATTTCTGATTGGCCAAAACAAATTTATGGATTTTTTGGTGTTTTCAGGGACAACTGCTAATTTAGGACAACTTGAGCATTCAGCATAATTTATGTCTGTATGACAACATTTAAAGTTAGCATACAGCCTCTTAACTGTTGTTTCTAATAAAGTAAAGCAGAGTCTGAATAACATTTATCAAGTCATTGTTTTACTTGAACAGTATTTTTCCATCAGAAAGCATTGCTTTATCAACACACAAAATTCAGATTTTTCCATTGTTTTGAAAATTTGCAACAGTAGCTTCACTTTAATAACTGTAATTTGTAAACTAATGATCCAACTGGGCCCAAATTTTGTCACGTGTCATTTGAAGATTATTACCTCATAAAAGTCATATTGATATTTTTTGCTGTCGCTATCTGTATGTCAGGCCTAGTTCTTATTGAGCAATGCATTATAAAATATATGTATATATGTACACAATAACTAATTGTCCAATTTATTTAGGTTAAGTACATATTTTCTTTTTAATCATTTCACTCCAAGCAAGGCAGGACTGACACTAGTGCACAGGGGATTACAGTAAGAGAAAAGACAGGATACAGGTGGTACTAAAAAAAAAGATAAAATATGAACAGGATTCAAGAAAACAGATGATGGCAATTGACATTCCATTTAAATTTTTGGAGATTGTAGCTATCAGGGAAACAAGTAAAGAGAAGGAAATTCCACAGGCAGGAAGTGCAAGAAAAGAAACTGTTGGAGTAGAAGTGATGGTTGCATTTAACTATTTCAGCAGTAAAAGGGTATGCTTACTTTTGAAAAAAGAAATATATAAAAAAATTAAGAACTTCAGAATGGAATTACCAATTCCAGTGTACACTTCTGTGGAAAAATTACTATCAAATTACTGCAGAAATAAGGTAATAGATTCAAATTTTCTCAGAAGTTTTAACTGAGGAAAGAAGTGTATTTTTAGTCATTTGTTCATTGTATTTTTGAGAGGAAACATAAGTTGCACTTGTTGAACCTACTTCAATATCTTGGCCTGATTTACTGATGACATGAAGTTCTTTATTTTATATATATATATATATATATATATATACACACACACACACATACACATATATATATATTATTAAATAATATAGACAAGTTTTGTCGATTTATTTTATGTAAATTTTTTTCATATTGTCTGATAACCTTAATAGCATTATCGTTAAAAGAGGAAAAAAATCACAATGTTGATACATGTTTTTATTTAAACCTTTCTGAGTTTTCGGCTTACATCAGCCATTATCAAAGATTAAAATAGTATTGTTGTAATGGGCAGTTCGCAGACGAATGTTAGTAGTTGTCATCTATTTTGTTTGTGTGGAGGATTGGCGAACACATGCATGCATGATGGAAACGAAAATTGCATGACAGCTTCTGGCATCTGACATGACCACTCGAGAGTTGGGGCAAGAAGTATTAAGTATGGAAGGCCATTGGGATAAACAATCACTTCTGTTATCTATTATAGGCATTTGAGAATGTGTGTGAGGATTTCGTAGTTAATTTTGTTCAGGTTAGGTTTCAACTGTTTTTATGTATATGGCTTTGAGTATTTTTAGTTTTTGTTAATTGTTTTCATGTTTAAGTATGGTTGTGTTTTCGATGAGAATTTCATGGAATTGTGTATGTGGCCTGGTATGTTGTTTTAGATATCTAAAGATGTTGGAATTGTCATTTAAATGCAGTGTCAACTGTCTTGAGAGCAAGTTTGTAGTGTGACCAACATAAATATTGTTTAAGCTGTTGGAGATACAATCTCCGAACATGCACTTGAATTTGTAGACTACATTGGTTTTTTTCAAATTGCTAACCAGGGGAGAAGAGTCATTGGATAAAGAAATTGATAAAACTAATGTTACTTTGCAAGACAAACATTGGGAACAAATACAAGCACCTTGGCAGGAGATACCATTAGATAAATTGAAGAAGCTTGTGATGTTAATGCCTGACCGAATGAAGGCTGTGATCAAAGTAAAATACTATTATGCTAAATATTAAATTTATTTTGTAAGAAGTATTTTTTCTTGCTAATGCATTTGTTGAGTAAATCAAATAAAATTACTTTAATTAAATTGTTTATTTTCTGTCAATATGCCTCATAAAAGATAAAATAGTTCTTGTCCTAATACTTTTGCACAGTACTGCATATATATATATATATATATATATATATATATGGATCTATCTATTCACTGTATCATGTTAGACAATTGCTCTTACACATTTATAAGTCGACCATTCACCATTGCTTTAAACATTGCTGCGAGATGTAGTCTACTGCTTCTGCTTTGTATTTTGAGATTGTTGATAAAAATCCAAAGAAAAATCTGGTATGTTATTCATCCTGACCTAGCATCTTGGTATTGGTCTCTTACCCATCACTGTAACATAGCATCCCTGTACCTTTTCTATAAATATTTTCATGGCAATTGCTCTAATGAATTTTCCTCTGTAGTACATGTACTCTATGAATTTAAGTCCATTACTTAAACAGATGTGCATTGTGGTGCAGTAGATATCAGCTCAGAATAAGAAATCTGGAAGCTGAGTTCAAATTCAATTTGAATTTGTTGCATTCACTTCTGCGCAAATACCCTTGGGAAAAGTATTAATCCGCCTCTTTCCTCTAGTTATGGGTTAAATAACAGGACAGATTGGGTTCCGTAGCCTTGATTTGCAACCAGTCTACTGCAGAAATAATGACAACCTAGTGCGGGATAATCTTCTTCTCAGTCTGTCATGTCTTTTTCGAGACATGATCGCCCAAGCGTGTATAACGTATGGCACTTAACTGACTGACCAACTTGATTATTGGGCAAGGTCGCATCAGTTTACTTTTAAAATGACTTGATGTAACAGTAATTTCTACGTTTAACAGTTTTTTCTCTCACTCTGCCTGTTTGTGGAACTCTTCTGTGGCTTCTTGTTTTTCAGTCAACTTTGATCTTCAAAATTTCAATGCAATCATTATGATCTGTCTTATAAAATCCTATTCTTTCATCTCCTTAATAATGATTTTTTTTCTCATATTCTCTAACATTAACCACTTACATCTTAGTGGTTTTTATCGTTTTGCGTCAGGTGAAATGATATGAAAAGAGAAAACAAGGTGCCGATGCTTGCAGATAGATAGATAGATAGATAGATAGATAGATAGATCTGAATAGACTGAGATAGATAGATAGATAGATAGATAGATAGATAGATAGATAGATAGATCTGAATAGACTGAGATAGATAGATAGATAGATAGATAGATAGATAGATCTGAATAGACTGAGATAGATAGATAGATAGATAGATAGATAGATAGATAGATAGATAGATCTGAATAGACTGAGATAGATAGATAGATAGATAGATAGATAGATAGATAGATAGATCTGAATAGACTGAGATAGATAGATAGATAGATAGATAGATAGATAGATAGATAGATCTGAATAGACTGAGATAGATAGATAGATAGATAGATAGATAGATAGATAGATAGAGAGATAGATAGATAGATCTGAATAGACTGAGATAGCTAGATAGATAGATAGATAGATCTGAATAGACTGAGATAGATAGATAGATAGATAGATAGATAGATAGATAGATAGATCTGAATAGACTGAGATAGATAGATAGATAGATAGATAGATAGATAGATAGATAGATCTGAATAGACTGAGATAGATAGATAGATAGATAGATAGATAGATAGATCTGAATAGACTGAGATAGATAGATAGATAGATAGATAGATAGATAGATAGATAGATAGATCTGAATAGACTGAGATAGATAGATAGATAGATAGATAGATAGATAGATCTGAATAGACTGAGATAGATAGATAGATAGATAGATAGATAGATAGATAGATAGATAGATAAGAAGGAAGAAACATCTATATAAAATCAAAATGATACAATGGAGACGATGCCAAGATTTTTCATCAGATTTTCCAGTGAATGTTTTCAAATTCACCTAACAAAATAAATGAAAAGTTAAATATATTTTCTTTCTTTTTTTAAAACATCACAAAAAAGAAAGACAAAAAAATTAAATCAGTCAGTTTTATGAAAGGAGATCACATGGAAAATGTTTTGACTCATTCTTGATATATTTTTTATTTCCATTTATTGAATTTAATGGTAGATATTCTTACAATTTACTTTCTTTTAAAAAACATTTCTTTTTTTTCCTCAGACAACACCATAGGGCTTTGTCAATAAATAAAATAAGATAAATAAATCAAAATACAAAAAAAATAAGATCTATAATTTTTTTTGATTTTCTCAATTTTAAATTAATCAGTTCATTTGGACATCATTCTATTTGTTAATCTAATGAAGTCGTCAGGTTTGTGTTTTTGTGACAAACATTTTTCTTTATTTGGGCCTGATTTTGATTTGATTTTATCAATTATTATATATGTGGTCAGCAGAAAATAATTAAAACGATTATTCATCTTTTAAAAAACTTTAAACAAATGAACACAACTAAAAGTTGAAGAAAATCATTCAAAAGGAACATGCATTTGATTTACTTATTTTAGTGTCCAGCTTATAAGTCAAAAACAAATGGTTTGCCAATTTTATAATAATTCAACAATTTTTTAAAAAATTCATGTCTTAAAGTGGATACTGAAAATGTTTACAACTTGACCTAGAAATCATCTATTCTTTGATCATTTAATCAAATTTTGCCAAAAGGATCTTATCAAAGATAAATGAAAAACTTGAAGCAACCGAAATATGGTTCTACAGAAGGATGCTGAGGATACCGTGGACAGAAAACGTGAGCAACAACAAGGTTTTGGAGAGGATGGACATGTAAAGGAAACTAATACTAAACATCAGGAAAAGACAGTTGAAGTTTCTGGGACATGTAGGGAGGAAGGAGGGCTTGGAAAATCTGATACTCACAGAATGGATAGAGGGAAGGGAAGACAAGGGGAAGCAATACATGACATACTTGATGGGCTTGAGCAAATGGATGGTAGAGTGAAGGTTGAGTGGGATAACAAGAGAAGGAGTATAAAGAGCTACAAGGGATGGGGAGATGTGGAGGCCCATGATCGTCCTGAAAGTACAGAACATATAGAAGAAGAAGCAGAAGAAGGATTTGGTCAAGAACTTTTCTGTACTCACTTTTCTATTTCTTCTTCTTCTTCAATGTGCCGTGTCTCTTCAGGACATAGGCAATCATAGTCTGACACATCTCTCTATTCCTTGTAGCTCTTAACACCCTTTCTCTTGTTACTCTTCCCAAACCCTGCCCCATCATTCCATCAAGAATGTCATGTGTTGTTTTCCCTTGACTTTCTTTCCCTATATCTATGCAAACACAATTTTTTTTTTCTAATCGTTTGACCCCCAAGCAAGGTGATACTGCAACGGATGTGCAGGGGGCTACATAAGAGTAAAAGGTTAGACAGGAGGCGAGTGAAGAGAAAGACGAACCAGTTACAGGAGGTGTCAGAGAAAGGTCAAGAGAAGGATGGGAACACAGGTGTAAAGAGAGTTGCAAAGGTAGAGAGAAAGAAAAAGAACAAACTATATGGGTTAATGTAGAAAGAACTGGAGTCAAGTAGATAAGAGAAGCGAATTAACATTGTATTTAAATTCCTGGAGGTGGTAGCCATCAGGAAAGCAAGTATATTAAAGGGAGTTCCACAGGTGGGAAGTGTGAGATAAGAAGCTGCTGGAATAGAATTGTCAGCTGCATTTGGTTGATCTAACTGTAAATGGGTGGGACCTTGTTGCCAGTCTGGTTGCACAAAATACAAAGGAGGATCTGTAACGTGGATGATACTGACTTGGCAGACCGGCTGCAACCACTCTCTCACCGGCGTGATGTGGCTTCCCTGTGCCTCTTCTACAAGTACTTTCATGGCTTCTGCTCTGATGAGCTTAGATTACTGGTGCCGCCTAAGCATGAATTTACATGAGATACTAGATTAGCAACTAGGTCCCACCCTTTTACAGTTAAACAAATAAGATGTAACCGTAAATTCTACTCCAACAGCTTCTTTTCTCGCGCTTTCCGCCTGTGGAACTCCCTTCCACAAGTCTGCTTTCCCGACAGCTACAATCTCCAGGTGTTTAAATGTAGGGTCAATAGACACCTCCTATCACACTAACTCCCAATTATTCTCAGAACACTCTCATCTACCCAACCCTCATTCTCTGTATCCTTACCCGCCTGTCACCCACCCTCTGACATTTCCTATATTTAATCATCCTTTCTCCACTCTATGTAGCCCCCTGCGCAGTAGTGGCAGTGACATGCCTTGCTCGGGGTGAAACGCTTATTAAAAAAAAAAAAAAAAAAATGAGTAAATTTTTGTGGTGGGGGCACCATTGACTTAAGTTTGTCAGAGCAGAACCCATGAAATTATTTGTAGAATAGACAGAGGGAAGCCACATCCTGCTGATGAGAAAGTGGCTGGAGTCAAGCTGTTAAGTCGGGACCTATTACATTACTGATTCCCCTTTGGAGCCTGTCGAGAACACTGAGATTAACAGCAGGAGCACCTGACAAAAATGACAGCAGTATTCTATGCACAGATGGATGGTTCGGGACATTTGAAGTCATGCCTCTCCATAGCTTCCTGTTCTTTGTTTCTCTCATCACTATTATGATTCCATTTTATCTTTGTCATACTTGTTCCCTCATCTATTTGAAAAGAGAAAGAAAAACCATTTCCAGGAGGTGTCAGAGAAAGGAGAAAGAGAAGGATGGGAATACAGGTGTAATGACTGTTGCAAAGGTAGAGAGAAAGGTAAAGAACAAGACATATGGAGTGATGTAGAAAGAACTGGAGTCAAGTAGGTAAGAGATGGGAATTGACATTGCATTTCAATTCCTGGAGGTTGTAACCGTCAGGAAAGCAAGTATATTAAAGGGAGTTCCACAGGCAGGAATTGCAAGGAAATAAGCTGCTGGAATAGAATTGTCAGCGGCATTTGGTTGATCTAACTTTAAACAGGTGGAACGTTGTTGCCAGTCTGGTTGCACAAGTAAATTCTTCTGGCAGGGGCATGAAGTTTATCACCATATTAAGGACTCGCTCATACTTGCCAGATAGGTTACCTTTGGCTTCTCTTGCCTTCAGAGTGGCCTTTGAGTGCTAAAAGACATTCCTTTGACCCAATGACTTATCTGATGTACAAGTAAACGCCAAAGAAAAGATCTTAATATAAATCATAGTCAGATATAGAAATTATATATATATATATATATATATATATATATATGCAGACAGATCTGTTTCTCTGTATCACAGCTCATCAGTACGGTTAGACATCTGATTGCTTTTTACCCAGGATCGAAACCCGACCGAATTGGCATCAGTTGGCGATTCTACCTCTGGGCTATAGTTGCTCAGTAGGAGACAAACTTTTAGCATGTGATATACCATGTATTCATATGCCAGTAGTGAGAGTGTTCTAATTAATTACTGAATGAACGATGCATAGATGCTAGAGTAGCTACTGATTTTTCAAAGTCTACCATTCTTCCAGAGTGCTCAATCAGGGTGTGAGAGCATAAATATATATATATATATATATATATATATATATAGAGAGAGAGAGAGAGAGAGAGAGAGAGATACATTTGCTATCTACAGACAAAGTTTACGCTCATATCATGTTGAATACACAGGTTCTCATCCGATCACCAAAGTTAAGCAATATTGAGCCTGGTCAGTACTTAGATGGTTGATTCCTGGAGAGCAACCAAATCTTCCTCTTTAGCTTCACCTTTTCAATTTACCTCAAGAAGAACAAATATATCAAATCCGTATCTGATTCTTCTGCTAGGAAAGTTGGGTCACTGTGTTGCGTCAGACAGTTTTTCTTGTCAGAATTGATCTTTTTTTTTTTCTTATAATCATATTGCCCCAGGCAAGGCATTTTACTGCCACTGTTTTGCAGGGGATTACATAGGAGGAAAGTTATGAGAAAGAGTGACAGGTTATAGGGAGGTCAGGAAGTGGGTAAGAGAAAGATTACTGTGGTCATAAAGTGATGGATCAGTTTATATATTGATTGTAATATAGAATTGATCCCCTCACTTTATATCCACATTATAATAGTATAGAATTTTTTTTTTATAATCATATCGTCCCAAGCAAGGCATTTTATTACCACTGTTTTTCAGGGGGTTACATAGAAAGAAAGTTATGAACAAGAGTGACAGGTTATAGGGGGTGTCAGGAAGTGGTGAAGAGAAAGATGAGAATAGTGATGAGAGTGGAATGGAAGGAGAAAGGAGTATGAGAGAGAGAATGGAGGTTAGTGAGATAGGAGATGACTATTGACTTTACATTTAAATTCTTGGAGATGGTAGCTGTCGGGAAAGCAAGTAAATGGAATTAAATGGATCTTGCACATTTATAAATCTACCATTCATCTATGCACTGTATCCTGTTTTCATATCAGGTCGGGTGCTCCTGCTATTGTAATGTCAACAAATGTAAACATGTTATGGAAATTCATAAAGATTAACAAAAATTTATTGTAAATAATCAGGTTGGTAGAAATAGATATATAATACTGTTTGATTATCAAGAAAATATCTACTTGAATACAAGTATCAATCAAAAATAATGTTCAAGCAAATCATTTCAAATTGTTGGTTGTTTATAATCAGTTTCGTTAATCTTCGTTAGTATATACAGTACTGTGCAAAAGTATTAGGATAGGAACTATTTTATCTTTTATGAGGCAACAAAATGAAGTTTAAATTCACCCCTGTCCTAACACTTTTGCACACTACCGGTAGTGTGCAAAAGTATTAGGACAGGGGTGAATTTAAATTGGTCCCCACAAAGCCCTGATCTCAATCCTATTGACCATCTATGGGATATTTTGGATAAAAGAATTGATAAATCTAATGTTACTTTGCAAGACAAACTTTGGGAACAAATACAATCTGCTTGGCAGGAGATACCATTAGATACAGTGAAGAAGCTTGTGATGTAAATGCCTGACAGAATGAAGGCTGTGATCAAAGCAAAAGGCTATTATACTAAATATTAAATTTATTTTGTAACAAGTATTTTTTTCTTGTTAAATTATTTTTTGAGTAGATCAAATAAAATTACTTTAATTAAATTGATTATTTTCTGTCAATATTCCTCATAAAAGATAAAATAGTTCTTATCCTAATACTTTTGCACAGTACTATATATATATATATATATATATATATATATATACTAGGTGCGATTGTTAAATTGTCGCAATTATTTTATTATTTCAAAGCAAAAGACTATTATACTAAATATTAAATTTATTTTGTAACATTTATTTTTCTTGTTAAAGCATTTGTTGAGTAAATCAAATAAAATTACTTTAGTTAAATTGTTTATTTTCTTTGAATATACCTGATAAAAGATAAAATAGTTCTTAGCCTAATATTTTGCATAGTACTGTCTTCCTCTCTCGCACTTCCCGCCTGTGGAACTCACTCCCGTATTCTTGCTTTCCTGATGGCTACAACCTCCAGAAATTTAAATGCAAAGTTAATACTCATCTACTAACCACTGGCCTCTAGCTCTCTCCCCTCCCCTGTATAACCTTCCTTTTCTCTCTACCTATGTATCTGTCATCGCACCTTCTTTCTCAGCTTTCTATTGTTCCTTTCTAACTAGCTTGTACTCCTCACTCTTTTCTAATTAATCTTCTTATATTTATGTAACCCCCTGCACATCAGTGGCGTTTCCGCCTTGCTCGGGGTGAAATGATTAAAAAAAAAAAAAAATATATATATATATGTGATCTGAATCTAAAAATTTAGATGGCCTTCCACATCTCCCTATCTCTAGTGGCTCTTAACATGCTATCTCCTGTTATCCCACCCAAACGCTTCTTCGACTATCATTTGTCCAAGTCATAAATCTTGAATATAAATGTATAGAAATTAACTTGGCCTCAAAGTGAGGGATCAGTTTATATATTGGCTATAATATAGAATTGATCCCCCACTTTACATCCACATTATAATTTCTTATTTGTTTATTAAATTCTGATTAGGCATGAATCCACCTCTTCTCAATACTGATTAGTTATTTATAACTCTTCTACTTCTACTTCTATGTGCCATGCCCCTTCAGGAAGTAGGCAACACATCTAGTGTCTCTTAACACACTTTCTTCAATTACCCCACCAAAACCCCGCTCTGCCATCTATTTGTTCATGCCTATCAAATATGTTGCATGTTGCTTTCCCTTGTCTTTCTTTTCTTTCTATAATATATGACCTGTGAGTATCAGATTCTTCAAACCCACCTTCCTCATTATTTTGTCCCAGGAAAATCAGCTAACTTTTTCTAATGCTAAGTATTAGTTTCCTTTTTATTTCTATCTTCTCCAAAACCTTATTGTTGCTCACCTGCTTGGTCCATGGTATCTGCAGCATCCTTCTTTAGAACCAGATTTCAGGTGCTTCAAGACTCTCCTTCATTTTTGATGACATTGTCCAGTATTCATTGCCGTATTAACAAACAGACATCATGTAGGAATCCAGTACTCTTTTCTTTATTTCCAGTAGAATTTTCAGTGAATTTACCATACAAAAAAAAAAAAAAAAAAGAGATGTGGTTCTACAGAAGAATGCTCAAAATGCTATAAATAGAGCATGTGCCCAACCAGGAAGTTTTAAGAAAAATGAGAATGAAAGTACATTTTTACTTATAATCAAAAAGAGACAGTTTAAAATCCCAAACATGTAAAAAGAAGGCTTGGGAAATTTGACATTCACAAGACATATTGAAGACAAGAGCAACAGAAGAAAACAATGAATAACCTACCGAATGAGCTTGTGTAAATAGATGGCAGTACAAGGAATAGTGGGTGATAAATATTGCTTAAAGCTACAAACGATAGGTAGTTGTGGAGAGTCATGATTATCCATGTGGCGAAGGTACACAGTACATAAAAGAATAAAGTAAGAATTAAACATTTCTTGACAAAAACATTCTGGCAGACAGTCCATCGTGCAAAATCAATGTTACTGAAATTGTGTAAAATGCTGAATAAAGGCAAACATTTGGATAAATGTCTGCTTTCTAAATTAACAAAGACTGTCTTGGAATGTCTCCGGCATAGTCAGGAATTGGTATTTTCTATTCTTCTTATTTTTCTTTTTTCTTTCTTTATTCTTTTTATCTTATCCAAGTCACGTCTACAAATGTGTTCGGAGATCTGCCATAGCCAATATACACAAGGACAAATGACGGCATTTGTTTCCTTACCAAAGCTATCAGAAGTCATCAGTAGAACTGACCAGAGTGGTCAGCACACAGCTGAAAATTTTCAGGAGAACCAAACTGAGAAGACTTCAAGTGGAGCAGGTAAGTCAAATTAAAGACATTGGTGGGAACCATTCCAATATTGAAACTACTGTTTGTTAGGTATAGCATTTTAGTTGTTATTTGCCGGTGGAAATTCCCCAAACATCTTCTGCCCATTATTCCTTGGAGATTTCAAAATGTGTGGCTAGAATCCTAAGAAAAAAAAAAACACTAATTCTCTTCAATTGTTTAAGACAAAATAACTGGAACTTCAATTACACACTTAACTCATATAAAAAATGTTAAGAGGATTGCATATTTTTTCTATATTTTGGACTATGTTCCGGCTTACCATTTAATATTTTCCGTTTCCTTGTTTATTCAATGTCTGAGTACTCACAAATTTAAGAAGCCATTGTCAGTTTCTGTTTTTCGTGTCAATTTTATTACTTTTAACATATCATCTATGTCTTTTAAATATGGCTGAAGACATAAATGCAACAAAACTACCAACTTTAAGCAAATATTGGAAAGACAAAGAAGTAAATGGAAAGAAAAGCACCTGAAAAATTTCTCAATCGTAATTTTTAGTAAGGAATATAAAAAGGTAAAAGTATGATTAGGAAATAATGGTTTTGGCTTGTATCATAGTAAGTAAAACTACAAATCTCTTCAAAACTGATGATAAATTTTTATTAAAATAAATCTATTGAGATAAAGAGCTACATTGTATAGGCAGGTAGGTAGGTGGATAAATAGATAGATAGATATATATGAATAGAATAAGTAAAAAACAAGTAGGAAAAAGTGTCTTTAATCTAACATGTTTCAATTATAACAAGCTTCTTCAGAGTTTTATTTACGACCGAATGATTTAAAAATCCAAGAGAGAGAGTATGTTGATTGAGGTATATTTTCATTAGTCAAATATGTGTCATGCATGATAAAGCAATAGATGAATATTAAATGTCGAAGAAAAAAATAGATATATATGAATATACTGAGATGGATTGATATGTAGGTAGGTTGATAAGTAGGTAGGTAGGTAGGTAGGTAGGTAAGTAGGTAGGTAGGTAGGTAGGTAGGTAGGTAGGTTGATAGGTAGGTAGGTAGGTAGGTAGGTAGGTTGATAGGTAGGTAGGTAGGTAGGTAGGTAGGTCAGTTGATAGGTAGGTAGGTAGGTAGGTTGATAGGTAGGTAGGTAGGTAGGTAGGTAGGTAGGTAGGTTGATAGGTAGGTAGGTAGGTAGGTAGGTAGGTTGATAGGTAGGTAGGTAGGTAGGTAGGTAGGTTGATAGGTAGGTAGGTAGGTAGGTTGATAGGTAGGTAGGTAGGTAGGTAGGTTGATAGGTAGGTAGGTAGGTAGGTAGGTTGATAGGTAGGTAGGTAGGTAGGTAGGTAGGTTGATAGGTAGGTAGGTAGGTAGGTAGGTAGGTTGATAGGTAGGTAGGTAGGTAGGTAGGTTGATAGGTAGGTAGGTTGATAGGTAGGTAGGTAGGTAGGTAGGTTGATAGGTAGGTAGGAGGGTAGGTAGGTTGATAGGTAGGTAGGTAGGAAGGTAGGTAGGTAGAAGAAAAAATAGATATATATGAATATACTGAGATGGATTGATATGTAGGTAGGTAGGTAGGTAGGTTGATATGTAGGTAGGTAGGTAGGTAGGTAGGTAAGTTGATAGGTAGGTAGGTAGGTAGGTTGATAGGTAGGTGGGTAGGTAGGTAGGTCAGTTGGTAGGTAGGTAGGTAGGTAGGTAGGTTGATAGGTAGGTAGGTAGGTAGGTTGATAGGTAGGTAGGTAGGTAGGTAGGTAGGTAGGTTGATAGGTAGGTAGGTTTATAGGTAGGTAGGTAGGTAGGTTGATAGGTAGGTAGGTAGGTAAGTTGATAGGTAGGTAGGTAGGTAGGTAGGTAGGTAGGTAGGTAGGTTGATAGGTAGGTAGGTAGGTAGGTAGGTTGATAGGTAGGTAGGTAGGTAGGTAGGTTGATAGGTAGGTAGGTAGGTAGGTAGGTAGGTCAGTTGATAGGTAGGTAGGTTGGTAGGTAGGTAGGTTGATAGGTAGGTAGGTAGGTTGATAGGTAGGTAGGTAGGTAGGTAGGTGTAGAGCTATATAGATATGGATAGAGTGATGGCAGTGTTAGCATTTAGCTCATTTTCAGAAATAGCTAAGTAACACAATTTAGAAGGTAAATGTGGGATTAGGAAATAATGGTTCTGGTTGTAGTGAGTAAAATTACAAATCCCTCCAAAGTAGATGATGTTATTAACATAAATCTATTGAGATAAAGATTGATAGGTGGATAAATAGATAGATAAATATGAATATACTGAGATAGATTGATGGGTAGGTAGGTAGGTAGGTAGGTAGGTAGGTAGGTAGGTGTATATCTACAAGCTTACCATATCTATCTATCTATCTATCTATCTATCTATCTATCTATCTATCTATCTGAGTCTGTTCATATCTATCTATCTATCTATCTATCTATCTATCTATCTGAGTCTGTTCATATCTATCTATCTATCTATCTATCTATCTATCTATCTATCTATCTATCTATCTACAAGCCTACCAAACCATCTATTTCAGTTTATTAATATGTATCTCAGTCTGTTCATATCATTTTATTCATATCTATCTATAAGCTAAAATAGATGGTTTAGTAAGCTGATAGATAGATAGATAGATAGATAGATAGATAGATAGATATGAAAAGACTGAGATAGATAGATAGATAGATTGATAGATAGATAGATAGATATAAACTAATATTGAATTATAGCAAGAAATAAGGAATGAACTAAAATAGATAGATAGATAGATAGATAGATAGATAGATAGATAGATATAAACAGAATGAGATAGATAGATAGATAGATAGATAGATAGATAGATAGATAGATTATTTTTTATTCAAGAAACTTTTAGTAGATTCAGGAAATACAATTTTTTCCAGATTTTATTTGGTAGTCATAAATAATTTCCATTTCTGTTTATCAACTTCATTCTTCAAAAAGTAAAATACAATTATTCTTTTTTGCTTGTAATGACTTGTGACCATTTATTTGACAGCTCTTTAATACCTTTTGAGTAAAATTCTGTAGCTTTTGATGTGTTATACTTTTACAAACTCTTTAATCTGGTTTTCATTTGAGAATATTTTTTATCAAGATGTTTTCCAGCAATCAAAAAGAAGGCAATAATCAATTGGTGCATGGGTAGGTGAATATGGATAGCAGGGCCAGGGAGACTGAGTTCATAAATTATTTCCTATGCAGCCTTGCATTTTCACAGAGTAAAAAAACATTTTTCCTATTGTTGAACACAGAGTGGTTTTTAAAAAGAACTTTTGTGAACCCTTTGCTACTGCTAGATATATAAATGTGTATTTCATTTTGTTTTAAGAACTCTGAATGAATAGTACATGTACAATATTACCATTCTTCTATGTAGATAGATAGATAGATAGATAGATAGATAGATAGATAGATAGATAGATATGAACAGAATGAGATAGATAGATAGATAGATAGATAGATATGAACAGAATGAGATAGATAGATAGATAGATAGATAGATAGATAGATATGAACAGAATGAGATAGATAGATAGATAGATAGATAGATAGATAGATAGATAGATATGAACAGAATGAGATAGATAAATAGATAGATAGATAGATAGATAGATAGATAGATAGATAGATATGAACAGAATGAGATAGATAGATAGATAGATAGATAGATAGATAGATAGATAGATATGAACAGAATGAGATACATATTAATAAACTGAAATAGTTTGGTAGGCTTGTAGATAGACAGATAGATAGATACATGCATACATATGAACAGACTGATATAGATATTAATATACAGAAAAAGATGATTTGGTAGGCTTGTAGAGAGAGTGATAGATAGATATGAGTAAAATGAGATAGATAAGTCGGTTGGTAGGTTGGTAAATAGGTAACACTTCACTCAATAAGTCCCGTGTCTGACATAGTGATGAAACTGCTAATAAAAATCCATATGATTTTTATGAAGTATTATTCTTCAAATGGCACATGAGAAATTTTGAATCCAATCTGATAATTAGTTTACAAATTACACTTATTTAAGAGAAGCTACTGTTGTAAATTTTCAAAATAATGGAAAAATCTGAATTTTGTGTGTTGATAAAGCATTGCTTTCTGATGAGAAAAATATTGTTCAAGCAAAGCAATGGCTTGATAAGTGTTATTCAGACTCTGCTCCATTGGAAACAGCAGTTAAGAGATTGTATGCTGACTTTGAATATAGTTGTACAGACACAAATGATACTGAAAACTCAGGTCGCCCAGAATCAGCAGTTGTCCTGGAAAACACAAAGAAAATCCACGTATTCGTTTTGGCCAATCGTAAATTGAAGTTGCATGAGATAGCAGAGGAGTTGAACATATTAAAAAGCAGTGTATTCACCATTTTGCATGAAAATTAGTAGGTGCTGCATTTACTCACAGTTGATCAAAAATATCAACACGTCGATGATTCAGAGCGTCGTTTGCAACTGTTTCAACACAACAAGAGAAAGTTTTTGCATAAACAACAGATAAAACATGGATGCACCACTTCACTCCAGAGTGAAATCAGCAGTCAGCTGAGTGGACAGCTAAATGTGAAAGCCATCCAATGCGACCAATGACGCAAATATCAGAAGGTAAAGTTTTGGCTTCCATATTTTGGAATGCACAAGATATTTTGCTCATTGATTATCTTGAGAAAGGAAGAACTATCAATAGCAAATATCATATAGCAGTATTAGTGTTTTTAAAAGTAGGAATTGCCAAACATCAGTCACAGATTCAGAAGAAAAAGTGATCTTTCACCAACACAACACAGTGTGTCACAAGTCAATCGCAATGATGGAAAAACTACAAGAATCACATTTCAAATTGCTTCTGCATCCACCCTATTCTCCAGATATAGCCCCCAGTGACTACTGGCTGTTTGCAGACCTCAAAAGAATGGTCCCAGGAAAGAGATTTGGCTCCAATGAAGAAGTGATATAGGAAACTGAGGCATATTTTGAGACCAGAAACAAACCATTCTACATAAAAAGGCATCGAAGAAGTTAGAGAAGCGTTGGAATCAGAAGGAGACTATGTAGATGAATAAAGTCAAATTTTGCCTAAAAGTTGTTGTTTTATTAGTTAGGCCCTGGATTTATTGACTGAAGTCTTAGGTAGGTGAATAAATAGATAGATAAATATGAATATTCTGAGATAGATTGATGGATAGTTAGGTAAGTAGATAGATTGATAGATAGATATGAATAAAGTTAGATGGTTTAGTAAGTTTTGTATGTAGATAGATAAACAGATTTCCACTCTATTATAATAAAACTGTTGTGTATGAAAAGTGAAAAAGTATAAATCTACCTCTTCTCACCAAATAGCAGCTCTACAATAAATAACATAACAGATTGGGCTCTCTAGCCTTGGTTGGCAACCAGTTTAAGAGAAAGAAAACTCTGAATTCCAAAGTAATAAACGATTCTGTAGAAAGTAACAATTGCACAACATTTTAGCAAAAGAGCTTGCAGTAGGAACTGAACATGCTAACTATCCATTTAGCTAGAGCAGTGGTTGCCAGATGGCATGCTGCACCTCATAGGCATAGCAAAAGAGGGTTGCAGGTGAGGTGGAATGATTGAAAGGCAATCAAAGATTTAGAAACAATTTTTAAAAATTCTCATATTTTCAAAATTAAAATATAATTATGGATTAATTGCATGCATGCCTTCCAGAATAGTTATAAATAATCATTGACCAATTTTATCTCTGTGATATTTTTGAATGCATGGGCATCAGTAAAAAGGGCAGCCCAAGATGCCAAATACAGGTTGGAGTTACTAGAAACAAGCAGGTACAAAACTTTAAATACCTAGGAAGTGTAAAACAGAGATCTGAAGGCAAACTGGCATGGCGAAGGAAGCATTCCAGAAGCTGAGTAAAATACTAAGACACAGGAAAATTTTACTAGAAACAAAGAAGAGAGGACTGGATTGCTATATGATGTCAGTACTTCAATATGACAGTGAATGCTGGACAATATCATCAAAGATGAAGGAAAAACTTGAAGCAACTGAAATGTGGTTCTACAGAAGGATGCTGCAAATTTCATGGACTGAGCATGTGAGCAATGATGAGGTCTTAGAAATGATGGAAATAAAAAGGAAATTAATACTGAGCATCAGGAAGAGACAACTAAAGTTCCTGGGACATGCAATGCGAAAGGAGGGCTTGGAGAACCTAATACTAACAGGCTAGATAGAGGGAAAAAGAGACAGGGGAAAGCAGTGGATAACATATTTGAAGGACCTAATCAGGTGGATGATGAAATGAGGGTTGCATGGAGTAACAGGAGAAAGTGTGCTAAGAGCCACCAGGGATAGGGAGACATGGAAAGCCATGATCGCCTACGTCCTGAAGGGACAGGACACATAGAAGAAGGACTAGTGCCCACAAATTGGAGGAGAGTGTTATCCATGATAATGTTCTGACATCAAATCCACTGTTATCTCCTTTTAATCTTCTCTCTGTTTTTATGCATCCCAGAGAAAAATGATTTTGGAACCACTGAGCTAGAATGGAATCCAGTCAATAATTTGGGAGCCAATTTCTCAATTACAAAAAGATGCAACTTGTAATTTCTGGGGATCCCATTTATATTTTTAAGAACATGAACGTTTTATACAAAATGAGCAATAAAACATTCTGAAAAAAAAAAAAAATGAGTCAATTAATATATTTTTCCTCCGACCCAACTCAGCACCTTGAAGCAGTTTCAGTTCATTTTGCTTGTTATATCTCTACAGGAGCAAATGAAAGTTTACATAACGAAATACAACAGCTCAATGAATGAGATTCCTTCTACCCACTTCCCATCAAAAACCAAAAACAATGAAAGCAAAAGAAAAAATAAAACGGATTTACTCTGGACAATATTCTTATATTACTTCCTTTCATAATGGACACAATTGGACAAAACCCTCAACTATATATACATATATACATTCATATATATATATGCATGTGTGAGTTTAATTGGATACAAAATAGAAAAAAATATATAATAACCTGAGTGTATTTACTGGTGATATAATAAAATAAAGGCAAAAAATCTATTTACATACTTATCGAGTGTTTATTATTTCCTTATTGGAGCTTCTGAGACGGATCAGACTGAAGTAATGGTCCAATTTTAATTTGCTATTTTCCAGCTCCTCACCACTGCTTCTGTTTTCTTTCCTCAATGTATCTGTGAACAACATGCTTGTTGGTTGATACGAACAGGAGCCACAAATCACTTATCGCTTATTAATTTCAATGTCGCATGTGGTTGGACAGGGGCGCAGCGAAAGAGTTGGCATATAAGAATTAAAATAGCATTGGAAATTATTGCCTTCTTATCATTATTAGTTTTAGCGGAAATAAAGATGGAGATGTTGGTTCAAGGGTAGTAAGGGACAGCAAAGTTGACAAAGAAAAATAAAAGGAAAAAGTCAACAGAGTTGTCAAGGAATATTGCCAAGTTGTTCATCATTCTCACAATAATGTTCAGCCAAAGAAACTAATCACTTACCAACACACACGTGTACATACCACACACACACACACACACACACACACACACACACACACACACACATATACATACATACACGGATATATATATATTTCTTGTGTGTAGTTAAATTGATATGTTCTTGTCTGAATGAAAAAGGAAAGCTTTTATTTTACTAAGCACATGTTTATTTGTTCAACATGATATCCTTGTCAATGCACTTAATCCAGTGCTGAATATTAATCACATAGATCAACACACACATAGAGATATTAATCTAGTATAATTCAGTAAAAGGAAGTGTGTGGTAGACTTTTGATTGTACAGATTACCTCTATGCTTGAAAAATTCAAAAACCTTGATTTTACCCTGGCCTGAGACTTTATCTCTCTGTTTCTCTTTTGCTCTCTCTCTCTCTCTTGCTCTCTCTCCTGCTCTCTCTACATCTATCTATCTATCTATCTATCTATCTGTATATATATATATATATATATATATATATATAAGCAAGTTTTGTTAAAAATGACAGACCAAGTGCTATGATTAAGTTTTTTTATATAATTTTTCATGTGATCTTTTTTTTTTTCAATACATAAATTATATAAAAACTGTCTGAATATTTTATTTATCAAAGTGCTTTTGGCTAAGGATGAATTTTATTTTGCTTTTAACATAAAAAGAAGCATTGTATATTTGTATCATTGGAATGAATTAAAGTTTTGATATATTTATTTTAAAAATCCTACCAGTGATATCAAATGGAAAACTGTTGATCAATAATTAAGCACAGTATAAATGGTGATTTTCTAAGCGTGGCACAAGGTCAAAAGTATGAGTCACTCAGTGAAAATCATATTAAATACATATTTTTTTATCAAAACCCTGAATTTTACCCTAACCTGAGTTTTTATTTGTCAGTCTGTCTGTCTCTCTCTTGCTCTCTCACTCTCCATACATACATATATATATATATACTAGCAGCATAGCCCAGTGTTGCTCAGGTGTAATGAAAGCTTTAAAATTAATCCATGGTCCTGAAGCTCAGACTCTTCGGACGTTGGCACGAAAGACTAAAAAGCAATAATTGTTTCCAGTTAAAGCAAAACCGTAGACTGAAAGGAAATTGAATGGATGTAAGTCAAATTTTGATTTCCTGGTATCAATATCAAATAGGTTTTTCATCATAAACTGAATTTTGAAGGCTAAATAAGTCCTCTGAGTAAATGGTATCATGGCTGAGACTAAGAACTCCAATTATACCTACTTAGAGCCAAACCCGAAGCAAAAACTAAAATAAAAGGGCTGAAAAAAATACACACATACAAGCAGATAAACAGACACACACACAAACATCTTGCCTTTTATATATATATATATATATTATCAATTTTCTGCACTATTGTAAGAACTGCAACCTTGAAACTTCTGAATATCATCTCTTATGTCTTTGTCTATGAGTGTATCAAATTTGATTAAAATCGGACCACTCCTTCTGTAACCCAATTTTTTTGATTATCAATTTTTGATATTTATCAGGGGTACCTAGACACAAAACCTAGCTAAGAATGCAGACACTTATAGTACAACTGTGTAAATTTTAAAGAAAATCGGTTCAGCTGTTTCGGAGTCCATAGGTAATGGACGCAGACACACACCACACACACACACACACACACACACACACATACACACACACAGACAAAGTTCCATTTATAAATAAGTTTAGATACAGCTTTCTTACCTGAGTGTCATTCCTTTTATCATTTTTCTAAGTTTTCTTATTCTATATTATTTTCATATTTTTTTAACTGTAAGCATTTTACAACTTAATAATAAGGATAGACTTTTTTTAAACCATATTTCATGTTTTTTTTATCATTTTAAGATCTTTTTTTTATTCTTACTAATAAAACAAATCTTTATTTTCTAAGTAAGATGAAATTGTCATTATGTGGAGAAGTGGCAATTATCACACTTACACACACACACACACACACACACACACACACACACACACACACACACACACACACATATTAAATATATATTTATTAAAACAGGATTTTATCCTGGGCTGAGTCCATATTTGTCTGTCTCACTGTATGTCTGTCTGTCTGCTCTTTCTCATGGTCACTCTCTCTCTCTTTCATTCTCTATCTGTCTGTCTCTCTCTCTATATATATATTTTAAATGCATTTTTTTAAGATATGTATACAAATATATGTGAATATATATTTTTAATTTTCCTAATTTAGTTCTTTTTTTTAAATTAATTCAATTTTTTACTAATTTACTTATTTTTCTCAAAAATGTATAATTTTCATGTTCTCATGACTGGTAAGCAACTTGTCAACTGTTACATTTCAGATAAGAAGAAAATTAACAGTAAATTTACAGTTTTGAGGTTATTGTTTCCGTAACTTACTTACCTGAAGATGATCTTAGAAGGATAGCGAAAGTACTTGGGAACATGGAGAAATTAATAATAAAATCAACTGTCAAAGTTACAGAGCATTTCCTACATTTTTCAATTATAACATGCGAAATATTATCCCTGACTATAAACAAATTTTATTAAAAATAAGAAGACATAATGTTTGCAATTTATTTAATCTGACATATATATATATAGTAGAAAATTAAAATAAAAATAAAAATAATTATTTTACTTTTATTTTTACTTTAATTTTCTACTTATTTATAAACAAACAACTTGTCCCTCAAAAACAAAAGGAACTCGATATGTAATGCCACAAATGTATTTGCCTGAAGAGAGTCAATCTTAGACTCAAAACACATGTAGCATCACAAATACTATTATTTTTTTTTTTATAAGCGTTTCACCCCGAGCAAGGCATGTCACTGCCACTACTGCGCAGGGGGCTACATAGAGTGGAGAAAGGATGATTAAATATAGGAAATGTCAGAGGGTGGGTGATAGGCGGGTAGGGATACCGAGAATGGTTAAATATAGGAAATGTCAGAGGGTGGGTGATAGGCGGGTAAGGATACCGAGAATGAGGGTTGGGTAGATGAGAGTGTTCTGAGAATAATTGGGAGTTAGGGTGATAGGAGGTGTCTATTGACCCTACATTTAAACACCTGGAGATTATAGCTGTCGGGAAAGCAGACTTGTGGAAGGGAGTTCCACAGGCGGGAAGCGCGAGAAAAGAAGCTGTTGGAGTAGAATTTATGGTTACATCTTATCTGTTTAACTGTAAAAGGTTGGGACCTAGTTGCTAATCTAGTATCTCATGTAAATTTGTGCTTTGGTGGCACCAGTGATCTAAGCTCATTGGAGCAGAAGCCATGAAAGTACTTGTAGAAGAGGCACAGGGAAGCCACATCACGCCGGTGAGAGAGTGGTTGCAGCCGGTCTGCCAAGTCAGTATCATCCACGTTACAGATCCTCCTTTGTATTTTGTCAAGAAGCCCAAGGAGAGCAGCAGGGGCACCCGACCAGATATGGCAGCAATATTCAATACACGGGCGGATGGTAGATTTGTATGTGCAGAATAGATTCAGGTGGGATAAACTTCCGGGCCCTGTACAGAGAGCCAACTTTCATAGCAGCAGATTTGGCAATGGATTCGATATAGTCATTCCATTTGAGGTCCACCGAGAGTGTAAGGGCAAAAAGGCATAGTATTTTACTCACTGGGAGGCTAGCCTGTCCCATGTTAATGGGAGTTAGATGCGATTGTCTATGGTGGTTAGTTGATAACAGCTTCGTTCTAGAAGCATTGAAATTTACTAACCATTTCCTACGCCAGGCCACTACGGATTGGAGGTCCTTTTCAAGTACAGCAGCAAGGTTCGCTTTGTTGTCCACACCTGGTTTTTGATCAATGCGAGAGTAGATTGTTGTGTCATCGGCATACATGCCAACTTGGGATCTAATGGCATTGGGGAGATCATTAATGTAGATCAGAAAGAGCGTGGGACCTAGGATAGAACCTTGAGGGATGCCCGCGTTCGTATGGTAGTTTTGGCAGGCATCACCATTTAATACCACCTGCAATGTGCGGTTAGAGAGGAATGACTGGATGAGGTCAAACAGATGTCCAGTTATCCCGTAGCTCCACAGTTTGCACAAGAGGCCAGCATGCCAGACCCTGTCGAACACTTTGGAGATATCCAAGGCAACGCTTCGGGCTTCGCCATTCTTGTCAAGTGCCCAGTATATGTACTCGGTAATGGTCGTTAGCATATCAGCAGTAGACCTGGTGAGGCAAAACCCTTACTGTTCGTCAGAGAAAAGCCTGTGGGCTGTGAGATGCTGAATCACTTTGGCGTTGATAATGGCTTTGAAAACTTTGCCAAAGATTGGAAGGAGACTAATAGGATGGTAATTGGCAGGGTCTGAGGGTTCGCCAGAATTCTTAAATATAAGAACTACACAGGAGGATTTCCAAGAGGCAGGAAAACAGGAAGCAGATAGGCAGAGGTTATAGAGTTTAGAGAGGACAGAGGAGAGTTCTGGGGCACATTTCTTCAGTACTATGACTGGGATTCTGTCACCATCGCTCGCTTTGTGTGGGTCAAGTTGTGCAATTATCTTGGCAACCAGCGAGGGTGTAATGGACACTTAAAGTATCATAACATGTATAATAACAACAAAAATAAATATACACTTTAAATAAAACCTTCATGGCCTCTCACACTTTTTATTCTATACCAATTTCTTTTGTTGGAACAACCCTATTTCTTTTTCTAATATATATACACATATATATATATATACATATACATAATTTATTTAGAATTTATAATATAAATATGTTATAATAACACTACAAAATAGCCATTTTGTTTCGATACTATCCTTGTCTAATTAAGTGATGAATTCTATTTCAAGTTGGTAGGTTTTATAGGGTTCAAGACTAGCCAAACCCCCTTCATCAGGGAGGCATTGTCACATAGACAGAGTGAACCAATCAAAACAAAGCAATTTCTAATTTGAAGCATACAAGAACAGACACTAAAAATAATTTATTGGGGCTTCAACATTAATATTTGATTAAAATAGAGATCAGCATTATTATTTGACTGTCATTTTACTTTATTTTTCTTCCAAATTTTAAATTCTGTATTTAATAAAAGCATTAGGCACACGTACACATGTCTGTAGGGAAATATACCTATGCATGTTTGTATGTGTATAAGTATGCAAATATATGTGTTCGTATTTGGATATAAGTATACATGATTGTGTTAATATGTAGGGTTATACATATATATGTATTCATGTGTTTGTGAGTGGGCGTGTAATGAGTTTATGGTCACTATCCAAGAATGATGACCTCTTTTTGATAGATCTAAAGATCCCCAACTGCGATAAGGCTAAGGTTTCTGTTTTAAATCATGTTACTTATTTTCCATTTCATTTTAAAGAAATGTTTATCCCGAGAAAATACACACTTCATTGTTATTATTGTCTTGTTTAATTCTACCTTATTGTTTTTAGCTCAACTCTCTGTGTCTATACACTCTTTATTTTTACTACTATTTTATTAATAGTTTATTTCATCTTTTTATCCAAACGATCTGGGTCAATATCCTATACATAATTAGTATTATTTCATTATTCCATCTTATTATTCTTTTATCCAACCCTCTGGCTCGATACAGTCATTGCTATTATTATTGTTTCATTATTAATTTTATTCTATTGTACTGTATAAGATTTATATCCCAACACTCCGGTTTAATACATTCTACATGGCTACTGTTAATTTTTACTAATATTTATACATCTTACTATTGTTGCTTTTACCTCCAGACACACTTTATTGTCACTGTTATTACTAATCTTAATTCATTATCTGTGGAAGTATTGACATATGAGTATGTGGATATAAGTTAGTATACATGATTGTGTTAATATGTAGGGTTATACAGATATATGAATTCATGTGCCTGTGAGTGGGTGTGTAATGAGTTTATGGTCACTATCCAAGAATGATGACCCCTTTTCAACCGGTCTAGAGATGCTCAAGTGAGATAACGCTAAGATCTTTGTTTTAAAGCATGTTCTTTGTTTTCAATTTCATTTTAAAGAAATGTTTATTTTGGGAAAATATTTGTACTGAATGGTACAAATATAGTGTGGTCTTATGAAATGAGCTAATTTAATTCATAAAAATGGGTTATTATTTATAAACAATCTAAATGATATGTTCAGTTTTTTTTTTTATAAATATCATATTACTTTGGATAACATCCACCAAGCTCTCTATGTCGATATAGCACTTAATATTTTATATTAAGTAGATCTTGTTGAATTATCCTTGCTATTCTAGCACTTAGCATTATTTTTTAATACACACACACACGCACACACACACACACACATGTACATATATATATATATATATATATATATATATATATATATACATACAAGAGGGTTTGGCTAGTCTTGAACCTTTTAAAACCCTCTAAATTGAAATAGAATTCATCACTTGATAAGACATGAATAGGGTTAAAACAAAATGGCTACTTTTGTATTGTTATTATAATATATTTTTATATTAAATTCTAAATAAATATTATTTGCTCTACTTTGTATTGAGGACTTTTTATGAATAGTTTTTCTTGGATATAGAATTTTATTCCCTTTATACTTACTCTATACTTGGTATAACAGTAGCTACTCTAGCATATACACATCACTCATTCAGTAATGAATTAGAGCACTCTAACTACTGGCATATGACACATCATATGCTAAAAGTCTGCCTCCTTCTACCGAGCACTCATAGCTCAGAGGTAGAAATATATAGGGAAGAAGATCAGATGGTTATGTCGTCATGGTTATGACCTTTCTGGCTTTATCAGGCATACAAAATCAAAATGTTTAAAACCATAGTAGTGTAACTGGCTGGTCTTCTCTACCTAAAAGATCTACATGTTAAATCTTCATCTTCCTTCATTGAACACTTTCTACTACTACAACTATTTACTGGTCTAATGGAAATCTGACCTATAACTGTTCAGTATCTATCTATCTATCTATCTATATATATATATATAAACATGTTACTGAAATTAATGAAGATTAACGAAACTTGGTTATTTTTTTATCAATACTCATATTTAAGTAGATATTCAGTTTTTAATTAAACAGTATTATATATTTATATCTACCGGCCTGATTATATACAATAAATTTTTATTACGAAAATGTGTGTCATTCGGCAGGATTCAAACCTGCAACCCCTATCCACATAGGAGAAGATAACTTTTGATCTGGCAATGTCTTAGACCTCTCAACCACGAATGAAAACCTCATTTAGACTGAAGGTACCCATGTATTTTCAATCCCTTTCTCAGATCATTTTCAGGGGTGTAAGTTATGGTAACAAAAAATGACATGACATTACAACATAAAAAAATTCCTTTTTGGATAATTTTTGCATTCTAATGAATGCTAGCAACCATTATATTTGTAGCAGAAAAAAATTTACAGTAATTTTTAGCATTTTTTATATATATATATATATCAGCATGCAGTGTGGGTATAGAAGAATCCAAAGGAGTATCCTCTACATACATTGGTAGGATAACTCTCTATTTACCATGAAATAATGTGCCTGCCTTTATTTTCTTATATATATATATATGTAATGTATATATGTAATGTATATATATATATATATATATATATATAACTTTTCTGTATGTATAGACCTTATACTTATATATGTCTACATTTTTTGCTTATCTCTGTTCAAAAAGCAATTATTATTTCTTATGGGAGCCACTGGATTAAAAATAGATCAAAATTTGTAAACTGCTATGATAAGGACAACAAAATGACTTTATTGTTGTTTATTATAATCAAATATTTTATAGTAAGGTCAACAAATTTTAGCGGAGAAATAAAACCTGGAAAAATAAATCAGACAATGTTTTCCATTTTTTTTTATCATATTATGCTGGGGTGGGGATTCTTTAACAGATAAAATTCATGAATTTTAGATGAGGGAAAACAGGGACAAAAGACTCTTTCAGCATAAACATAAGGAAATGGCTATTATAGTTGATTGCAAACATTGGTGGTCCTATGAGAATCGACTCTGTAATTATACACAAAAATGTATATACATGTAAATAATTTTATGTGTACTCAGAGACACACACACATACTTACATACATGCTAGCACACACACAGATAGATAGATAGATAGATAGATAGATAGATAGATAGATAGGAAAAGGCTGTGATAGATAGAGATGAATAGGAGACAGATACATCTATACTTACATATAAACAGAATGAAATAGATAGATAGATAGATAGATAGATAGATAGATAGATAGATAGATAGATATGGACAGACTGAGTTGGATCAAAATTAAAACTTTTTAAAAATTGCTGTTATATATATATATATATATATATAGTTTAAAATATGTACATTTTGTTTTGACATTGAAAGGACAATGTCTTATCAGGTAGTAAATGCTATTTTTGAAGGGAGATGGAAAGATATATATATATATATATATATTGTAACAAAGTTGTGGAACTCGTTACATGAAAATTTTTGTGTATATATATATATATATATATATATATATATATATATAAATTAAAAAAGGATTAATTCAATGATGTTGAATGACCATTTTGATGTGAAAATCTCCATGGGGGATAACACATCACCTCAGCAACCAAAAAATCCTTTCAGAAACTGAAGAAAAATCAGTCTAATTTTCCTTTTTAAATAGATTTGCAAAGAAATTAAAAAAGAAAATAAAAAAGAAAAAGAAAGAAAAAGATAAAACAAAATAAAAACAAATAAACAAGAAAAGAAAAAAATTGACATTGTCTGGGTTCACAAAAAAGAAAACAGAATTGTAACTTAAAAATTAACAGACCTGTTAATTATATATATATATATATATATATATATATATATATATATATATATATAAAGGAAAACTAACACATCATTTAGATTGGTTATGAATTATAATTCATTTCTATGAGCTAAATTCATTCCATTTGGTATAAATATTTCCTCCAGAATAAACATTTCTTTAAAATGATATAGAAATCAAGTACAATGATCTAGAACAGAGACTTTGACCTGATCTTGATTAAGGATCATTAGGCCAGGTGAGAAGAATTCATCGTCCTGAAATAGTGAACATAAAATCATTATATGCCCACTCACAAGCACATGAATATGTATACACATATAACCCTTCATATTAACACAATCACGTATACTTATATCTACATACATATATGTCTATTCTTCCACATATGTACATAGAAATGTGTCTGTGCATACACCTACATATACACACATACACATATCCATCAATGTTCACATATAAATATTTTATTTGCACACTCACATATATATTTATAAAGACCGGATTTATATGCATATAATTAATAGTAACATATATTTACACAAATAAACTAATAAATATCATATATACTCAGAAAATATGCATATATTTACATACTTACATGCATATACACATACATATTTACACACTTACATGTATGTACATATATATATTTACATAGTTGCACACATATACACATACATATTTACACACTTACATGCATATATGCATACATATTTACACACTTATATGCATATACACATACATATTTACACACTTACAAGTATGTACATATATATATTTACATACTTGCACACATATACACATACGTATTTACACACTTACACGCATATATGCATATATATTTATACACTTACATGCATATACACTGACAATAAATACTAAAAATAGGGGTAGCATAATAATTATGGCTGGTAGTGTATATATATTTATTTTTAATTGTTTCGCCCCAAGCAAGGTGGTACCACCACTGACGTGCAGGGGGCTACATAAGAGAGTAAAAGTTTAGGTGGGAGGAGAGTGAAGAGAAAGAAAAAGAGTAAGAGAAGGATTGGAACACAGGTGTGAAGACAGTTGTGAAGGTAGAGAGAAAGAAAAAGAACAAGATACACAGGGTGATGTAGAAAGGACTGGAGTCAAGTGGATAAGAGATGGGAATTGCCATTGCATTTAAAGTCATCTGCATACATTCATGTTTTGATGCATCACAACTCATCAGTACTGATAGACATTTGATTGCTTTCAGCTGGGATTAAAACTTGACTAATTTGACATCAGTTGGAGATTCTATCCCTAAGCGATCAGTGAACTGCAAAGGAAATCAGATTTTACGAAGGTCATTTAATAAATAAGGTGAATTTTTAGGTATAAGAACTTCTAATACAAACAGAAGCTTACTTTTTTTAAATTTTTTCTTTTACTTCTTTTTCAAAAGGATTTAATTTTTTTTGCAGATTGAAAAATACACTCCTGATCAAAAATTTAAGACCACTTAAGAATCTTTAAAAATAATTTTTTTTTTACAGATAGATTTTAAACTCCTCCCACTTAAGGTTACCAATACTACAATCTAAAAGGTTATGGAAAAAAAGCTACATTCCAAACATTTTATTTGGAAATTTACATTTTTATAAAATGAGGTGATTTACACATGATCAAAATTATAAGATCCGAGACAAAAATTCTACGAAATTGTACAAAAAGTGTATGAAAACATTCAACAACCAAATTTAATAATGAGTTCTACCTCCACTGCTTTTGATGACTTCAAAAATCCAGTGGTCAGTGTCGAAAAAAGTTTGAGGGAAGCGGGTGGGTCAGACGAGGAATTGGTTATGAATTATAATTCATTCCAATAAGCTAAATTAGCTCATTTCATCAGACCTCACAATATTCATTCCATTTGGTACAAAAAGTTTTGCTGGAATAAGCATTTCCTTTAACGGAAGAGAAAAATAAGAAAAAAGAGTCATGACAGAGACATTGGTGTTATCCTAGTTGAGGGTAACCAGACCAGTCACGAAGATGTTGACCACCAAGTCATCAAGCGTCTACTTCTAATTCCATGGATATGTATGTATGTGTAACCCCATAAATTAACTCAGCCATGTAGACTAACCTATATTCACATAATAATGTGTTGAGATTTCCTTTATAAATACCATATTGCTCTGGATAACATCCATTGAGCTCTCTATATAGATATAACACTTAATATTTTATTTTAAATTGATCTTGTTAGATTATACTTTCCATTTACAGACTGGATATCTATACCTATATATATCTATATATCTATATATCTATATATATATATATATATATATATATATATATATATATAATGAATTATTTTGAACATTATTTTTACCGATACTCGTATTTAAGTAGATATTCTGTTTTTAATTAAACAGTATTTTATATTTATATCTACCGGCCTGATTATTTTACGATAAATTTTATTGCGAAAATGTGTGCTATCCAGCAGGATTCGAACCTGCGACCCCTATTTACATCGTGGAAGCTACCATTTGATCTGGTACTCTCTTAACCACTTGACCATGAATAGCCTCTTGATCAGACGAGGTTTTTATCATGCTTATATAACACAATTTTCGATCTACCGTAAACAAACCATATCTGCTCTGAAATGTATCGTAATGTCAACAAATGTAAACATGTTACGGAAATTAACAAATTTTAACGAAACTTGGTTATAAGCAACCGACAATTTGTAATGAATTATTTTGAACATTATTTTTACCGATACTCGTATTTAAGTAGATATTCTGTTTTTAATTTTTTAATTAATAAAAATTTATCGTAGATAATCAGGCCGGTAGAAATATAAAATACTGTTTAATTAAAAACAGAATATCTACTTAAATACAAGTATCGGTAAAAATAATGTTCAAAATAATTCATTACAAATTGTCGGTTGCTTATAACCAAGTTTTGTTAATATATATATATATATATATATATATATAAATGATTAGTTTTTGGTCATAAATAAATTAGACCAGTATCCAATACATTTATATTGTAAAGCATTTGTAGTTTTTTTCTATTTGGAAATGAGTTATTTCTGCAACCTGGGATTCATTCAATGTTTTGGTATCATCCGTCAATTTATAATAAGTAATTTTCTTATGCTTTTCAAATGTACAATGGGGATTTTTATGAAAGCATGATTATTTTTGCTTTGGAAACAATATTAAGGTTAACTTTTCTTCTTGGAACAACTTATATGTATGTATATATATATTATTTAAATATTATAAATATATAAAAAGATTTGAAAAATTATTATTTTGACATATATGATATATATATATTATGCATTATAATATGGCATATACATATATATACATATATGTTTGTCTCTGAAATTTATTAAGTTAATGCTAAAATATGAGAACTTTCAGACATCTTGTTTTTGAGGAAAGAAAATTTAATATCCAGAAATAGCTAACAATGTTATCAGTTTTGCTGTAGATTTAACATTTTAAATAAACATGAATTCATGTGTCATAACTATGAAATAGAATTTAGCATTATATGGCAGATATTTTAAAGGCATTGAGTATAATTAAAAGGAATAAATATGGGATATACGGGGGTCATTCAATAAATAGGGTGAATTTTTCGGTATAAGGATTTCTACAAGGGTCATTAAATAAATAAGCTGAATTTATCGGTATTAGAACTGCTACGAGGGTTATTCAATAAATAAGGTGAATTTTTCAGTATAAAGACTTCTACGAGGGTCATTCAATAAAGAAGGTGAATTTTTTGGTATAAGAACTTCTATGAGGGTCATTCAATAAATAAAATGAATTTTTTGGTATAAGGACATCTACGAGGCTCATTCAATAAATAAGGTGAATTTATTGGTATAAGAACTGCTACGAGGGTCATTCAATAAATAAGTTCAATTTTTCGGTATAAGGACTTCTAATATAGATAGAAGCTTACTTTTTTTTTTCAACGTAGTCTTCCAGCAGTGTCACACACCTTCCCATCTGTGCACAAACTTCCATATTCCTTCAATGTAAAAATCTTTTGACTGATGTCTCAGTCAATTGCTCACAGCACTTTTGACTTCATCGTCACTTTCAAATTTCTTTAAACAATTTAGCCCACTTGTAGACATTTTTTGGCTGAAACATGTGGCACCATAGACAGTTGATATTCTCCTATGAATTTCAACTGGTTTGCACCCTTCAGCAACCAAAAAACTTGATAACTGATCTCTGTTCAATCCTGGAGCATGCTTCTTGGTTGGCCATCTTTGTTAATCTCCAAAACTCTCAAAGTTTTTTTTTCAATCTGCTAAAAAAATTAAGTCCCTTTAAAAAAGATGTAAAGGAAAAAAAAATTTTAAAGTAAGCTTGTATCTGTATTAGAAGTCCTTATACTGGAAAGTTCAGCTTATTTATAGAATGACCCTCATAAATTCATGGCTTGTTTAGATGTAAAATCACTTTACATTAACATTCCTGTTGACAAATGCTTACACACACACACACACACACACACACACACACACACACACACACACACACACATATATATATAAGTAAAGAAAAATGGAAAACTTATCTTAGCTGAAATGTTTCCTACTTTGAGGACTTCCTCAAGGCAAAAATCAACTATTGAACCATTCATAAAATACTGTTGTCATATCTGCTGCTCATCTCAGTGTTCTCGACAGGCTCCAAAGGAGAATCTATAATGTGATTGATCTTGACTTTGCAGATCAACTCCAACCACTTTCTCACTGGTGGGATGTGGTTTCCCTCTGTCTCTTCTACAAATATTTTCATGGCTTCTGCTCCAAAAAACTTAGGTCACTGGTGCCCCTGCCACAAGAATTTACTTGTGCAACCAGACTGGCAACAAGGTCCCACCCTTTTACAGTTAAATCTATCAAATGCAGCCAGCGATTTTACTCCAGCAGTTTCTTTTCTTGCACTTCCTGACTCCTTTCCATAAACTTGCTTTTTTGACAGCTACAACCTCTAGGAATTTAAATGCAATGTCAATTCCCATCTCTTATCCACTTGACTCTAGTCCATTCTACATCACCCCATGTATCTTGTTCTTTTCTTTTCTCACTCTACCTTTTGCAATTGTCTTCACACCTGTGTTCCCATCCTTCTCTTGCCCTTTCTCTAACATTTCCTGTAACTGGTTCTTCTTTCTCTTTACTGCCTAAACTTTAACTCTCTTATGTAGCCCCCTGCACATCAGTGGCGGTACTTCCTTGCTTCAGCTGAAACCATTAAAAAAAATGAAAGAATACAAGTATTTATATGCAAAAGCAAAAATGTTGAATTTTCAAAAAGGCTTTCCCACATCATTATTTAATCATTTCACTCCAGGAATGGCAATAAAGCCATTAAGACGCAAAAGTTTGAAAGAATAAAGAAATAGGAATATTAATAAGAAGTGACAACAAGAGAAAAAGTGCAATAAAGAAGACAGTTGATGAAGATTAACATTGTATTTAGATTTTTAAAGATCAAAGTTGGCTGGAAAGTATGGATCCAGAGAGAGTTCCACAAGAGTGAAGTGTGAGAAAAAAACTGTACACATAGAATTTACGGTTATATCTAGCCAATTCAATTGTAAAATAATGAGACCTATGAGAAATGATGAGGTGTTGGAAAGAATGGCAACCAAAAGAAAATTAATACTGAGCATCAGGAAGAGACAACTGAAGTTCCTGGGACATGCAATGAGGAAGGAAGGCTTGGAGAACCTGATACTGACAGGCCAGATAGAGGGAAAAAGAGACAGAGGAAGGCAGCGGATAACATATTGGAAGAGCCTGATCAACTGGATGATGGAACGGGGGTTGCATTGAGTAACAGGAGAAAACATATTAAGAGCCACCAGGGATAGGGAGACGTGGAAAGCCATGATCACCTACGTCCTGAAAGGATAGGGCACATAGAAGAAGAAGAAGAAGAAGAATGTCAAAAAATTGTTTTATGGTTGAAGACTTTCTCTAAGCAATAATAAGATAATGTTCCTTATATCTGTTATAGTTTCTAAAGAAGTAAATAGGAGCCATTACTTTCAGTGTATTCTTTTCTTCCTTTTTTTTTCTTTTGCAATAAAGTAACATTCAAACTTGAGGGGGTTGTTCATCATATTTACGCATGGTCCAGGGGCAAAGAAAATAATATTCCTACCCACAGAGAAAGAAGCTCATCCTATAACTATTTATTTCTATTTGTTCATTTATTTTGGTCTGTTTATAGAGTGAACACAAATAGGAAAAAAAAATTAGTAACAACCTCCTGGATTAGATGGAACACATGTACAGATTGGAAGCAAAAAACATGTAAATTTTTGTTTTGCTTATTGAAATTCTGTTCTGCCAAGATGAAAATTCCTCAAGCCCTGGGGTCAAAGATTCCAATGTGTAAAATCTAAAATAAGGTCAAAATTAAACAATAACCGCATACAGCATTATTACATACATGTGTAAATATATTTTTCTCATACATATATATGTGTGTGTGTGTGTGTGTGTGTGTATAATTATGTGTATTGAAACGTGTGTTAAAGCATTTACATATGTAGAAATGCTGGCATACATACCTATTATATATATATATATATATATATATATATAAGTATAAACACTGGTATTACTGACATTTATATATATATATATATATATATACAAATAGATATATCAGTATATATAAATATATATATGTATGTATATGTGCAAGTGTGTATATATGCAAAAATACTAACAAACATGTGTGCATATATATATATATATATGTATATATATATATATATATATATTTATATATTTGTGTATGTGAATAAATACTTGATATATATATATGTGTGCGTGTGTGTGTGTGTGTGTGTGCATATATGTGTATGTTTATATACTAGTGTGTATATATGTAAAAAGACTGACATTTATACCTCTACATAGATTTATATATATATATATATAAATCTTTGTATGTGTATATATATATGTGTGTGTGTGTATTTAGGCACATGAACACTAATAAATATATATATATATATAATATCAGAATTAGGAAAACAGAAACATTAATAAGACACAAACGCATGCATATATGAATACACAAATACACAGACACATGCACACACATATCATGTACCTTGTTCTATAACCTGCTATTTTGAGTGGCTTTTTAACCTTGAATGGGTGGGTAGAATGATTCACTAGGAACTGTGCAAATGACTTTGGTTTCAACTAATAGAATAGAAGTTGTGATGGAAAAATTGTCATCTAAATTACACAAAAAATGATAATACCATGACATTTCATTTTAGCAGACGTATTTACCAAAATTATACAAAAATATGTTGAAATGCTAAATACTAACTTTATTCAATAAAATCAACATTGGCTTCAGAACAACTTTGGAATCTCCAGCATCCCATCAAAATGTTTTCCTTGTTTCAGTTGATGAATGCTGTCATAATCCTTTTTTTATTTCCCCTTTTTTCCCCTCCGAGTTTGTACTCAGTGGGTTTTTTGAGACGGATTGAAATATAACAATTATTAATATTATTATTATGATTGTTATTTCGTATATTGAAAATATCAAATTTAATCTATTAGCTTGAAATTAAAACTAAAATAAAATCTTCATAAACAATTTTAAATATTAAATATTAAAAATGAAGCTTAAAACTTACGCATCACCTTTCTTTTGAAGTGTCTATCTATCTATCTATCTATCTATCTATCTATCTATATATATATATATATATATATATGAGAATAAATCTGACTTAGAGCCAACAGACCTACCTAGGTTTCACCTTACGGATTGTCAGGGCAAGCCGTTACTTAACTGACAATCCGTTAAGTGAAACTTAGGCAGGTCTGTTGGTTCTAAGTCAGATTTATTCTTATTTGTTTGCTCTACTATTGTATTGAGTGCTTTTGTGTTAGGGTTCTCGTCTCGGGTTTTTTCTTTTCAACGAGTATTTTGACGTATGTTCAAGTACTTTCTTTTTATTTTTTTATTTCCCCTTTTTCCCCTCCGATTTTATACTAGGTGGATTTTTCGAGATGGATTGAAATATAACAATTATTAATATTATTATTATGATTGTTATTATTATATATATATATATATATATATATATATATATATGTGTGTGTGTGTAATGAGTAAGTTGTTACCATTTTATATTTTAATTTCGTGCACATGTTGCTACTTTTTGATTTTGTCGACTGCACAATAAAGTTGGACAGTTGGGCACTGCTTGTGAAACAAAGACCACCATGATGCAATTAATTCTGCCAGAAATTTGGTAACAGCATACTGTACTGCTTAACAGTTGTGCCAGAAATACCAATATAAACATTTCAGAGTGTTTTGGAGTTGGATGAGTTTATGAAAGTGTTTGGAGGAATCACTAGTGAAGGTGACATTATGCATCCATTCATCTTCCATGAGACCTCAGACTCAACATAGAAGCCTACATCAAGTACCTTGAGGAAGTAGTGCTGCCCTGGGTGGTTGTCGGAAGATCCTATGTCTGGAAACAGGATTCTGCACCATGCCACACAAGCAGGAGAACCCAGTCATGGCTGTCAGACAATTTCAGTGAACACATCATCCCTCATATCTGGCAACTTAACCTCCCAGACTGCACACCCTTGGATTATTATGTTGGTTGGTTGGTTGTCTTGTTTTTATGGCATATCAACCTTGGTGGGTCATTTATTGCCAACTAAATTTTATTTATTTATTCCTGGTAATACCTTTTTCTTTCAACAATTTATTGTTGTTTTTTTTTATATAAATTTTGTGTCTAGTAATACTTTTTTCTTTTTCGAGTATCAAGATTCATTGGGATTTGTTTTTAAGGGCAGGGTCCCCAAGTCCTACCCTGTTATATTTTTGCCATAACTGGAGGGAAGGGATGGATTAATACCTTTCCCAAGGGTACCAGTGCTTAAGTGAATGCCAGGTATTCAACTAGAATTTGAACTCGGCTCACTGATTTCTCTTTCCGAGCTGAAATCCACTGCACCACAACGCACATCCGTCACTAAACGCTTACAGCACCTGGTATTCCCAAGCAGTCACCCATCTAAGTACTGACCAGGCTTGATGTTGCTTAACTTTGGTGATCAAGCAAGAACCAGCGTATTCAACCTGATATGGTTGTAAGCCGGATTATTATGTACACAAGCTCGATAGGTAGGTTATTTGCTGTTTTCTTCTGTCCCTCTAGTTATTATTATGTCCTGTGAGTCTCAAACTTTCCAAGCCCTCTTTTCTCATTATGTGCCCTAGAAATTTCTACTATCTCTTTCTAATATTAAGTTCAAGTGTCATTTTTATTTCCATTTTCTTTCTTGTGGAATTCCCTTCTATTTACTTGCTTCCCTGACAGCAACACTCTTCAGGATTTTGAGTGTAAAGTCAATATTCATCTCCTATCTTGTGAGTTGCATTCTCTCTCATGGTTCTTTTCATCATCCTATATACCCATGATTTCGGGTTAATATCTCTCTATCTGTTCGTGCTGAAAACTTAAATACTCTAGACCAGTGAAAGAAACAGTCAAGTGAGAACCTACCAAACATCTTTTAAGCATGGAGAGCAAAACGAGAACATTCCCTCTGAATTGAATAAAATATTTGGTTTAAAATTCTGAGAAGGTTAGGACAAGAGAAAGGTGGGTGTAATGCCAGAAAAGTTGTTAGTATAGCAACTAAGATGAGCACGACGTTGAAAATAGCAGAGCATGTAATAGGATTTTCTGTTTTCCATTAAACCATTTTGCTTAGAGACCACTTGTCAGCATCCAATCCTATCATTCTCCCATTTTAGCTCCCCTTATAGTCACTAACCTGAAACATTTGTGTACGTTTGTTTTATATGTCATCACATTAACAACCATGAATGTCTTAAGGTGTTGGTCAGATGGTGGCAAATGTGTTGGCATTTTGTGGTGGTGGGGCTTCTGTTATTCAGGGCATATGTGTTGATATAACAGCAATTAAATATTTTAGGTCATATAGATGGAAGACTTGAAACTTAAAACCTGTTAACAGTTCTGTAATAATAAAACATTTTCCTTTGCTGTGTTAAACAGTGTGTGGAAGGGGAGATTATAAAAAAAGGGCCACCTGTCAAAAATATATTTATGCTTATGGATCGTTTAGATAATAATGTCAGTATTTTATTAAGTAAATAAAAGCTTTTTCAAATGTAACTAAGGTTACATATATATATTTAAGAATATAATCATGAAACTGAGCAATGATAAAAATTCACTTTTAAATTATTAAGTGTTGGCAAAAATTCATAAAAGATCACTTTTTGTTAAACTAGACACAAAACCCTTTTAATAAGATTAAAAAAATTAAACATAAATATATATATATATATATATATATATATATATATATGTATTAAATAAATCAAATTGATATATATATATATATATATATATATATATTGTCATCCGCAGACAGATCTGTTTTGCTGTATCACAGCTCATCAGTACGGTTAGACATCCAATTGCTTTTAACCCAGGATTGAAACCTGACCGAATTGGTGTCAGTTGGCGATTCTACTTCTGAGCTATGAGCGCTCGGTAGAAGGAGGCAGACTTTTAGCGTATGATGTATCATATGCCAGTAGCCAGATTGCTCTAATTCATTACTGAATGAGCAATGCGTAGATACCAGATAGGTACTGTTTTTTCAAAGTGTACCATTCTTCCAAAGTGCTCATATATATATCATATTTGTAGAAGTCAAATAACTTACCTTTCAACATGGCTGCCTTCTTTTGTCTCCCTGCAGGAAGGTGACTATTCAAGAGTGTGGATAATGTGCTTATGGAGCTCAATATAAACACACTGAAATTATCAGCCAATCAATGCTTACAAAATAGACTTGCCTGTAATAGAATGGGATCTCCCAGGTTAATATTCAAACCACCTACCAATTTGCCCTGATGGTTTTTTGGTTAGTTATATTCAACTTCTGTTCTAGTTGATTACTGGCTGGTTGTTCCATAAGATTTTTACAATATATATATATATATATATATAATTTAACTCTACTTTTGTATTGAGCAATCAAGAATTAAAAATAAACATTAAGGAGCAGTAAATTTCTTATTGTCCTTTCTTTCCATTATTGCATATATATATGTATATATTTATATATGTAAATCCAGGTAAAGAGAACCCAAGGCTTTATGATTTTTGGGTTTCCTGGCATTTATTTTTTTATAAACAGTTCTCAATACAATAAATATTGTAGAGCAAAATATAATCATATAATTATGAATTCAAAGTACATTGCAACAGAGAAATTTCTATGTTTCAAGATAGAATCTCATCATCAGGCAATGTTGGATGTTGGTTGCGAAAATGATTTACATTTAAGTACAAAAAACCATAGGTTTGCAATTTATGTATGTGGGAAGATATAAAATTTATGAGTGTGTTCCTTTTAACTAATCAAAATAAAGATTCACTTTGAAATTTAGCCAGTAGTTTCTTGGGAATACATACTTTTTTGTTTTTTTTCTTTTTTTCTCCCTAACAGTCAAAGTGTCAACCTACTTTTAAGCTAATTTTATTTTCCTTTTTATTATTTTTATTGCTTCTCACTTTATTGTATTACCTTTGATGCGTCTATTCTAGGACCAAAAATGTCCTTTCTGCTTTCTCCATATCTTGACCTCTTCTCACAGAAAACAAAAAAGAGATGAAAGAAGAAGAAAAGTTTTTATATTTTTGTTCAAACTTAAGAGGCTTTTGAGTAAATTTAATTTTTTTATCAGTAGGATTTAATTCTAATTTTTTCAAAACCTTTAGTTTATAAATAACATTTTCATTTTTTATTCTAATTTACTTCCTGCTATCATTATCCCATCTTCCCATTATCTATTTATTTATTATAAAAAATTATATATACCAATTTACTTATTTTCTTTTAATATCTCTTCAATTATTATTTTCCTGAAGCAAATTATTGGGCATATGCATGTTAATTAATATAAAAATTGTTTTTTTATCCATATTCTAAGGTAAACAGTTTGCAATGTCTACATATGATATTTATTTCATTATGCTTATTTAATAGATTGTTATTCTTAACTGATTTAATAATATACAATTTTTTGTATAGACACAACCATTGTATAGACCACTCCAGTGTTTTAATAAAATGATGTATTTCATACTATTTTTTAGTATTCATTACCAAGTGAATAATTGTAAATGAAAATAGAATGGTTCTTTTGTTAATACTGCACAATAACATGTGCATCAAATGAATTTCTCAATATTTAATAATTACCTATATTGCAGTTTCATCAATGAAAGAATGAATAAAATTTAGAGTGATTTGGACGAGTTCATCTTTGCTTCCTTTCTTGTAAAATTTTGCAAAGTAATAATAACAAAAGAACCATTCTATTTTTTATTTGGCAATAAATACTAAAAATAGTATGAAATACATCATTTCTTTTAAAAAACTGGGGTGGCCTAATACATCATTTCTTTTAAAAAACTGGGGTGGCCTAATACATCATTTCTTTTAAAAAACTGGGGTGGCCTAATACATCATTTCTTTTAAAAAACTGGGGTGGCCTAATAGTTATGGCTGGTAATATATAATAAAATATGCTCTCATTACGATTAAGCTCTCTAGAGAAGAAAATTTTAAAAACAATTTCCACTTCTGTGATATATGCATTACTCTTCAGAAATGAATTTAGTTCTTTCAGTGACTGGTGTGTGTATACACTGCTTATATACAACACGTTAAAATTTCCCTTCTCTGATTCTATGCGCCTATGGCTTAGGGAGTAGTGACTCTGACAGACACCAAATCAGTCGAGTTTTGATCCCAGCCAGAAGCAAGTGGATGTATTTAGCCACACTAATGAGTTGTGATGCAGCAAAACAGGCTTGTATATAGATGACTAATATATATATATATATATATGAACAAATTGAAATAGATAGATAGATAGATAGATAGATAGATAGATATGAACAGACTGAGATAGATATTAATAAACTGAAACAAATGGTTTGGTAGGTTTGTAGATAGATAGATCGATAAATAGATAATTAGATAGATAGATAGGAAGAAACTGAGCTAGCTAGCTAGCTAGCTAGCTAGATAGATAGAACTATATAAACATACTCAGGTAGAAAGACAGATAGTTCAGTTGAGAGAAAATGCAAGAATGGAGAATGATGACAGAAAGCACGACATACAAAAAAATAACTACGTTAGAACGAATCTATTAAAGAGATACATGAAACAAGCAAAGGAAGTTTTATTGTTTTAACATCAAAATTTGTTAATGAAAAAGAAAAAAATATTTAACAAGCATAATTTTTTAATATTAATTCTATTAAATTGTTTAGCAAACAATGTTATAATTCAGGGATGAATTTAGATTATTCAGGCAATGAAAGAATATCGTGATCATTATTAGCAATGAAAAGAGTTCACTACAAATCTAATTCTTTTATTTTACCTTGAAAGAATCTGGAATTGTGAATGTAAAGAATTTTTAATTGTGTGGCTTCAACTCGAACTGACTTTTAAAGCTTTTACTCTTGAAAATTTACCAGTTATCTGATTAAATGAAAATCTTGTGGTGCTAAGCTGACTAAATTATAAAATATCTCAACCAAACATTATTTAAAATATTTACGTGTAGATTGTTGTCCTCATCTTTGTTATTATTATCACAACATTATTGGCATTATGCTCTTCACTTGTCATCTGATGTTTTTCAATCAAGATAAGGTCTAGGGAATTTTTAATTGAAAACTTTATTTAGTCTACAGGAGTTGTTTGTTCTCATTCCACTGACAGAGTCTCGGAATTTCTTCTTTTATGTGCCATGTTAGGACAGAGGCGATCATGGCTTTCCACATCTCCCTATCCCTGGTGGCTCTTTCTCCTGTTACACCACGCAACTCCCGTTCTGCCATCCACTAGCTGAAGCTCATAAATCTAGAATATAAATGTAGAGAAAGTAGCATGGCCACAAAATGAGGGATCAGTTTATATATTGATAATAATATAGATTTGATCCCCCACTTTATATTCACATTATAATTTCTTATAAACGGTTGGTATATATGTTCTTCTTCTTCTATGTGCCCTGTCTTTTCAGAACGTAGGCGATCATGGCTTTCCACATCTCACTATCCCTGGTGGCTCTTTCTCCTGTTACACCACGCAATTCCCGTTCTGCCATCCACTAGCTGAAGCTCATAAATCTAGAATATAAATGTATGGAAACTAGCATGGCCACAAAATGAGGGATCAGTTCATATATTGATTATAATATAGATTTGATCCCCCACTTTATATACACATTATAATTTCTTATAAACAGTTGGCATATATATTCTTCTATGTGCTCTGTCCTTTCAGAACGTAGGCGATCATGGCTTTCCACATCTCCCTGTCCCTGGTAGCTCTTAGAACGCTTTCTCCTGTTGCCCCATTCAACCCTTGTTCCATCATCCACCTGATCAGGTCCTTCAAATATGTTATCCGCTGCTTTCTTCTGTCTCTTTTTCTCTCTATCTGGCCTGTTAGTAACAGGTTCTTCAATCCCTCCTTCCTCATTGCATGTCACAGGAACTTTAGCTGTCTCTTCCAGATGCTCAGTATTAATTTCCTTTTCGTCTCCATCCTTTCCAAAACCTCGTCATTGCTTGCATGCTCAGTCCATGATATCTGCAGCATCCTTCTGTAAAACCAATTTTCAGCTGCTTCAAGTTTTTCCTTCATCTTCAAAGATTTTGTCCAACATTATCTGTCATATTGAAGAACCAACATCACATAGCAATCCAGTACTCTCCTCTTTGTTTCTAGTGAAATTGTCCTGTTTCTTAATACTTTACTCAATTTCTAGAATGCTTCTTTCACCATGCCAATTCGCCTTTCGGATCTCAGTGTCGCAGTTTCCGTCTTCTGTTAGAACACTTCCTAGGTATTTAGATTTCTGTACCTGCTTGATTTTAGAATCCCTCACCTATAATTGGCATTTTGGGCAGCTCTTTTACCAGGCAAAAATGCTACTAAGACACAGGAGCTTACTGGGTGTGGAAAAATTAGGGACAGGAGTATTAATAATGAGTGGGAAGAGAAAAGATTAATCAGGAGGGCAGTAGATAGCAATTGATGTTGGATTTAAATTTTTGGAGATTAAAATTGATTGGAAAGGATAGAGCTGGAAGGGAGTTCCACAAGCAAGAAGTGCAAGAAGAAAACTGTTAACATAGAATTTTTTTTAATCGTTTCACCCCAAACAGCAGGAATGCCACTGATGCACAAGGGGCTATGAAAAAATAAAAGTTTAGACAGCAGAAGAGTGAAGAGCAAGGCAAACCAGTTACGGGGGTGAAAGAGAAAGGGCAAGAGAGGAATGGGAACACAGGTGTGAAGACAGTTGTGAAGGTAGAGAGAAAGAAAAAGAACAATATATATGGGGTGATGTAGAAAGGACTGGAGTCAAGTGGATAAGAGATGGGAATTGACATTGCTTTTAAATTCCTGAAGGTTGTAGCCATCAGGAAAGCAATTATATGAAAGGGACTTCCACAGGTGGAAGTGCAAGAAAAGAAGCTGCTGGAGTAGAATTGTTGGCTGCAATTGGTTGATCTAACTGTAAATGGGTGGGAACTTGTTGCCAATCTGGTTGCAGGAGTAAATTCTTGTGGAAGGGGCACCAGTGACTTAAGTTTGTGGGAGCAGGAGCCATGAAAATAATTGTGGAATAGACACAGGGAAGTCGCATCCCGTTGGTGAGAAAGGGGTTGGAGTCAAGCTGCCAAGTCGGGACCTATCACATTTCAGATTCTCCTTTGGAACCTGTCGAGAACACTGAGATGAACAGCAGGGGTGCCTGACAATGGCTACATCTAGCCAGCTTGACTGTAAATTAATGAGATGCCGGCACTAGTCTGGTACTATGCTTAAATCAAAACAGTCTGGATATAATAGCAAAGAGCTCATCCAAACAGTTACCATGAAAAGGCAAAGAAAGGTAAACTTAAGATGGTGCGAAAGTGACTGAAGCTGAAATGCCAAATCTAGTACTGCTCACTTCTTACTCCGCTTTTTCCAAGTCAAAGTTACAGGAAATGAACTCACAGTTACAGTGATACCAAATCATGAAAAGGTACTTTAATCCACTAGAAACAGATCAATAACTGAGCAGTATTTAAAAAAAGAACATGATGAGATATCTGTAGTTAATTGGAAGAGGAGAGTTTTGTAATTTGAAACATTGTGTATATAAGGTGTATGAGTATGTGTGCATGTGTGCCTGTAAGTGGGTTAGTTCATGTATGTGTGTGTGTTTATGGTTTATATAAATGTGCATTGTAGTAGGATTTAGCTTTTTTGCTTCTTTTTTAAAGTGATAGCAAGCGCTGGTTTTATGATTTGATGGTATATCTGTCTGCTTTAATTTATGGTTTAGTATGTGCGTTTTAGCTGTAGCAGGGTTTGTCATTTTTTTAATCTCTGTCAGAACGGTAGTAGGTGCCGTTTTACGACCCAATGTTATGTCTATCTGTTTTAATCGGAAGTGTGTTTATTGCTACATTTTTCTCCCCTCTGGTAGTTGTTCTCGTGTGATCTTGAGCGAGTGTGTTATGTGTGTGTGTTTATGTGTATATACTTCTTGTAAGTTTTTTTTTTGCTATTTTTTCACTTTTGTGATCATTTTATTTATACATATATCTACATACCTTTTCCTTGTATCACGGACCTGAAATCAAGCTCTCTTATCATTCCGAAGATGAGATTCTGATCTCGAAATATTAATGAAAAAATTTGTAATACCCGACACTTTCTTTACCTTAATTAAAAGAATTTTAGAAGCAATATATATCATCAAGTTCTTCTCTTTATTACTGCTTCATTATTGCTTGATCTAATTCCAATGAATCCATGTACCCACTCACCACATTTACTATGCCACCAAAATTCATGGATCAAAGTTTCCAGCCACCACAATCGCGCTATTTACATCAACCCATTGGAAACAGGGTAAGCAACGGAGAAGTACTAAAGTTATGAACTAAACAAGATTTCTGTAATTAATTAGATGAATTTCGCAAGGTATTTGTGGTCCAGTGGATATCGGCTCAGAACGAGAAATTGGGGAGCCGAGTTCAAATTCCAGTTGAATTCATTGCATTCATTTACGCGCAAATACCCTTGGGAAGGGTATTAATCCATCTCTTCCTTCCAGTTATGGGTTAAATAACAGAACAGATTGGGTTCTATAGCCTTGGTCAGCAACCAGTCTACCGCAGAAAGCAATGGCAACCTACTGCTGGATGATCTTCTGCCCAGTTAGTCATGTCTCTTTCGAGACATGATCGCCCAAGCGTGTTTCACGTATGGCACTTAACTGACTGATTTATCTCGACAATTTCTTTTTTTTAGTCCTGTTTTGTTACTACTTGCCTGTTTCTCATGAAAATTCATAAAACAACACTTTCATCCACTTGGCTATTATCACATAGGACAGGGTGCGCGTAGCCTTAATGGAAACAAAGTGAGTAAATAGCTGAGTAGCGCTAAAAATAGGAACTACTCAAGGTGGGTGGGGAGAATGAGAACTAATTGTGATACTGATAAATAACGATAAGTCCTCATCCAAAAAATTCTCACTGAGTCAAAGAATTTGATCATTTCCAGAAAGCCCAATGGCCAAAATGTGATAACAAAAGATTTTAACTTCTTACTCCATAAATTCAGACAAATGAAAGGATTTGATCATTTGCATATGGCCCAATGGCTGAAAAGTTGCTATAATGTTAAAAGTGATAACGTCTCACCCCAAAAATGCAAATTCAATGAAAGGATTTGGTCATTTGCATATGGTCCAATGGCTGAAAAGTTGCAATAATGTTAAAAGTGATAACGTCTCACCCCAAAAAGGCAAATTCAATGAAAGGATTTGGTCATTTGCATATGGCCCAATGGCTGAAAAGTTGCAATAATGTTAAAAGTGATAACGTCTCATCCCAAAAATGCAAATTCAATGAAAGGATTTGGTCATTTGCATATGGCCCAATGGCTGAAAAGTTGCAATAATGTTAAAATTGATAATGTCTGATCCTAAAAATGCAAACCCAATGAAAGGATTTGATAATTTTGTGTTTAATTTACTTAGCGTAGACTTTCATTCTGACAAAAGTTGGATATTCTGAGTATATGTTTTTCTTCCTCATCAGTTGTTTTCAGCTCTGACTAAATTTCTGCTCTTGAAGACCTGACGGAATGGAGCATTGGTTTAGCTATTGGCATCCTGGATATTTTTTTGAGAATACTGATAATTCTAATTTCATTTCTTCCTTACATTTAAAGTTTCTTCTTCTAAGAAATAGTTCAGAATGATTGGATTAAATGGTAGTCTTACGATAGTAATCTGATTAGGAGGGAGTGATAAAATATCCCGGCCTAACAATTTGATCTTCTTTCGAGTTGATTTTATTTAGTGTAGACATGTATTGTTATAGTGAAGGATGACACACCCTTTCTGTTGAGCTAAAGTTGGGTGCAAATTTTTTTCCACTTCACTTGTTACAAATTCATGTTAATAAAGATCTACAGTGATTGTCCGGTCTTTGTTCTAGCATGTTCTACTCATCAAAAATCAGATTTAGCTTATGTTGATAATGGTATTTTTACCCAGAATTCCTGATTCTTACAATAAAGAATAGGAAGAGAATAATTTCATTGTGGGTTTTGTCAGTGCTAATAATGGCCATTATGTTGCTAAATAAATCCAGTGTTTGTGACTCTGGGACACTTTTTTTATTCTATTGACAAAAATGTGATAATATTGTTTAAACAAACTGAGGATGTCAAACTGAAACAGAATCAATGAGCTGTGACAATTTTCAGTCAAGAAAGGCAGGTTGCTTTGAATATACATATATATTTTATTGTGTATACATTCATCTGTGTCTATATCTATGTATATGCATATACTGTGCAAAAGTATTAAGAGAAGATTTTATCTTTTCTGAGGCATATTGACAGAAAATAAAGAATTTAATTAAAGTACTTTTATTTGATTTACTCAACAAATGCTTTATCAAGAAAAAATACTTGTTACAAAATAAAATAATAAAATGCTGGTGACAATTTGGCAATCGCATCTAGTGCATATATATATATATATATATATATATATATATACACATATGTAGTATTATGCAAATTATTAGGACAAGGACTATTTTATCTTTTATGAAGAATATTGACAGAAAATAACCAATTTAATGAAAGTAATTTTATTTGATTTACTCAACAAATGCTTTATCAAGAAAAAATACTTGTTACAAAATAAATTTAATATTTAGTATAGTAGCCTTTTGCTTTGAAATAATAAAATAATTTCAACAATTTACCAATTGCATCAAGTATATATATATATATATATATATATATATATATATATATATATATAGGTATAGGTGTCAGTCTGTAAACGGTGAGGATAATCCAACAAGATTACCTTAATATAAAATATTAATTGGTAAATCCATATAGAGAGCTCGATGGGTGTTAACCAGAGCGATATGAAGTTTATAAAGGAAAACTCAACAAGTCATATTAGTAAACTAAATTTTTAAACTAATATGACATTTTGAGTTTTCCTTTATAAACTATATATTTATATATATATATATATAAACAGTACTGTGCAAAAGTATTAGAACAAGAACTATTTTATCTTTTATTAGGTATATTCAAAGAAAATAAACAATTTAATTAAAGTAATTTTATTTGATTTACTCAACAAATGCTTTAACAAGAAAAAATACTTGTTACAAAATAAATTTGATATTTAGTATAATAGCCTTTTGCATTGATTACAGCCTTCATTCTGTCAGGCATTGACATCACAAGCTTCTTCAATGTATCTAATAGTATCTCCTGCCAAGCAGCTTGTATTTGTTCCCAAAGTGTGTCTTGCAAAGTAACATTAGATTTATCAATTTTTCATCCAAAATATCCCATACATGTTCAACAGAGTAGTTTCAAAATAACTTGTTTAATAGAAAATAGGAAAAATTAAATATAACTTCTTTTTAATACATTTCTTTTATACCTAGTTTTAAATAATCAATATTTATTAGCAATTTACTTGGCTTTTTTACCCTGTATTTGAATTTCAGTGAGGTTTTTAGGAAAATCACCCCTGTCCTAATGCAAATAATGTCTTCTAAGGATCTTTTATGCTTTTCCTGATATGCATTGTCTCTTGGCATTGTTTTTCTTTTCTGACCACACTTTCCTTTACAGTTTGAACTGATGAATCCAGTTTGTTCCTTTGCCTTCAGGACATGACTGACAGTTGAAAGGCTGACACCAAAAATATATGCAATCTCTCTGTAAGGCTTGCCAGTGTATTCATGCAGCGTTACAATTTTGGTATGCTTCCCTGGAGTAACATCCATTGCAGACAATTACCGTAGAATAGCTAACCAACAGTTGAGACAACAGTGTTTGGACGTGATAAAAAATCTGCTGTTGGATGACACAATATTTTTCAAGTTCTAACAAATTTCATCATACACCTCAAAAATAAATGCATATTATTTCACACCACTGTAAATGACCTAATCTGAGGAAAACATAAAAATTGACAACATCCTGTTACTCCAGTGGGTCTAAAACTGATTGTATGATGAAAGAAAGAAAACTAAATCAGTTGTTTCAGTTAATTTGCACAAGCGTGTGTGTGTATATATATATATATATATATATATATATATATACACTACTGGCCATAATTATTAGGCCACCCCAGCTTTTTAAAAGAAATGATGTATTTCATACTCTTTTTAGTATTTATTGCCAATAATTCTCAACCACAGCACCATGTCTCTCATTTTTAATGAAACTTGCATATACACGACCAGCCATAATTATTAGGCCACCCCAGTTTAAAAAAAAAGATGTATTTCATCCTAGTTTTAGTATTTATTGCCAAGTGGATAATTCTAAATGAAAATAGAATGGTTCTTTTGTTATTATTACTTTGCAAAATTTTACAAGGCAAATAGCGACAATTTACCCATCGCACCCTGTAGGTTTGCTATCTATCTATCTATATATATATAAACTACCGGCCATAATTATTAGGCAATTCCAGTTTTTTAAAAGAAATCATGTATTTCATACTATTTTTAGTATTTATTGCCAAGTGGATAATTCTAAATGAAAATAGAATGGTTCTTTTGTTATTATTACTTTGCAAAATTTTACAAGGCAGTTAGGAAGCCTTTGCTTCAGACAGCCAATAAGAAGAAGAGACTAGCATGGGGAAGAGAGCACAAAAACTGGACACCAGAACAGTTCATTTGATGCACATGTTATTGTGCAGTATTAACAAAAGAACCATTCTATTTTCATTTAGAATTATCCACTTGGCAATAAATACTAAAAATAGTATGAAATACATAATTTTTTTTTAAAACTGGAGTGGCCTAATAATAATGCCTGGTTGTATATATATATATATATATATATATATATATATTAATGCAGGTTTCATTGAATAATATAGACAAGTTTTGTCTATTAATTTTGTGTAGGATCCGTTCATACCGTCTGATATACTTGATGGTGATGTCGTTAAAAGACAACAAAAAATCACAGTATTTGTTGAATTTTTTATCAGGTCTAAGCTTTCGGCTCACATAAGCCATTATCAAAGAGTAAATAATAACACACTGTAAACATAGAACATTTAAGCTATTAACAATGTTCTATGTTTACAGTGTGTTATTATTTACTCTTTGATAATGGCTTATGTGAGCCGAAAGCTTAGACCTGATAAAAAATTCAACAAATACTGTGATTTTTTGTTGTCTTTTAACGACATCACCATCAAGTATATCAGACGGTATGAACGGATCCTACACAAAATTAATAGACAAAACTTGTCTATATTATTCAATGAAACCTGCATTAATGAAAAAATGCTGCCAAAATACACACAATATATATATATATATATATATATATAGGTATAGATGTCCAGTCTGTAAATGATGAGGATAATCCAGCAAGATCAACTTAATATAAAATATTAAGTGTTATATTTATTATATTTATATAGAGAGCTCAATGGATGTTATCCAGAGCAATATGATATTTATAAAGGAAAACTCAACACGTCATTTAAATTGGTTATAAATTATAATTCATTTCACTGAGCTTAATTAGTTCATTTCAACAGAACACACAATATTCCTTCCATTTGGTCCCAAAAATTTTTCTGGAATTAAGCTCATTGAAATGAATTATAATTTATAACCAATTTAAATGACATGTTGAGTTTTCCTATATATATATATATATATATATATAGACTTATATATATATATATGTATATATATAGACTTATATTGCACTTAAATAAAAATTCTAACATATTCCGACATTTAAAACACCATGGCTATCAACATACACTTCTTAGGAAAACACTTGTTGAAAATACGCATATACTTAGACAAGAAAATAATAAACGAAAACTTAAAATTCTAGAAGATATCTACATCAAACAGTTTAAATCTAGCCTAAATAAAATAAATTTCGACACCTCCACTAACATACTTCAATGCCTATAATCAAAGGGAGAGGTCATATTTATTATACTTACCCACTACACCATAGTAGGAGCAGTCCCCAGACCAATCCCCTCATGCCACTATACACTCAATTGACCAAAAACCCACTACCACCATTCCTTCTCGGCCTGCAGCCACATGCGACACAAAAAATGGACCTGTTTTATTTTCACATATAACTCCACTCTGTTAATAATTTAAATGTTCTATGTTCACTGAATATTAAATGTTCATCCTTTGATAATGGCTTATGTAAGCTGAAAGCTCAGACCTGATAAAAAATCAACAATTATTGTTATTTTTTTGTCGTCTTTCCATGACAACACTATCAAGCTAATCAGATCATACGAAAGGATCTTACACAAAATAAATAGACAGAACTTATCTATATTATTCAATGAAACCTGTATTAATGAAAAAATGCTGCCAAAATACACACAATATATATATATATTTAGGGGTCGCAGGTTCGAATCCTGCTGGATAGCACACATTTCCGCAATAAAATTTATCATAAAATAATCAGGCTGGTAGATATAAATATAAAATACTGTTGAATTAAAAACAGAATATCTACTTAAATACGAGTATCGGTAAAAATAATGTTCAAAATAATTCATTACATATATATATATATATATATATATATATATGTGTGTGTGTGTGTGTGTGTGTGCATTTTATATATGAATCATTATTGTTGGATCATATTTAAAAAATAGATTGTTCTTTTATGAGTTATTATAAACAGAGCAAAATCATGTATGATAAAGTTCAAAGTTCAAAGAAGTCCCTGATTGTTTCAGATTAACAAATCATCTTTCTATAAATTGACAAGTGTGAGAAGATGGAAGCAGCATTTATACGAATTCAATATGGCCCTGTAAAACTTCCGAGAATGAATAATGTGTGTATAAAAATTAAAATAAAACAAGTCATGAAGTTATGTTCTATTAATGCAGAAGCCATATCGTAAATACCATTAACCTGGTATACAAGAAAATTGGAAATAAAGAAAAGTGAAATGGATTCAAATATATATATATAAATATATATATATTTGCCTCTCTTTAAATTATTTTGTTTTACTATTTATTTTTTTGTTCTCAATCTGTTCACTGAGAAAAAAAAGTAAAATATGAAAGCTATATAAATATAAAAAGCTATATAAATATAAAAAAAGCTATATAAATATAAAAAAGCTATATAAATATAAATAGTTATATAAATATAAAAACTATATAAATACAAAAATAAAGCTAAAAGCAAAAAATAATGAAATAAAAATAACTAACAAGATGGAAATATGAAAGAATTTTTACGGCTTACCAAGAGAAACAAAAAATAAACAAAATGAAGGGAAAAAATACGATAGGAAAAAATACGATAGGAAAAAAATGGAAAAGTCTAGATTAAATATGACAATGGCTACCGGGAGACAACAGAAATTGTTCTTTTATTCAGTAGTAACTGAATTTGCCACTTAATTGACAGAAAAACTATTTTTCCTGCCTTTTTTATTTCATTTTAGCTGCATATTTAAATGTTGTATTTAGGGATCACAATATGTCCTTCCGATATTGATGTCACAATCAACCCTAGAAATAACCTTAGGGAAAAGTAAATGGCAGTAAGTGAGTAAAAGATAGAAAAGGGGAAAGAAGAGATGACGAGAAGGAAGACATGATGTTTTGTGCGTAAACAAAGAAAAACTATTTTATGAAATGAAGAAAGCTTAGATTGAAAATTAAGGTTCCAGGAGATGAAGACTGTTAACCAATTGAAAATATTGTTTTTTTTTTTTTAATCATATCACCACAAGCAAGGCGATAAAGCCACTGATGTGCACGGGGCTACGTAAGGGTAAAAAGAATGGAAAAGAGAAAGCCAGAAACCACATTTTAAACAGGGAACAAGGGATGAGCCTCTTCACCTGTTCAATAGACGTGGGTGGAGTGTGAACCAGGCGATAGTTTAGTCTATCTACTCCAATTGAAAAAAAATAAAGAGAGAAAAGATGAAAAGATTGGAAAAGAGAAAACCTAAAACCGCATCCTAAACAGGAAACAAGGGATGAGCCTCTTCACCTGTTCAATAGACGTGGGTGGAGTGTGAACCGGGCGATAGTTTAGTCTATCTACTCCAATTGAAAAAAAAATAAAGAGAGAAAAGAGTGAAAAGATTGGAAAAGAGAAAACCTGAAACCGCATCCTAAACAGGAAACAAGGGATGAGCCTCTTCACCTGTTCAATAGATGTGGGTGGAGTGTGAACCAGGCGATAGTTTAGTCTATCTACTCCAATTGAAAAAAAAAAAAAAGAAAAGAGTGAAAAGATTGGAAAAGAGAAAACCGGAAACCGCATCCTAAACAGGAAACAAGGGATGAGCCTCTTCACCTGTTCAATAGATGTGGGTGGAGTGTGAACCGGGCGATAGTTTAGTCTATCTACTCCAATTGAAAAAAAAAAAAAGAAAAAAGTGAAAAGATTGGAAAAGAGAAAACCGGAAACCGCATCCTAAACAGGAAACAAGGGATGAGCCTCTTCACCTGTTCAATAGATGTGGGTGGAGTGTGAACCAGGCGATAGTTTAGTCTATCTACTCCAATTGAAAAAAAAAAAAAAAGAAAAGAGTGAAAAGATTGGAAAAGAGAAAACCGGAAACCGCATCCTAAACAGGAAACAAGGGATGAGCCTCTTCACCTGTTCAATAGATGTGGGTGGAGTGTGAACCGGCGATAGTTTAGTCTATCTACTCCAATTGAAAAAAAAAAAAAAGAAAAGAGTGAAAAGATTGGAAAAGAGAAAACCTGAAACCGCATCCTAAACAGGAAACGAGGGATGAGCCTCTTCACCTGTTCAATAGATGTGGGTGGAGTGTGAACCAGGCGATAGTTTAGTCTATCTACTCCAATTGAAAAAAAAAAAAAAGAAAAGAGTGAAAAGATTGGAAAAGAGAAAACCGGAAACCGCATCCTAAACAGGAAACAAGGGATGAGCCTCTTCACCTGTTCAATAGATGTGGGTGGAGTGTGAACCGGGCGATAGTTTAGTCTATCTACTCCAATTTAAAAAAAAAAAAAAGAAAAGAGTGAAAAGATTGGAAAAGAGAAAACCGGAAACCGCATCCTAAACAGGAAACAAGGGATGAGCCTCTTCACCTGTTCAATAGATGTGGGTGGAGTGTGAACCAGGCGATAGTTTAGTCTATCTACTCCAATTGAAAAAAAAAAAAAGAAAAGAGTGAAAAGATTGGAAAAGAGAAAACTGGAAACGGCATCCTAAACAGGAAACAAGGGATGAGCCTCTTCACCTGTTCAATAGATGTGGGTGGAGTGTGAACCAGGCGATAGTTTAGTCTATCTACTCCAATTGAAAAAAAAAAAAAAGAAAAGAGTGAAAAGATTGGAAAAGAGAAAACCGGAAACCGCATCCTAAACAGGAAACAAGGGATGAGCCTCTTCACCTGTTCAATAGATGTGGGTGGAGTGTGAACCAGGCGATAGTTTAGTCTATCTACTCCAATTGAAAAAAAAAAAAAGAAAAGAGTGAAAAGATTGGAAAAGAGAAAACCGGAAACCGCATCCTAAACAGGAAACAAGGGATGAGCCTCTTCACCTGTTCAATAGATGTGGGTGGAGTGTGAACCGGGCGATAGTTTAGTCTATCTACTCCAATTGAAAAAAAAAAAAAAAGAAAAGAGTGAAAAGATTGGAAAAGAGAAAACCTGAAACCGCATCCTAAACAGGAAACAAGGGATGAGCCTCTTCACCTGTTCAATAGATGTGGGTGGAGTGTGAACCAGGCGATAGTTTAGTCTATCTACTCCAATTGAAAAAAAAAAAAAAGAAAAGAGTGAAAAGATTGGAAAAGAGAAAAACGGAAACCGCATCCTAAACAGGAAACAAGAGATGAGCCTATTCACCTGTTCAATAGATGTGGGTGGAGTGTGAACCAGGCGATAGTTGAGTCTATCTACTCCAATTGAAAAAAAAAAAAAGAAAAGAGTGAAAAGATTGGAAAAGAGAAAACCGGAAACCGCATCCTAAACAGGAAACAAGGGATGAGCCTCTTCACCTGTTCAATAGATGTGGGTGGAGTATGAACCAGGCGATAGTTTAGTTTATCTACTCCAATTGAAAAAAAAAAAAAGAAAAGAGTGAAAAGATTGGAAAAGAGAAAACCGGAAACCGCATCCTAAACAGGAAACAAGGGATGAGCCTCTTCACCTGTTCAATAGATGTGGGTGGAGTGTGAACCGGGCGATAGTTTAGTCTATCTACTCCAATTGAAAAAAAAAAAAAAGAAAAAAGTGAAAAGATTGGAAAAGAGAAAACCGGAAACCGCATCCTAAACAGGAAACAAGGGATGAGCCTCTTCACCTGTTCAATAGATGTGGGTGGAGTGTGAACCGGGCGATAGTTTAGTCTATCTACTCCAATTGAAAAAAAAAAAAAAGAAAAGAGTGAAAAGATTGGAAAAGAGAAAACCGGAAACCGCATCCTAAACAGGAAACAAGGGATGAGCCTCTTCACCTGTTCAATAGATGTGGGTGGAGTGTGAACCAGGCGATAGTTTAGTCTATCTACTCCAATTGAAAAAAAAAAAAAGAAAAGAGTGAAAAGATTGGAAAGAGAAAACCGGAAACCGCATCCTAAACAGGAAACAAGGGATGAGCCTCTTCACCTGTTCAATAGATGTGGGTGGAGTGTGAACCGGGCGATAGTTTATTCTATCTACTCCAATTGAAAAAAAAAAAAAGAAAAGAGTGAAAAGATTGGAAAGGAGAAAACCGGAAACCGCATCCTAAACAGGAAACAAGGGATGAGCCTATTCACCTGTTCAATAGATGTGGGTGGAAGTGTGAACCAGGCGATAGTTTAGTCTATCTACTCCAATTGAAAAAAAAAAAAAAGAAAAGAGTGAAAAGATTGGAAAAGAGAAAACCGGAAACCGCATCCTAAACAGGAAACAAGGGATGAGCCTCTTCACCTGTTCAATAGATGTGGGTGGAGTGTGAACCAGGCGATAGTTTAGTCTATCTACTCCAATTGAAAAAAAAAAAAAAGAAAAGAGTGAAAAGATTGGAAAAGAGAAAACCGGAAACCGCATCCTAAACAGGAAACAAGGGATGAGCCTCTTCACCTGTTCAATAGATGTGGGTGGAGTGTGAACCAGGCGATAGTTTAGTCTATCTACTCCAATTGAAAAAAAAAAAAAAGAAAAGAGTGAAAAGATTGGAAAAGAGAAAACCGGAAACCGCATCCTAAACAGGAAACAAGGGACGAGCCTCTTCACCTGTTCAATAGATGTGGGTGGAGTGTGAACCAGGCGATAGTTTAGTCTATCTACTCCAATTGAAAAAAAAAAAAAGAAAAGAGTGAAAAGATTGGAAAAGAGAAAACCGGAAACCGCATCCTAAACAGGAAACAAGGGATGAGCCTATTCACCTGTTAAATAGATGTGGGTGGAGTGTGAACCGGGCGATAGTTTAGTCTATCTACTCCAATTGAAAAAAAAAATAAAAAAAGAAAAGAGTGATAAGATTGGAAAAGAGAAAGCCGGAAACCGCATCCTAAATAGGGAACAAGGGATGAGCCTCTTCACCTGTTCAATAGATGTGGGTGGAGTGTGAACCGGGCGATAGTTTATTCTATCTACTCCAATTGAAAAAAAAAAAAGAAAAGAGTGAAAAGATTGGAAAAGAGAAAACCGGAAACCGCATCCTAAACAGGAAACAAGGGATGAGCCTATTCACCTGTTCAATAGATGTGGGTGGAGTGTGAACCAGGCGATAGTTTAGTCTATCTACTCCAATTGAAAAAAAAAAAAAAAAAGAAAAGAGTGAAAAGATTGGAAAAGAGAAAACCGGAAACCGCATCCTAAACAGGAAACAAGGGATGAGCCTCTTCACCTGTTCAATAGATGTGGGTGGAGTGTGAACCAGGCGATAGTTTAGTCTATCTACTCCAATTGAAAAAAAAAAAAAAGAAAAGAGTGAAAAGATTGGAAAAGAGAAAACCGGAAACCGCATCCTAAACAGGAAACAAGGGATGAGCCTCTTCACCTGTTCAATAGATGTGGGTGGAGTGTGAACCAGGCGATAGTTTAGTCTATCTACTCCAATTGAAAAAAAAAAAGAAAGAAAAGAGTGAAAAGATTGGAAAAGAGAAAACCGGAAACCGCATCCTAAACAGGAAACAAGGGACGAGCCTCTTCACCTGTTCAATAGATGTGGGTGGAGTGTGAACCAGGCGATAGTTTAGTCTATCTACTCCAATTGAAAAAAAAAAAAAAGAAAAGAGTGAAAAGATTGGAAAAGAGAAAACCGGAAACCGCATCCTAAACAGGAAACAAGGGATGAGCCTCTTCACCTGTTCAATAGATGTGGGTGGAGTGTGAACCAGGCGATAGTTTAGTCTATCTACTCCAATTGAAAAAAAAAAAAAAGAAAAGAGTGAAAAGATTGGAAAAGAGAAAACCGGAAACCGCATCCTAAACAGGAAACAAGGGATGAGCCTCTTCACCTGTTCAATAGCTGTGGGTGGAGTGTGAACCGGGCGATAGTTTAGTCTATCTACTCCAATTGAAAAAAAAAAAAAAGAAAAGAGTGAAAAGATTGGAAAAGAGAAAACCGGAAACCGCATCCTAAACAGGAAACAAGGGATGAGCCTCTTCACCTGTTCAATAGATGTGGGTGGAGTGTGAACCGGGCGATAGTTTAGTCTGTCTACTCCAATTGAAAAAAAAAAAAAAGAAAAGAGTGAAAAGATTGGAAAAGAGAAAACCGGAAACCGCATCCTAAACAGGAAACAAGGGATGAGCCTATTCACCTGTTCAATAGATGTGGGTGGAGTGTGAACCAGGCGATAGTTTATTCTATCTACTCCAATTGAAAAAAAAAAAAAAGAAAAGAGTGAAAAGATTGGAAAAGAGAAAACCGGAAACCGCATCCTAAACAGGAAACAAGGGATGAGCCTCTTCACCTGTTCAATAGAAGTGGGTGGAGTGTGAACCAGGCGATAGTTTAGTCTATCTACTCCAATTGAAAAAAAAAAAAAAGAAAAGAGTGAAAAGATTGGAAAAGAGAAAACCGGAAACCGCATCCTAAGCAGGAAACAAGGGATGAGCCTCTTCACCTGTTCAATAGATGTGGGTGGAGTGTGAACCAGGCGATAGTTTAGTCTATCTACTCCAATTGAAAAAAAAAAAAAAGAAAAGAGTGAAAAGATTGGAAAAGAGAAAACCGGAAACCGCATCCTAAACAGGAAACAAGGGATGAGCCTATTCACCTGTTAAATAGATGTGGGTGGAGTGTGAACCGGGCGATAGTTTAGTCTATCTACTCCAATTGAAAATAAAATAAAATAAAAAAAAGAGTGAAAAAATTGGAACAGAGAAAAACCGGAAACCGCATCCTAAACAGGAAACAAGGGATGAGCCTCTTCACCTGTTCAATAGACGTGGGTGGAGTGTGAACCAGGCAATAGTTTAGTCTATCTACTCCAATTGAAAAAAAAAATAAAAAAAGAAAAGAGTGATAAGATTGGAAAAGAGAAAGCCGGAAACCGCATCCTAAATAGGGAACAAGGGATGAGCCTCTTCACCTGTTCAATAGATGTGGGTGGAGTGTGAACCGGGCGATAGTTTAGTCTGTCTACTCCAATTCAGAAAGACAAAATATTTATAATAATGATGATAATAGTAATAATAATTAATTGCTCTCCTATTTAAAGATTCTTGATAAAACCCATAGAAACTGTAATGTTATTGGCCCTGACCTAGCATCTCACCTTCGGACACCTTCCCACTGTCATAATGTATCTTCCCTGTGCTTTTTCTATAAATACTTTCATGGTAATTGTTCTGAGAAACATTTCACTATGGTACCTAGACTTTATGAATTTAAGTACAGTATGTGTGTTGTGGTACAGTGGATATCGGCTCGGAACGAGAAACCAGGGAGCTGAGTTCGAATTCCAGTTGAATCCATTTTATTCACTTACGTGCAAATACCCTTGGGAAAGGTATTAACCCGTCTCTTCCTTCCAGTTATGGGTTAAATAGCAGGACAGATTGGGTTCTATAGCCTTGGTCGGCAACCAGTCTACCGCAGAAAGCAATGGCAATCTACTGCGGGATAATCTTCTGCCCAGTCAGTCATGTCTCTTTCGAGACATGATCACCCAGGTTGAATCCATTGCATTCACTTACGCACAAATACCCTTGGGAAAGGTATTAATCCGTCTCTTCCTTCCAGTTATGGGTTAAATAGGACAGATTGGGTTCTATAGCCTTGGTCAGCAACCAGTCTACCGCAGAAAGCAATGGCAATCTACTGCGAGATAATCTTCTGCCCAGTCAGTCATGTCTCTTTCAAGACATGATCACCCAAAGCGTGTATCACATATGGCACTTAACTGACTGAGTGAATATATTAGTTGGAAATATAATTAAATCTTTTACTGGACATAAAGTGGGGGATCGGTTTTCTATTGTTTTAAAGTAATAAACCGATCCCCCACTAATCATACTTAAGGAAATAACATAATATAATCTATCTCTTCTTTCTCTAGCCATGAGTCAAATAATAGGACAGATTGGGTTCTATAGCCTTGGTCGGCAACCAGTCTACCGCAGAAAGCAATGGCAACCTACTGCGAGATAATCTTCTGCCCAGTCATGTCGCTTTCGAGACATGATCGCCCAAGCAAGTATCACGTATGGCACTTACAGTTGAAATGGCTAAATGTGACTGTAAGTTTTGTGCCAGCAGTTTATTCTATTGTTATATATCGCCGTACGACGACAAAACAACAAACACGCATATATAAAAATATAAGGTTATATTTTTATTAATGACGACGAACCGTGTGGAATAGAGAACAGGAGAGTGAGAGCGCACATAGAATGGGCCGACGGGAGTGTAGTCTTGCCTGTGGTGTTTCTCTGCTTCCACTGGCCGTTCTCTGCTAGCGAATCCGTGTGTCGAGGTCTTTATATAGTCTTCTAGAACCGGGACTTTCCTTCCGGTTTTGCCTCGCCCACGCAACGCCCACGTAATTCCCAGAGACACCTGTTCTGTTTGCCTCCGTAGTCATTTCCACCGCTGTCGGAAATAAGGTCAAACGACATCCGCTCCGGCCTCGACAGGATGTATTTCACAAACACCTGTCTTGTCGCTTCGCCGCCCCCTTCACCGACGGGAAACATCATCGCTTGCATCACTTCCTCGGGTGGGGCCAGATTGTTATATTACACTATCGCACTTCTCTCTTGTGGAACTTACTTTCGGCTTTTTTCCTTCCTAGTCAACTGCAATGTCAATTATCTTCTATCTTCTTAATTCTTTCTTTTTTTAATATTCTCTCTTCTTAATAATGTGTTGTTTTCTCATAGTCTCTAACACTCTGTAACCACTTGCATCTTAGTGGCCTTATAGCCTTTCTCATGGTGAAATTATTAAATTATTAAAAAACAACTTCAGAACAGCCTAAACTAATGGCATAAGGGTTCTTTCTATTAAGTCCAAGAGGGAGAAAACAGGTAATAATTACAAATATAACAATGTAATCGATTTATTTTTTTACAGTTTAGCAACCCTTTGTGGATTTCTTTATTTTGCAAGTGAATATTGTGTTAACAATTCTTTTGATATTATAATGATTTTTTCAAATGAAAGTCCTACTATTTAACCGATAGCTAGGGAGAATAAATGGATTCATACCTTTCCCAAGGACATTTGTTTGTTTTGTGTTTGAGTTTTGTTTAACGGCATATCAACCACTGTGGGTTATTTTATGCAAAAAAAAAGTTGGCGTTTTAGGTAATTTTTTTAATGTTCGAAGGTTGATTTAGTCAGATTTTGATGAAAAACTTTTAAAATTTTTACTTTTTATTTTAGAAAATTGAATATGTCGTCTAATTTTGTATTCAAAAATGTATTGTAATAATTTTTTTTTTCAAAAATGTGTTATAGTAATATTTCTCCTTCAAAAATGTATATTTTTCTATAAAAGTCTATTTTTATGTATATATGTCTATTAAAGTATATTTTTATACTTTCATAGTGTTTTGACCCCAATTTGGGAGTCAACTATTTGCCCATAGCTGGGACCCTAACAGGTGCTACCATTCTGGGACAGGGTGGACCTGAGAACAACAGCAATTATGAGGTGGTTCCATGCTCCTCACAAACTCCCAATCAGAGGCCTTGCAGCTTGATGAAGTTTACTGTCATACCCAGGACCAGATTTGTTTGCAGTCACTCTCTCACCGGTGTGATATGGCTTCCATGTGCCTCTTCTACAAATACTTTCATGGCTTCTGCTCTGATGAACTTAGCTCACTGGTGCCCCCTATGTATGAATTTACATGAGCTACTAGACTAGCAACTAGGTTTCCTGGTAGTACCCACGTGTTGGGATGGGAATCTCTTTTGTTTGAAATATTCTTAAAAGTAAGTCATTTTTTTGCTTAATTTTAAACTTTTCATGTTTAACTGGTTTTCTTAAATTTTTTTTTTGATTTTAGTAGAAATCTCTTTGACTGGTGTAATGCTAGTTTGTTTCTTTCTTTTTCGCTGGCCCTATGTTAGTTTGTCTCCCTCCTTTTCTCTTCTTGGCAGGCTGTAATTTGTTAGTCTTGCTACCCTCTTGGGGTCACTCACTGGCTATTTCAATTGATTAACCCAACCTTGCCCCAATATTCACTTGGTGTGACCAAAAAGTTAAAAACAATTTTTATCTTCCTGGTAGTACCCTCGTGTTGGGACGGGAATCTCTTTTGTCTGAAATATTCTTAAAAGTAAGTCATTTTTTTGCTTAATTTTAAACTTTTCATGTTTAATTGGTTTTCTTTAAATTTGTTTTTGATTTTAGCAGAAATCTCTTTGAATGGACGTTAACTAAGTTAAAACTTAGCAATCCACCACCATGTTTTTTTTTCTTTATTGGAGTAGATAGATCTATCTATCGCCCGGTTCACACTCCACCCACGTCTATTAAACAGGTGAAGAGGCTCATCCCTTGTTTCCTGTTTAGGATATGGTTTCTGGCTTTCTCTTTTCCAATCTTTTCACTCTTACGTAGCCCCCTGCACATCAGTGGCATTACTGCCTTGCTTGGGGTGATATGATTAAAAAAAAAAAAAACGATAAAATGTAACTGCAGTTTCTATTCTAACAGCTTCTTTCCTCGCACTTCCCATCTGTGGAGTTCCCTTTTATATACTTGGTTCCCCGGCAGCTACAATCTCCAGGAATTTAAACGTAAGGTCAATAGACATCTCCTATCTCACTAACTCGCATCCATTCACTCAAGCTTTTTTTTTCATCTACCCCAACCCCATTTTTGGTATTCTCATCTGTTACCATCCTCTTGACATCTCCTATAACTAAACCCTCTTTCTCATCATTTTCCACTATGTAACCCCCTGTGCAACAGAGGCAGTAAAACTGCCTTGCTTGGGGTGAAATGATTAAAAAAAAAAATTCTCTACTGGCGTTTGCATTTGGGTTAGGATCAGCTTTGAAATATTCTTAAAAATAAGTTATAATTTTGCTTTGATTTTATTTTGTTTTATTTTTTGTGGCTAATCTTAAAATAGTTTCATGGTTATCTGAACGAGTGTTCTTTATCTTTTTTCAAAGAAATTTCTTTGACCAGACTTTAAATAAGTTAAAACTTTGTTAACTCACCACCGTTAGCTTTTTTTTCCTTCTCTTTCTTCTTCAAGTGGAGTAGATAGTTGAAACTATCACCCGGTTCACACTCCACCCACGTCTATAGAACAGGTGTAGAGGCTCATCCCTTGTTCCCTGTTTAGGATGTGGTTTCTGGTTTTCTCTTCCAATCTTCACTTTTTCTTTTTTTTTTTTCAATTGGAGTAGATAGTCTAAACTATCACCTGTTTCACACTCCACCCATGTCTATTGAGCAGGTGTAGAGGCTCATCCCTTGTTCCCTGTTTAGGATGTGGTTTCTAGCTTTCTCTCTTCTAATCTTTTCCCTCTGACGTAGCCCCCGGCACATCAGTGGCGTTACCGCCTTGCTCGAGGTGATATGATTAAAAAAAAAAAAAAAAAAAAAAGAACCTGACTGGAATTTGAAATCTGCTCATTTCATTTCTCATTCCAAGCCATTATTCATTACACCACCTGCACATCTGCTGCCTGTGTAAAGATAAAGATGAAACAATCATATAATAAGTGAATTTTAATCTCCAGTCAGAGGTCAATCACTATATATCTTTTTGATCTTCATTCCCTTCTATCTCCTCTTACACTGATATCATGCACCTCATTCTATCTTCACTCTATTCTGAGTGGATTTTGAGCCTTGTATTGGGAGAAATAATAAAGATATATATATATATATATATATATATATATATATATATAATATACATGCTAAAAAGTCTGCCTTCTTCTACCGAACGCCCAGAGCCCAGAGCTAGAATCGCCGACTGACGCCAATTTGGTCGGGTTTCAATCCTCGGTTAAAAAGCAATCGGAGTCTAACCATACTGATGAGCTGTGATACAGAGAAACAAATCTGTCTGCGGATGACCATAGTATATATATATATATATATATATATATATAGATACATACGATTGGGTGGGTAGGTTGATCCACCGGTGACTGTGCAAATGACTTTGATTTCAACTAAAAGAATACAGGATACAATGGACAAATTGTCATCTCATTTTAACATACACTATCGGCCATAATTATTAGGCTACCACAGTGTTTAAAAAAAATGATGTATTTCATACTATTTTTTAGTATTTATTGCCAAGTAAATAGTTGTAAATGAAAATAGAATGGTTCTTTCGTCAATACTGCACAATAACATGTGCATCAAATGAAATTATAAATATTTAATAATTACCTATATTACAGTTTCATCAATGAAAGAATAAAGAAAATTAAGGGTTCATCTTTGCTTCTTTGCCTGTAAAAGTTTGCAATGTAGTAATAACAAAAGAACCATTCTATTTTCATTTAGAATTATCCACTTGGCAATAAATACTAAAAATAGTATGAAATACATAATTTCTTTTCAAAAACTGGGGTAACCTAATGATTATGGCTGGTAGTGTAGTCAGTTAAATGTCATATGTGATACACGCTTGGGCGATCATGTCTCAAAAGGGACATGACTAACTGGGCAGAAGATTATCCCGCAGTATGTTGTCATTGCTTTGCGTGGTAGACTGGTTGCCAACCAAGGCTATAGAACCCAATCTGTCCTGTTATTTAACCCATAACTGGAAGGAATAGATGGATTAATACCTTTCCCAAGGGTATTTGTGCCTAAGTGAATGCAACGAATTCAACTGGAATTCGAACTTGGCTCCCCATGTTGTCGTTCTGAGTGGATATCCACTGCACCACAACGCACATCCAAATTGATAGCTAGCAGAGCGTAGTTTCCACTGCGCCACTCTGCTTTATAGGTGGTAGTGTGTATATTTACCAATATTATGCAAAAATATCTTGAAATACTAAAGAGTAAATTTATTCAATAAAATCGTTTTTGGCTTCAACCATGATCTCCAAATGACTTTGGAATCTCCTCCAAATCTTCTGGATGGTATTCTTGTTTAAGTCGGTAAATGCTGCCATAATCCTTACTTTCAATTCATCTTTAGTGCTACAAGAAGTCTTGTTAGTTGCTCGCTCATGTGTACCCCACATGCAATAATCAAGACAGTTGCAGTCTGAGTTATCTGGACAGATATAAGAGGTAATGTGGTTGCAGAAATATTCTGCTGGTATACCATGGTACAGAATCCTGTTGCTAGCAGCCACTCTCTTGACCCACTACCTCCTCAAGGCACTAGATGTAGGCCTCCATGAGTTTGAGGCCCTCAATAAAAATTTGGGAGGTCTTTTCTTATCAGAATTATCAGACGAAATTTTCCAAGCTGTCATACCTTCATAATCACCATTAGACTCATCCAGGTCTTTCCAAGACCTCTGCTCAGTCCTCAAATTGACAAGTAAACACTTTGAAATGTTCATATGGAAGCTTCTGGAATGAATTCTGAGCAGTGCAGTATGCTGTTTCCAAATTTCTGGAAATTTGGAATGAATTGCGTCATGGTACCCAACTGACCCTACTAAACCGTGAAGTCAACAAAATCAAGAACAAACAATGCATGTACATCATCATCAACATCATCATAATCATCGCTTAACGTCTGTTTCCATCCTAGCATGGATTGGACAGGGTTTTCTTGATGGTTCTTTTCCAGGTCGTATGATGATTTTGTGTAAAGCCTGGCTGTAAACTCAACTTCTTTAAATCTTCATTAATAAGTTGGATCCATGTTTTACATTGTCTTTCTGTCACACTTTGGCCATCAACCGCAATAAACCTACAATTACTGACTGGGTTTTCTATGCTCATCCTCTCAACATGCCCAAACCATCTAAGTCTTGCTTGACACATAGCATCTCTTATATTGGCAATACCCAACCTATTTCTTCACTCCTCTGATGATTTTCTATCCCTAAGACTGACATTGCACATCCACAATGCCATTTGAATGTTGATTCAAGCAATTCCGCTAATATCAACTTCCTTAAACAGTCAAGTTTCACTACCATATAGCATAACACTTCTAATGCAAGCTGTATGTAGCTTTCTTTTCATCTTATGTGAAAATTATCAAGATGTTAGAAAAGATAAATGTTTCCTAAATTTTTTCTAACCTGAGCTTACATGGGATATTGAACTTGCTTCTGTGCCCCCATCTGCACTTAACATGTCACCAAGATAGCAAAACTGATCAACCTCATACTCAACATTATCAAGCTCAACATTCTACTGAAATTAGAAAAAAAAATGTGTGCTGTGGCGCAGTGGATATCGGCTCGGAACGAGAAATCGGGGAGCCAAGTTCAAATTCCAGTTGAATTCATTACATTCACTTACGCGCAAATACCCTCGGGAAAGGTATTAATCCGTCTATTCCTTCCAGTTATGGGTTAAATAGAAGGACAGTTTGGGTTCTATAGCCTTGGTCGGCAACCAGTCTACCGCGCAAAGCAATGGCAACATACTGCGGGATAATCTCCTGCCCAGTCAGTCATGTCTCTTTCGAGACATGATAACCCAAGCGTGTTTCATGTATGGCCCTTAACTGACTGACCCATCGCATAAAAAGCAAGTGATCTTAAAGCTGAATATAAAATAAGAAATTATAATGTAACTGAAAAACTACCTGTTTATCTTGAACCGTACTTGGGTACATACAGTATGATGGTGATGACATATGAAGGACGTATTTCTCTGCGGTCAAAATGTTATGTTTGCTACATTAGTCCTTTTCTTATTACTAGTATTTATTACAATTCTGTCTTTGTCTTCTGTAGTTTCTCAGTTAATTAATGATATTCATGTATTGACGGCTATTTAGACATAAAGGATCATTTGATACTTAATAAAATCTGAAGGGTGTTAACAGAAGCTCAATGAAAAAATCTGAAAAGAAGAGGACGGCTGATAGCAACTTTTAGTTTCAATAGATAACGTTAACAGCATCTGTCCAAAATATGCATCAAATAAAACTATTAATAAAAAGAAAAATTAAACTCATTTGAAAACAAGACGATGATAGTCTTAACAGTGGTTCTCAACCATTTTTGCTGCTCTTTCACTCAAGTACCACCTTGTTTGTTTGTAACCTCTTTAAAGGATACAACAAAAAGACAGAGGGAAGCCACAGTACATCAATGAGAAAGTGACTGAAGGTGAACCGCTAAGTCAAGATCAGTTATATTGCAGATTCTCCTTGGATTTTATCAAAAACCTCAGATGAATAGATTTCAACTTGAATTGAAAAATAAAGTTGGTCATATGAAATATACACTTTCATAGTTGATTCATGTAAGCTGAAAGCTTAAAACCAGCATAATAAAAAATTATCCAAATGTTGGACATTTTTTGTCTTTATTTTCACCTGAAATTAAAGCCAAAATACGATGTTTATAACGGCTCATGATTAAACATAATAGACATTCATTGTCTCTTATATTTAACAATATATGTTTAGAAAATATATATATATATATATATATAGTAAGTTATCCTACCACTTTATATACAGGATACTCCTTTGGATTCTTCTATATCTACACTGGATATATATATATATAAGTAAATAACCTAGTGAACCAACAAACCTACCAAGGTTTCACCTAAACGGATCTTCAGGGAAAATTTACTTATTCTGCTCTGCTTACGTATTGAGTGCTTTTTTGTTATTGATTACTCGTCTCTGGTTTTTTCTTTGGGCTATGTACTGGCTCGGCCTAAATCGCTTTGGCTGATGTTCATGTGCTTAGCTCTTTCTTTTTCTACAACCATTTTTTCCTTCCGCATATATACGCAGAGGATTTTTCAAAACGAGTATAGTGATAAGTTTGCATTTATATATATATATATATATATATATATATATATATATATGAGTTGAATGTATGGATTGAAATACAAGATGGATAGAATAAAAAAGAACTGGTAGGAAAAAGTGTTTTTAATCTAACATGTTTCACTTTAATAAGATTCTTGAGAGATTTTTTAACAACTAAGGATTTAAAAATTTTTTTCAAATAAAAAAAAATTTTAATTTAAACCATTTGTTGTTAAAAAATTTCTGAAGAAGTTTTTTAAAGTGAAACATGTTAGATTAAAGACACTTTTTTTCTACTGTACTTTACTTGTTCTATTCAAATATGCATGTGTGTGTGTATGTCTGTGCATATGCATGTGTGTGTGTGTGTGTGTTGTAAAGAATTTGCAATCTGTATAAAGGAAGAGTGTTTAGTAACGGAGATAGAGTCTTTACAGACTGTATAGACCTATGTACAAATAATGTTGATTATAAATTCTCATGCCCTCACACAGAGATTGTATTTCTAATATGAAACAATCAAAAGACAACACTAAATTCTTACATTGGCCATGCACACATCACACAGAATTTGATATATCATCTGCCTCAGTGCCATTTGTGAACATATCAATTAGAACAACATGAACAATCAAAATGTAATGATTAACAAAAGTCAAATATTAGTGGATAAAGCTAAAATGCCTTCTTGCAAGAAAAGACACAAAAGCATAGAAGCTCTTATGCAAAATAAACAAGCTGAATTAAATCAATTTTTTTTTTAAATCATCTCACCCCAAGTAAGGCATTCCACTGCCACTATTGCGCATGGGGCTACATAGGGGAAGGTAAAAAGAAGGAGTGGTTAGACATAGGGAATGTCAGGAGGAAGTTGACAGATGAGTAAGGATAGCGAGGATGAGGGTTGGGCAGATGGGAAGAGTGTTTGATAGAATGGGAGCAGGTTAGTGTGTTAGGAGGTGTCTATTGACCTTACATTTAAACTCCTGGAGATTGTAGCCGTCAGGGAAGCAATCGTGTGGAAGAGAATTCCACAGTCAGGAAGTGCGAGGAAAGAAACTGTTGGAGTAGAAGTTACGGCTGCAGTTTATGATATCTTATGATATTTTTGATATCTTGAAGTAAAGACATCAAATATTTAATGTGTATATGAAAAGAAAACAACATTTGATACATTCTTTTTGGCCAAAGTCCCACTCATTTTAACCATTACAAATGACATCCTTGTGAACTATTTAAATCTTTCAGCTTTCGATAAAATACCAGGATGTATTCAATGGAATCTTGCTTACAGCACTGATAACACATGACGGTTAATAATAACTGAGGCAAGTTAAAAGTAAATGAATAAAATCAATAGACAAACATGAACTTCAAACAATTTATCCAGATTTTTAATTTTTAATATACAACTTATTTGAAAATTATAAAAAGACAACAAATAAATAAACAGACAGACCTTGTCATTTGAGTTCTATAAAGCTGGTCTGTGTGCGTCTGTGCATATGTATATGCACATGCTTGTGTGTGTATGTCTGTGCATGTTTATATCTGTGTATACACACACACACACATATATATATAAGTTACAAAAATGTGAAAGAGCACATAGAATAAAAACCCACTGTTTAAGCATTAATTTTATAAAGAGTGCTCAATACAGAATAGACCTTAATATTGTAAATAAATCATGTTCACTATTTATTTTAACATATCACCTGGAAAAGAACAGTATTGTTCTGAAACATGAAAATTTTTGTGGAGTGATATTATGCTTTTATAAACCATTGTAATAACTAAGTTACAATATATATATATATATATATATATATATATATTTTAATCATTTCATCCCAAGCAAGGCGGAACTGCCACTGATGTGCAGGGGGTTACATAAATGTAAAAAGATTAATTAGAAGAGTGAGGAGTACAAACTAGTTAGAAAGAAACAATAGAAAGCAGGTGCGATAACAGATACATAGGTGGAGAGAAAGGGAAGATTATACAGGGGTGGGGAGAGAGCTAGGGTCCAGTGGTTAGTAGATGAGTATTTTTTTTTTTTTTATTATAAGCATTTCACCCCGAGCAAGGCATATCACTGCCACTACTGTGCAGGGGGCTACGTAGAGTGGAGAAAGGATGGTTAAGTATAGGAAATGTCAGAGGGTGGGTGATAGGCGGGTAAGGATACAGAGAATGAGGGTTGGGTAGATGAGAGTGTTCTGAGAATAATTGGGAGTTAGTGTGATAGGAGGTGTCTATTGACCCTACATTTAAACACCTGGAGATTGTAACTGTCGGGAAAGCAGAGTTGTGGAAGGGAGTTCCACAGGCGGGAAGCGCGAGAAAGGAAGCTGTTGGAGTAGAATTTACGGTTACATCTTATTTGTTTAACTGTAAAAGGGTGGGACCTAGTTGCTAATCTAGTATCTCGTGTAAATTCGTGCTTAGGCGGCACCAGTGAACTAAGCTCATCGGAGCAGTAGCCATGAAAGTACTTGTAGAAGAGGCACAGGGAAGCCACATCACGCCGGTGAGAGAGCGGCTGCAGCCAGTCTGCCAAGTCAGTATCAACCACGTTACAGATCCTCCTTTGTATTTTGTCAAGAAGCCCAAGGAGAGCAGCAGGGGCACCCGACCAGATATGGCAGCAATATTCAATACATGGGCGGATGGTAGATTTGTATATGTGCAGAATAGATTCAGGTGGGAAAAACTTCCGGGCCCTGCACAGGGAGCCAACTTTCATAGCAGCGGATTTGGCAATGGATTCGATATAGTCATTCCATTTGAGGTCTGCCGAAAGTGTAAGGCCAAGGAAGCGTAGTATTTTACTCTCTGGGAGGCTAGCCTGTCCCATGCTAATGGGAGGTAGATGCGATTGTCTATGGTGGTTAGTTGATAACAGCTTCGTTTTAGAGGCATTGAAATTTACCAGCCATTTCCTACCCCAGGCCACTATGGATTGGAGGTCCCTTTCAAGTACAGCAGCGAGGTTCACTTTGTCGTCCACACCTGGTTTCTGATTGATGCGAGAGTAGATTGTTGTGTCATCGGTATACATGCCAACTTGGGATTTAATGGTGTCGGGGAGATCATTAATGTAGATCAGAAAGAGTGTGGGACCTAGGATAGAACCTTGAGGGACGCCCGCGTTCGTATGGTACTTTTGGGAGGCATGCCCATTTAATACCACCTTCAATGTGCGGTTAGAGAGGAAGGGCTGGATGAGGTCAAACACATGTCCAGTTATCCCATAGCTTCGCAGTTTGTACAAGAGGCCTGCATGCCAGACCCTGTCGAATGCTTTGGAGATATCCAAGGCAACGGTTCGGGCTTCACCATTCTTGTCGAGTGCCCGGTATATGTACTGCATATCAGCAGTAGACCTGGTGAAGTGAAACCCGTACTGTTTGTCAGAGAGAAGCCCGTTGACCATGAGATGCTGAGTCACCTCAGCGTTGATAATGGCTTCGTAAACTTTGCCAAAGATTGGAAGGAGACTAATAGGACAGTAATTGGCAGGGTCTGAGGGTTCGCCAGAATTCTTATATATAGGAACTACGCAGGAGGACTTCCAACAGGCAGGAAAGCAGGAAGCAGATAGGCAGAGGTTATAGAGTTTAGAGAGGACATAGGAGAGTTCTGGGGCACATTTCTTCAGTACTATGACTGGGATTCCATCACCATCGCTTGCTTTGTGTGGGTCAAGTTGTGCAATTATCTTGGCGACCAGCGAGGGTGTAATGTGGACGTCATTTAGTTGAGTCTGGGTGGGAAGTCTGGTGTAGGTATTCCTAGCGAGTCCAGTGTTGAATTGGTTGAGAATCTACGGGCAAAGCATTCAGCCTTGTCGGCTGGGGAGGTGAGAACTTCAAACTCATTGATTAGTGGGGGTATTGAAGTCTTGTTCCTGCTGAGCACGCTTTTGCAGAGACGCCAGTAATCTTTGGAACCAAACTTAGAGGATGCTATGCGTTGCCTAATTCTGGTAGCAAACGCCCTCTTGGCTTCGTTCAGCACTTTTTTACACTTGTTCCGTGCTGAGGTGAAAAGGCGCCTGTTTTGGTTCAACGAGCAGCTTCGATATAGCCGGAAGAAATGGTTCCGGTGGGCAATGGCGGCCGAGCAAGCGGGTGAGAACCAGGGGAACGAATTTGGTTTTAGTTGGAATTTCCTGGCCGGGATAAAAGCATATATATATATACATATATATATATATATATATATATATATATATATATATATATATATATTGCCAGATTAGAAGACTACAGACTACCATATGCCAAATTAAGCTATGTATGGAGTACTAAGGGATGGGAAATGACCTGCCTGCATGCCCAAAACATGATACAAAGATTGCCTAAAGGACACCTTGAAGGGGGCGAACATTGATGATAGGACTTGGGAGAAAAAAGTGAAGAACAGAGATGAATAGAGGAAAGAGGTTGTGCAGGCAGTAAAAAAATTTGGAAAAGAAAGGATATGCTATGAATAAGTTAAACGTGTTGCTAAGTATATGGAAGATGTGACACGAATCCAAGCAAGAGGATCCAAACAAAAGTTGATATGTGAAATTAACAGCCAAATCTGTTTGTCAAAGGCAGGTTTGACCAGTCATATGAGATCTCATGATAGTAAGGGACTTAATACTACAGCATATAACATTCAAAATGATTTCTCCTGTAATGCCTGTGGGAAGCTGTGTAAGAATTTGAGTGATCTAACTTGGCTTTTTAAATCAAAACACAAGAAATGACTGGTGGTATCAAGTAGATTGATTGTAAATCAATGCAAAGGATAAATGAAAAAGAAATTGAGTCAACACTAACAAGAGAATTGTAAGCCATGAGGATCTTTATATAAAATTCAAAGTAGTCATGCTTGGCCATGAGTAGACTTACACTATATATATATATATATATATTTCAAATAAAATAAATTTTGATGTTCAAATCAGTTGTATTTCCATTTCTACATGAAATCCCTAAGAGAAATTACATGCATCATCAGCAACTTCTTTATTTCAAAATAAATCAAGATATATTACTGGTGGAAGTACAAAAAAATATACATCACAAAAAAATTAAAGGGGTAGGATTAATTAACATAATATATATATATATTTTAAATCCAAAAGGTTTATCAGATAGATAAATCCCAAAAACCTGATCCTAATTAATATTAATTTCATTAATATCAAAATTGATCAAGGTGGAGGGCTCAATGCAAATATTATATTCTATTTACAGAGCCAAGTATAAAAAAATAAAACAAAAATTTTGATATTTAAATCAATTGAATAGTACCTTCAGCCATAGGTAAGTTCAACAAAAGTTCAGCTTGAAAGGTGATGTCCAAGCAAGGATGTGGTTGACAGATACATCCGGCTGTAGATGATGTTAACAAAGGGCAAAAAAACAAGCATCACATGGAAGTTTTAAGATATTATAAAGGTCTAGAATTTTTATTTTTTATTAAATATGTTTGTACTATGCCTCCTTGGTCTCACACTTTCAGCGGACCTCAAGTAGAATGACTATATCAAATCCATTGCTAAATCCACTGCTATGAAAGTCGGTTCTCTGTGCAGGGCCCGGAGGTTTTTTCCGTCTGAATCTATCCTGCACATTTATAAATCTACCATCCGCCCATGCATTGAATACTGTTGCCATATCTGGTTGGGTGCCCCTGCTATTCTCCTTGGGCTTCTCGACAAGGTACAGCAGAGGGTCTGTAATGTGATCGATACTGACTTGGCAGACCGCCTGCAGTCTCTCTCTCTCACCGGTGCAACGTGGCTTCCCTGTGTCTCTTCTATAAATACTTTCATGGCTTCTGCTCCGATGAACTGAGATCACTGGTACCCCCTAGGTTCGAATTTGCCCGAGATACTAGATTAGCAACTAGATCCCACCCTTTTACAGTGAAACCGATAAAATGCAACCGCAACTTCTACTCCAACAGTTTTTTTTCTTGCACTTCCCAACTGTGGAATTCCCTTCCACATGTCTGCTTCCCCGACGGCTACAATCTCCAGGAGTTTAAATGTAAGGTCAATAGACACCTCCTAACAAACTAACTCGCTTCTTTCAAACACTCTTCCCATCCACCCAACTATCTATCACCCCGCCTTCTGACATTTCCTACATCTAACCACTCTTTCTATTTACCTTCCCCTATGTAGCCCCAAGCACAATAGTGACAGTGGAATGCCTTGCTTGGGGTGAAATGATTAAAAAAAAATATTCTGTTGTTGCTTATCCTCCTATTTCTTTCTCTACTTCTTTTGCTACCTTTATTTCTTTTTTGTATTTCTGCTCCAATGAACTTAGATCACTGGTGACCCTAGGTATGAATTTGGACAAGATACTAGATTAGCTACTAGGTCCCACCCTTTTACTGTGAAACGGATAAGAAGTAAGCACAATTTCTACTCCAACAGCTTCTTTTCTTGCACTTCCTGCCTGTGGAATTCCCTTCCATATCCTTGCTTCCCAGACAGCTACAATCTCCAGGAGTTTAAATGTAAGGTCAATAGACACCTCCTAACACACTAACTCTCATCCATCCTCTCAAACACCCTTCCCATCTACCCAACCCCCATCCTCGCTAGCCTTACCTGTCGATCACCCTCCTTCAGACATTTCCTCTATCTAACCACTCTTCCCAATCACTTTCCCCTAAGTAACCCCCTGCGCAATAGTGGCAATGGAATGCCTTGCTTGGGGTGAAATGATTTTTAAAAAAAAGCTTATTTTATTAAATGTCTTTGTAGTTTTTTTGTTACTTATTGTCCTATTTTTTCTACATCTTTTTCTATTTCTATTTTTTTTTTTTTTACTTATTTTATTAAATGTTTTTGCACTACTTTTGTAACTGTCGTGAGGAGTTACCTACTTAATAATGGACTCTTCTTTGCCTATATTAACCAAGAGTTAATTACTCTAGATGACAGAGCCAGGGCAACAGAGACACTGGTTTCCAGTAGGACTTCAGTTCAGCTCAGCCTAGTCTGTCTGTCCGTCCATCACTTGTAGCCAAGCTATTATTACACTTTTTCTTTGTATCTCTTGTTGACATAAGATATGTTCTTGACCTACCACCTTGTTGACTCATTATTTCATGGTTCCATACCGGGTCCATATCAGTTACTAATCTTTCTATTTCTTTTCCTACTTTTTGTGCTTATTTTATTTAATATCTTTGTACTTCGTTTGTTACTTATTTTCCTTTTTCTTTTTCTATTTCTTTTCCTTCTTTAAATTTTTTTTTACTTCTATTATTAAATACCTTTGTACTTCGTTTATTGCTTATTTTCCTATTTCTTTTTCTATTTCTTTTTCTTCTTTTATTTATTTTTTTCACTTTTATTATTAAATGTCTTTGTACTTCGTTGTTACTTATTTTCCTATTTCTTTTTCTATTTCTTTTTCATCTTTTATTTATTTTTTTAATTTTTATTATTAAATGTCTTTGTACTTCGTTTTTTACTTATTTTCCTATTTCTTTTTCTATTTCTTTTTCATTTATTTATTTTTTTTACTTTTATTATTAAATGTCTTTGTACTTCGTTTGTTACTTATTTTCCTATTTCTTTTTCTATTTCTTTTTCTTCTTTTATTTCTTTTTTTTACTTTTATCATTAAATGTCTTTGTACTTCGTTTGTTACTTATTTTCCTATTTCTTTTTCTATTTCTTTTTCTTTTATTTATTTTTTTTACTTTTATTATTAAATGTCTTTGTACTTCGTTTGTTACTTATTTTCCTATTTCTTTTTCTATTTCTTTTTCTTCTTTTATTTCTTTTTTTTACTTTTATTATTAAATGTCTTTGTACTTCGTTTGTTACTTATTTTCCTATTTCTTTTTCTATTTCTTTTTCTTTTATTTATTTTTTTTACTTTTATTATTAAATGTCTTTGTACTTCGTTTGTTACTTATTTTCCTATTTCTTTTTCTATTTCTTTTTCTTCTTTTATTTCTTTTTTTTACTTTTATTATTAAATGTCTTTGTACTTCGTTTGTTACTTATTTTCCTATTTCTTTTTCTATTTCTTTTTCTTTTATTTATTTTTTTTACTTTTATTATTAAATGTCTTTGTACTTCGTTTGTTACTTATTTTCCTATTTCTTTTTCTATTTCTTTTTCTTCTTTTATTTCTTTTTTTTACTTTTATTATTAAATGTCTTTGTACTTCGTTTGTTACTTATTTTCCTATTTCTTTTTCTATTTCTTTTTCTTTTATTTATTTTTTTTACTTTTATTATTAATGTCTTTGTACTTCGTTTGTTACTCATTTTCCTATTTCTTTTGCTATTTCTTTTCTTCCCTTATTTATTTTTTTTACTTTTATTATTAAATGTCTTTGTACTTCGTTTGTTACTTATTTTCCTATTTCTTTATCTATTTCTTTTTCTTTTATTAATTTTTTTCACTTTTATTATTAAATGTCTTTGTACTTCGTTTGTTACTTATTTTCCTATTTCATTTTCTATTTCTTTTTCTTCTATTTCTTTTTTTCACTTTTATTATTAAATGTCTTTGTACTTCGTTTGTTACTTATTTTCATATTTCTTTTTCTATTTCTTTTTCTTCTTTTATTTATTTTTTTTACTTTTATTATTAAATATCTTTGTACTTCGTTTGTTACTTATTTTCCTATTTCTTTATCTATTTCTTTTTCTTTTATTAATTTTTTTTACTTTTATTATTAAATGTCTTTGTACTTCGTTTGTTACTTATTTTCCTATTTCATTTTCTATTTCTTTTTCTTCTATTTCTTTTTTTCACTTTTATTATTAAATGTCTTTGTACTTCGTTTGTTACTTATTTTCCTATTTCTTTTTTATTTCTTTTTCTTCTTTTATTTATTTTTTTACTTTTATTATTAAATGTCTTTGTACTTCGTTTGTTACTTATTTTCCTATTTCTTTTTTATTTCTTTTTCTTCTTTTATTTATTTTTTTACTTTTATTATTAAATGTCTTTGTACTTCGTTTGTTACTTATTTTCCTATTTCTTTTTTATTTCTTTTTCTTCTTTTATTTATTTTTTTACTTTTATTATTAAATGTCTTTGTACTTCGTTTGTTACTTATTTTCCTATTTCTTTTTTATTTCTTTTTCTTCTTTTATTTATTTTTTACTTTTATTATTAAATGTCTTTGTACTTCGTTTGTTACTTATTTTCCTATTTCTTTTTTATTTCTTTTTCTTCTTTTATTTATTTTTTTACTTTTATTATTAAATGTCTTTGTACTTCGTTTGTTACTTATTTTCCTATTTCTTTTTTATTTCTTTTTCTTCTTTTATTTATTTTTTTACTTTTATTATTAAATGTCTTTGTACTTCGTTTGTTACTTATTTTCCTATTTCATTTTTATTTCTTTTTCTTCTTTTATTTATTTTTTTACTTTTATTATTAAATGTCTTTGTACTTCGTTTGTTACTTATTTTCCTATTTCTTTTTTATTTCTTTTTCTTCTTTTATTTATTTTTTTACTTTTATTATTAAATGTCTTTGTACTTCGTTTGTTACTTATTTTCCTATTTCTTTTTCTGTTTTGTATTTACATTTCTTTGTTTACTTATTTTATTAAATTTGTTTTACTTTTTTTGTTACTTGTCTTCATATTTAATTTTCTACTCCTTTTTCTATATTCATTTTTTTTTCACATAATTTATTAAATGACTTTGTACTCCTTTTCTTACTTATCTTCTTATTTCTTTTTCTCTTTCTACTTTTATCTCGTTTTTTTTTACTTCTTTTGTTACTTAACTCTTTTTTTCTACTACTTTTTCTATCTTTTTTTACTTATTTTTTAAATATCTTTTTACTCCTTCTTTTTCTTTTCTTTTTTTCTATTTCTTTTTTATTTCATTTTCTTTTCTTTGTTTTTCTTAAATATCTTTGTACTCCTTTTGTGGCTTATCTTCCTTTTTTTATATTTTGTTTCTTTTTTTATTTTATAAAATATCTTTGTACTCCTTTTATTATTTTACTATTTTTTCTACTTCTTTTTCTACTTTTTTATTTTTTCTACTTATTTTATTAAATGTCTTTGTACTTCTTTTTGTTACTTTTCTCCCTATTTCTTTTTCTACTTTTTTATTTTTTCTACTTATTTTATTAAATGTCTTTGTACTTCTTTTTGTTACTTTTCTCCCTATTTCTTTTTCTACTTTTTTATTTTTTCTACTTATTTTATTAAATGTCTTTGTACTTCTTTTTGTTACTTTTCTCCCTATTTCTTTTTCTACTTTTTTATTTTTTCTACTTATTTTATTAAATGTCTTTGTACTTCTTTTTGTTACTTTTCTCCCTATTTCTTTTTCTACTTTTTTATTTTTTCTACTTATTTTATTAAATGTCTTTGTACTTCTTTTTGTTACTTTTCTCCCTATTTCTTTTTCTACTTTTTTATTTTTTCTACTTATTTTATTAAATGTCTTTGTACTTCTTTTTGTTACTTTTCTCCCTATTTCTTTTTCTACTTTTTTATTTTTTCTACTTATTTTATTAAATGTCTTTGTACTTCTTTTTGTTACTTTTCTCCCTATTTCTTTTTCTACTTTTTTATTTTTTCTACTTATTTTATTAAATGTCTTTGTACTTCTTTTTGTTACTTTTCTCCCTATTTCTTTTTCTACTTTTTTATTTTTTCTACTTATTTTATTAAATGTCTTTGTACTTCTTTTTGTTACTTTTCTCTCTATTACTTTTTCTACTTTTTTCTACATTTATTTCTTTTTTTTACTTATTTTATTAATTTTTCTCATATTCTGTAATATTCAATAGCCACCTTGAACCCAGTGATTTTTTTGCCTTACTTTGTGTAAAAGGATTAAAAAAATGACTAATTTATACATTTGCAGTTAACACACACACACACACACATATGCACACAAACACATGTATGTATATATGTTTGAATTACAAATTATATTTGTCTATATTTCTGAGATTAGGTAAAATTTACATTATTTACTTTTTCCTCTTTCTTGCCATTTTTATGGCATTTTAAGGAATGGGCTTTATATATCCTAGTGATTGTAATAAAGGTTTTGGTTCGAAATTCCTAGCACCTGAAGAAGCCTGGAGCATACAATGGCTGAAATGTCATACAAATGGCAAAAAAGATGAGGGCAACAGTCTAAATAATGCAAAGAATATGTTTTGCCAAAATATAGTAAGCCAAGCTATAAACATTGCTTAGCTGGGGATTGGAAGAGCCATGGTCAAGCACATCCTTCAAGGACATGATGCATAAAAGATGAAGAAATTTTTCTGAAACTCAACAATGTACAAAGAAAAGAGTGTGAGACTGCTATATAATGTTTAATATCCCATAAGAAATGAATGCTGGACAATTTCTTTGGAGATGAAGAAAACACTTGAAGCAACAAAAATAGATTTATTGACAAATGTTATGAACATAATGGACAAAGTGTGTAACAAATGAGTAAATTCTAAGAATGGAAGCATCTATAAAGTAACTCTGGCAAACAAACAGAAAGACAGTTGTAATATTTTAAACATACATAAAAGAACTACAAATAAACTGCAAGAAAACCGAATACATGGTCATCAGCAAAAAAGGCAGCCCAAAATACCAAATACAGGTGGCGTTACTAAAATCAAGCAGGCACAAAAATTTAAATACCTGGAAAATGTGCTAACAGAAGACAGAAAGTGCAACACAGAGATCCGAAGGCGATTGGCATGACGAAGGATGCATTCCAGAAGCTGAGTAAAGTATTAAGAGACAGGAAAATTTTACTAGAAACAAAGAAGAGTGTTCTGGATTGCTATGTGAGATCAGTTCTTCAATATGGCAGTGAATGCTGGACAATATCATCAAACATGAAGGAAAACTTGAAGCAACTGAAATCTGGCTTTACAGAAGGATGCTGCGGATATCATGGACCAAGCATGTGAGCAATGACAAGGTTTTGGAAAAGATAGAAACAAAAAGGAAATTAATACTGAGCATCTGGAATAGACAACTAAAGTTCCTGGGACATGCAATGAGGAAGGAGGGCTTGGAGAACCTGATACTAACAGGCCAGATAGAGGGAAAAAGAGACAGGGGAAAGCAGTGGATAACATATTTGAAGGACCTGAGCAGGTGGATGATAGAACGTGGGTTGTGTAGTGCAACAGAAGAAAGTGTGTTAAGAGCCACTAAGAATAGGGAGATGTGGAGGGCCATGATCGCCTACGTCCTGATAGAAGAAAGAATCAAGAAAGGAAGTTTGGAAAATTTAACACCACACTGAAGGCAAGATAAACAGCATATAACCTAATTAAAAGTTTGAGCAAACATGCCAAAATGACAGAACCTTTTTTTTAATAATTTTTCATCCCAAGCAAGACAGTACCGCTACTGATATACAAGGTGTTACAGTAAGAGAAGAGGAAAAAAGAAAAAAGGAAGGAACAAGTAACGAGGAATTTGTTTTTTTTTAATCATTTCACCCCAAGCAAGGCAGTTTTACTGCCACTGTTGCGCAGGAGGTTACATGGATAAAGTGATGAGGAAGAGGGTTTAGTTATAGGAAATTTCAGGAGGAGGGTAATAGACAGATGAGAATACCAGTGTAATGGGGGTGGAGTGGATGAAGAAAAGAGCTTGTGTGAATGGATGCGAGTTAGTGAAATAGGAGATGTCTATTGACCTTACATTTAAATTTCTGGAGATTGTAGCTGTTGGGGAAGCAAGTATATGGAAGGGAATTCCACAGAGAGTTACATAGGAGAAAGTGATGAGAAAGAGGAGTTAGTTATAGGAAATGTCAGAAGGAGGGTAATAGACGGATGAGGATACCGAGGATGTGGGTGGAGTAGATGAAAAAAGAGCTTGTGAGAATGGATGCGAGTTAGTGTGATAGGAGATGTCTATTGACCTTACATTTAAATTTCTGGAGATTGTAGCTGTCGGGGAAGCAAGTAGATGGAAGGGAATTCCACAGGTGGGCAGTGGGAGAAAAGAAGCTGTTAGAATAGAAATTACAGTTATATTTTATCGGTTTCACTGTAAAATGGTGGGACCTTGTTGCTAGTCTAGTAGCTCATGTAAATTCATACATAGGGGACACCAGTGAGCTAAGTTCATTGAAAGTATAAAAGAAAGATGAGAACCTGTAATGCAATATGAAGTAAGGTCATAAACGAGCAAGAATAAAAGAAAGCAATAAGAGACAAGAAGCTGTGAGGGGCCATGATCAGAGAAAATGATATATAACTTACATTTTAGCAAATGAATGGAGGAACCAGTACCTAAAAAACAAAGAGAGATTGTAAAAGAGCAAGAATTACTTAGAACAAAAAAAGAAGTTGTGGAGAACCATATACAACCCTTTCTTGAAATGATATGAGACATAGGGAGAGAGAGGGAGAGAGAGAGAAATGTATTAACTTTTGTTATCTCTCTCTGCTTTCTTTCCCTATTTACTTTTTCTCAATTTTCGTATTCTTTCTTTCTTTTTTCTTGTTTCTTTTTTCTTTCTTTTTCCCTTTTTACTTTTCTCCTTTTTCTCTTTTTTATTTTTTATTTTTCCTTACTTACTTTATCTCCTTTTTTCTTTCTTTTACTTTATTTACTTTTTTCTTTTCTGCCTTTTCTTACTTATTTTACTTCACTTTTCTCACTGTTTATCCCCTCAATTTTCTTTTTTCTTTCTTTTTCGTTATTTATTTTTCCTCCCTTTTTCTTTCTTTTTTCTTATTAACTTTAACTTCCTTTTCTAACTGTTTCTTCTTTCAATTTATTGTTCTTTTTTTTTTCTTGGTCTTTCTTTCTTATTTACTTTACTTCCCTTTTTACAATCTTTCTTTCTTTCTTTCTTCAATTTTTCTTTTTCTTTTCTTTCTTTCTTTTTTCTTCCTATTTACTTTATTTCCCTTTTTTCACTATTTATTTCTTCAATTTATCTTTCTTTCTCCTTCCTTCTTTCTTTCTTTCTTTCTTTCTTTCTTTCTCATTTACTTCTCTTTTTTACTCTTTCTTTCTTCAAGTTATCTCTCTTTCTTTCTTTTCTTTCTTTCTTTCTTTCTTTCTCATTTACTTCTCTTTTTTACTCTTTCTTTCTTCAAGTTATCTCTCTTTCTTTCTTTTCTTTCTTTCTTTCTTTCTTTCTTTCTCATTTACTTCTCTTTTTTTACTCTTTCTTTCTTCAAGTTATCTCTCTTTCTTTCTTTCTTTCTTTCTCATTTACTTCTCTTTTTTTACTCTTTCTTTCTTCAAGTTATCTCTCTTTCTTTCTTTTCTTTCTTTCTTTCCTTCTTTCTCATTTACTTCTCTTTTTTTACTCTTTCTTTCTTCAAGTTATCTCTCTTTCTTTCTTTTCTTTCTTTCTTTCTTTCTCATTTACTTCTCTTTTTTTACTCTTTCTTTCTTCAAGTTATCTCTCTTTCTTTCTTTCTTTCTTTCTTTCTCATTTACTTCTCTTTTTTTACTCTTTCTTTCTTCAAGTTATCTCTCTTTCTTTCTTTCTTTCTTTCTCATTTACTTCTCTTTTTTACTCTTTCTTTCTTCAAGTTATCTCTCTTTCTTTCTTTTCTTTCTTTCTTTCTCATTTACTTCTCTTTTTTTACTCTTTCTTTCTTCAAGTTATCTCTCTTTCTTTCTTTCTTTCTTTCTTTCTCATTTACTTCTCTTTTTTTACTCTTTCTTTCTTCAAGTTATCTTTCTTTCTTTCTTTAAAATCTTCCATGTGTACACACTATTTACATTCTTTCTTTTAAAGTTCAAATTCTCTTTTCTGCTCTCTTTTATTCTTAATGTTCATTGGCTTTTCTTCTTTTTTTCTTTTACTCACTTCCTTTCTTCTTTTCATTTTTCCTTCCCTAATTCCCCGTTTTTGTCATTAATGATACAAAACTGAAATCCTCTGAATTGTTTAATATTCTTTATTTCTTTTTCTTTTGAACTAAAAACCTCTCTCAACTCCATATTTTACAATATTCTCACTCTGCCATACGTCCATTTTCACCAGGGAAGAAGCCACTTTCTACCAATGATAAAAGTATGAATAAAAAATTGTGAGCTAAAAATGATTTTTTCTTGGTTTTTCTTTGTAAAATTTGCAGAAGATCATTTTAAAAAAAAATTTAAAAATATTTTTAGAAATATCAAATGAAAAACTATCAGCTGGTCTTTAAAAAAGTATTCCTTTGGCCTTTACAGGATGAAGCTTATTTTTTACACTCTTGTTTCTGGTTTCATGTAACATGCTTTAACTTTTAACTTTTCTTTTCTCAATATTTTCCTTGTAGTTCTAGTGATTCTCTTAAAACTTTTCATAGATTTTTTTAGTTCATGTTTTTTATGCTTTTTTTACATATTTTTTTTCTCTTCTTCACACATCAGAGGCCAATTTTATTTTATTGGTGGGCAGTGTCTTTTAAGCAAAAAAAAAAAGGAGTAAGATATATAAAAAAAATCTGGAATAAATTCTCATGTAGATTGTTTTATGTTTAATTGTTTTATGTTTTATGTTTTTATTTATGTAGATTGTTTTATGTTTTATTGTAGATTGTTTTATGTTTTATGATTTTATGTTTATTGTAGTTGTTTTATGTAGATTGTTTTATATATCTTGCTTACTTGACAGAAGACCCACCTCCATAAGCAATAAGAAAGAAAAGAAAAAAAATATGAAATAATGTATGATAGTTAAAAATGGTTTTCATAGTTAAAATACTACTTTTTTAAATGAATTAAAATTATAAAATAAAAACAATAAATACTCAGGAAGAAAAAAAAGAAAAGGAAAAAACCTACCTAGACATTTAAAGATGGTTTTTCATTTTCTTAGAATTTTAATGCACTTTTTTAAACCCCACCCTCAGTTTTTGATCTTCTCATCCAAATTTTTATTGTTTATTAATTCCTCAAAGACGCTCCTCCCCAACTGGATGCAGTACAATTAAAAACAAAAATGAATGAATTCTAGTCTCCATTTTTGACACTAATTCTTTTTATTGGGGCTCCCAAGATTGCAATAACTTTTTCCATGTTATTCTATTTTCTCCTTAATTTAAAAAAAATATATATTTATTTTAACTCCCTTTTTAAGTCACATTCATATATTTTTTTTTTTGGTTTTCTTTCTTTTCAGTTTTGTTTTCATTTAATTTTTACAGCCCTGAAAATGCAGGGATGTTCTGTTGGGGACATTATCTCTTGGAAGCCAACTTGCATTAAAAAAAAAAAAAAATGACATCTTTTAACATTCTATCTTTTTCTCTCCCCCAGCCAAAAAATAAAAATAAAGTTTACTTTTTATAACCCTTTCTCTTTAATCACCTCCATGACCCCCTGTGCCCAAAATGAAGTACATTTGGACTAAGCCATAAAAATGCTTCTTGACTCAGTTCTTTGTCAATTAGATGTGTGATTTCATTAATTTTGATTGCTTGTTGCCAAATGTGTGATCAAATGACTGATTTATTTGAAAAAAAGTGGGGAAAAATTCAGGAATAAATGAAGGGGAAAAAAAGGACAAAATTTTCTTACCACTGAATTAGAGAAATATAGTCATAAGTCATGCAAAATATTTTGTAATAACTGTGAAAGAAAGAAAGGAGAAGAAAACAAAATGTTGGAAAAAAAATAAAAAATTTGAGTCCTTAGAGAACTAAAGGAAAAGAAATGGTCAGAAGACAGAAAGAAACAAACAAGAAAAAAACAAAATTTTGACAAAGAAAACAAAATAACCTTTAAGTCCTTAAAGAAAGAAAGAAAGAAAGAAAGAAAGAAAGAAAGAAAGAAAGAGAAATTGCTAGAAGAAAGAAACAAGGAAAAATGAAAAAAAAATAAGAGAAACAAATGGAAAATCAATAACTTAAATATAAGAAAGAAAGAAAGAAAGAAAGAAAAGTACAAAAATTGAAATAAAAATGCAGAAAAAAAACAAATATATGAAAGAAAGAAACAAAGAATAAAGAAATTAAAAATAGAAGAGAAATAAAGAGAGAGAGAGAAAGAAGGGAAAAATCAATAGGCTAAATATGAGATTGAAAAAAAGAAAGAGAGAGAGAGAGAGAACTGAATGGAAAATATGGAAAGAAAGCAATGATAGAAAAATCAAAACCCAAGTATAAAAAAGAAAGAAAAAACAAATATAGAACGTAAAAGAAAAAAGTGTGAAAAATATACTGAAAGGAAAAATAAAGAAAAACATCTTGAAGTTCTTTTTCTTAGAAATCACTAAAAGAAAAAGAAAATAAAGAAGAAAAAAGAAAGAGAAAATAAAGAAGAAAAAAAGAAAGAGAAATAACTTCTGAATCATTGAATTTTGTAGACCAATTTTCACTTTTTTTTTTATCAGTTCCCTTCAAGCAAGGTGATAATGCTACTAAAATGTAAGGAATGAAAGAGAATAAGAGAACTTTAGAAAGAGCTAGAAACCCAATTCTTAACAGGAAATAAGGGATAAATCTAATATCTGTTCAAAAGACCAGGGAGGAGTGTAAACCGGGCGATAAGCAGGCTTATTTACTATTCCTCAGTATTTGTAGGAAGTTCCTCATTAAATTATTTTCAGGCAGCTTATGACCTACTCTTTAAGAAACTCCTCAAAAATATAAAAATTAAGTTATATGAAATTATTAACCCGAGAACAGTAATCATGGGTGTATAGTACCCAGCGCAAATGGCGCCATTTTAATTACAATATTCAGTACCTGATTTTCTTACCTAAATAATGTTTTCCAGTTCCTATTAATGTTAACTCAAAGTACAAATTTGGAAATGCCTGTATGTAAAATATTTCAAATAAAGATTTATATTTAATATTTTGTTGATATTTTCAAAATCAGGTATAATATACCCAGGTTACTAGTTGTGTAACTTTAATTGATGACTAGTGTTTCAGGGTTAAATATTCTAAAACATGTTTGTCTGAAAAGCAAAATTGCCAAGTTTAGAACCATTTTCCAAACACTTTAGGTAAAGCAAATCATTTGATAATATGTAATCCTAGTAACAATATTAGGATAAGAATACTGTAGTTTTTATTGGTAAAAGAAGTGTGTTTTTTTTTCTCATTCTGATTAGTTTGCCATCCTGCTTGTCAAAAAATGGTAATTATTTTTTTTTTAATATTTAAACTAATATTCAAATTAAATTTACTTTTCCATGCAATCCATGGCAATTTTTTTCTATTGAGATCTGACCATGTGTATTTTATTTTCAAAGCCACTAGAAGCTTCTTGTTTGCAAGGACTTTCTGTTCTTCATACATATTACCACTGTCTTTGAATGCACTACAATGCAAAGGAGACAGAAAACAATGCTAAGATATCGAATGGAATATAGGAAACTACTCAAGGAAATAAGGAAGAAAATGCAAAAAGGATGAAGAAAGATGGCATAACCACAAATATGCAGAAATAGAGAGATTCTGTGCAACAAATAAAAGAGCTAAGGGAGCAGAACAAAAGACATGCTTAGCAAAGGGGTGCATAAAATCTAAAGACAATGCTCATATTAGAGAAAAAAAAATACTTATGCAATGAATATAATGGAGACCTCTTCTATGACAAGAGAAATACTGATGAACCAAAATATTAAAAACCAAAGTGGAAGATGCACTGTTCAAATTGAATAGAAACAAAGCAGCAGGACTAAACAATATTGTAATATATAAAATAGGATTATAGAATTAATAAATGTAATGTAACAGTGGCGATATACCAGAAGACCTAAACAGATTAATTTTCATAGCACTACTTAAGAAGCCAAGTGCAAAGGAATGTGAACTCCACCAAACAATCAGCCTAAAGAGACACATAACAAAACTCATCATCAAGATTCTGATGAATAGAGTGTGCAGCAGTATCAGGCCAGAGATAGAACTAGAACAATGGGGGGTTTGTCAAAGACAACAGAATAAGGAATGCGATATTCATGCTCAGAATGTTATTTGAAAGATCAATAAAAATGCAGAAGGACATGTACCTGTGTTTTATAGACAACGCAAAGATGTTTGACAAAGTACACTACTAATATATCCCGAAAAGGAATACAGTATAAAATGATCCATTGAAGAATCGAACTCCACACCAGAAATAAGAAATACAGATTTATTGCACTAAGGTACAATTAACAATAATACACATATAGGCAAGCCATGGGTTGGAGCGGAATCGACTATTGAATAGTGAATGCCTTCGCCTAAGACCTTTTGCCTTTGTACCGCTTGTTACCGTCTTTTATAAAGTAGAGCGTTCTATTCTCGAGGGATGACAGGATGTTCCACTATAACAACCACAGAGACTCAGCAACCTCAGCAAGTTCAGAAAATTTTTTTAGAATAATGCAGAATCTATGCCAACAGCGAACCACCTGCATACTGTCAAGAAATGAATTAAGAAGATATACAAAAATAGAAAGAGGTGTAAGGCAAAGATGTGTCTTCTCACCAGATCTATTTGACCTGTACAACAAAACAGTTCTGAGAGAGCTAGAAGTCCTGCCAGGATTCATCATTGGCAGACATTATCTCAACAATATAAGATACACAGATGACACAATGCTGAAAGAAGACATGGAAAAGAAATTACATTTCATGCTATTCTTTCCCATATCTGTCTGTCTGTCTGTCTGTCTGTCTATCTATCTATCTTACACCATTATCTATCTATCTATCTATCTATCTATCTCTCTCTCTCTCTCTCTCTCTCTCTCTCTATCTATCTATCTATCTATCTATCTATCTGAGTCTGTATCTATCTATCTATCTATCTATCTATCTATCTATCTATCTATCTATCTGAGTCTGTTTCTATCTATCTATCTATCTATCTATCTATCTATCTATCTAAGTCTGTTTCTATCTATCTATCTATCTATCTATCTATCTATCTATCTATCTATCTGAGTCTGTTTCTATCTATCTATCTATCTATCTATCTATCTATCTATCTGAGTCTGTTTCTATCTATCTATCTATCTATCTATCTATCTATCTATCTATCTATCTATCTCAGTCTGTTTCTATCTATCTATCTATCTCAGTCTGTTTCTATCTATCTATCTATCTATCTATCTATCTATCTATCTATCTCAGTCTGTTTCTATCTATCTATCTATCTATCTATCTATCTATCTATCTATTCTCTGATATGAAGTCTTGTAATTTTTACACTGTTTACATTGTTCAAGTTGTTTTCCTCATCTTGTTATATTCATGACTTTGCAGTCATTGTACATTTCAATGTGATATACACTAGCGGTCATAATTATTAGGCCACCCAAGTGTTTTAAAAGAAATTTGATTTTATATATATATATATATATATATATATATATATATATATACACTACCACCCATAATTATTAGGCCACCCCAGTGTTATTAAAAAAAAAAGATGTATTTCATACTATTTTTTAGTATTTATTGTTAAGTGAATAATTGTAAATGAAAATAGAATGGTTCTTTTGTTAATATTGCACAATAGCATGTGCATCAAATGAATTTATAAATATTCAATAATGACCAATATTGCAGTTTCATCAATGAAAGAATGAAGAAAGTTTCAGGTGATTCGGACAAGTTCATTTTTGCTTTCTTTGCCTTGTAAAATTCATGATGTATTTCATACTGTTTTTAGTGTTTATTGCCAAGTGGGTAATTCTAAATGAAAATAGAATGGTTCTTTTGTTATTATTACTTTGCAAAATTTTACAAGGCAGCCAGGAAGCCTTTGCTTTAGCCAGCCAATAAGAAGAAGAGACTAGCATGGCGAAGGGATCACAAAAACTGGACACCAGAACAGTTCATTTGATGCACATGTTATTGTGCAGTATTAACAAAAGAACCATTCTATTTTCATTTACAATTATTCTCTTGGCAATAAATTCTAAAAGTAATATGAAATACATCATTTTTTAAAACAGTGCGGTGACCTAATAATTATGGCCGGTAGTGTGTGAATATATATATATATATATATATATATATATATATATAATCGTAATCTACTAGGTGCGATTGGTAAATTGTCGCTATATGCCTTGTAAAATTTTGCAAATGTATAATAACAAAAAACCCATTTTAGTTTCCTTTACAATTATTCACTTATCAATACTAAAAAATAGTATGAAATACATCATTTTTTAAAAACACTGGGATGGCCTAATAATTATGGCCGGTAGTATATATATATATATATATATATATATATATATATATATAAAAAAAAATCTATAGGGTGCGATGGGTAAATTGTCGCTATTTGCCTTGTAAAATTTTGCAAATGAATAATAACAAAAGAACCATTCTATTTTCATTTACAAGTATTGACTTGGCAATAAATAGTAAAAAATAGTATTAAATACATCATTTTTTAAAACTAGAATGGCCTAATAATTATGGCCAGTAGTATATGTTGTAATGCAGTGGATATCAGCTCAGAACGATAAATTGGAGAGCCAAGTTTGAATTCCATTTGAGTTTATTGCATTCACTTATGTGCAAATACCCTTAGGAAAGGTTTAATCCATCTCATCTCCCTCCAGCTATGAGTTAAATAGCAAGACAGATTTGGTTCTATAGCCTTGGTTGGCAACCAGTCTACCACAAAAAAAATGGCAACCTACTGCAGGAAAATTTTTTACCAGTCAGTCAGTCATGGATCGAAACAGAAATGATCACCCAAGTGTGTATCACATATGGCGTTTAACTGACTGATCCCTATCACTCTAGAACAACTGAGTAGTTTGTTCCTCACTGGGTACACCTCCCCCCACTTTTGACCCTGTGCTACATCTGAGCTGTGCTTTGTAAATTTCTTTTTCTATCTCAATATATCCATTTCTATTTCTTGTAGTTTCTTTCTATCTATATATTTTTATATCTATCTCTCATAATCTGCTTACACTGATATAACTCAATTTGCATCTATCTATCTATCTATCTATCTATCTATCTATCTATCTATCTATCTATCTATCTATCTATGTGAGTCTGTTTCTATCTATCTATCTATCTATCTATCTATCTATCTATGTTAGTCTGTTCATATCTGTCTATTTCAGTCTGTTCATATCTATCTATTTCAGTCTGTTTGTATCTATCTATCTATCTATCTATCTATCTATCTATCTATCTATCTATCTCAGTCTGTTCATATCTGTCTATTTCAGTCTGTTCATATCTATCTATTTCAGTCTGTTTGTATCTATCTATCTATCTATCTATCTATCTATCTATCTATCTATCTATGTAACTCATAGCATTATCTATCAATCACAGTCTGCTGATATCTATCTATCTATTTATCTATCTGAATATGTTCATATCTATCTCTCTTAACCTGTTTATATCTGTCTGTCTAAAGATAGATTGATATGGAAAGGCATCCTGAGACAAAATGTTTTCTAAATTTGAATTCATGTTAATTTATCAAATGGTAATGCAAGTGATTGAAAAAATATTTTAAAAAAGAAAAGGGGGAGTTGTAATTTTTATTTTGTATTTTTGTAAGATTTCAGATTCTATAAAAATCCATTACCAGGTGATAAAATCTGATTGAAGAGTGTGTATAGTTCTGATTTTGATGAACCTCTTGTCCATTTAACATTGGTTGGGAGATGGGGAGAGGAGCCCCTCCCCCCACACACACACCCTGTGCTCTTATGTTGATTTCCATGGAATGTGTGACAGTAAGTGTTGGCATTTCAAAATGATTGCACAAAATTATTCAATGAAAGAAGTTATTCTGAAATTGCTTTGCAATCAAAAAGATTTCAATTTATTTCTTCATTCCTCCCCTTTTTTGACATTTTTTATTTCGGCACTTGTTTTATTTCCTTCTTCAGGCTCTCCATTTTTTTCTTTTTTTTCTTTCTTTCTTGCTTTTGTTGTTGTTTTTTTATATATCCCCCTTTTGTCTCATTCTTTTTATCCTCTATAGGCTTTTCCTTTCCTTTTCCTTCTTTCTTTCTTTCTTTCTTTCTTTCTTTCTTTCTTTTGTTGTTGTTGTTGTTGTTTTTGTTATATATCTCCCTTTTGTCTCATTTTTTATCCCCTATATACCCTTTCTTTTCCTTTTTCTTTTTCTTTCTTTCTCTGTTCTTTCTTTCTTTCTTTTTTCTTTTTTCTTTCTTTCTTTGTTTAGTCTTTTTCATTCTCTATTTTTGTTTCTCTCTTTTTTTCTCTTTTTCTCTATTTTTGTTTGTTTCTTTTTTCTTTCTTTTACTGTTTGTTTTTCTTCCTTCTTTTCCATCCATTCTTCTTAAAATCATTTACTTACCTTTTTCTTTCCTCCCTTCCTTTCTCTCTTATTCCTTATTTTTTCTTTCTTTCTTTGTTTATTCTTTTGTTGTTGTTTATCTTCCCTTTTCTCTTATTCTTTTATCCTCTACATTCATTTTCTTTCTTTCTTTCTTTCTTTCTTTCTTTCTTTCTTTCTTTAATTCACAGACTATTTTTTTCTATTTTTCTTTCCATTCTTTTTAATGTTATTTACTTTCCTTTTTCTTTCTTTCCAGATAAGAAAATTCAAAAATGCTTCTTTTTTTTAATTTTCAGAAATTTCATGATTGAGTGTATTTTCTAACTGCCATGAAGACTCAATTTATAATGAATTTGCAGAGTAAACTATCACATCCCACCCTGATTAACGTTTAAAAATTTAATAATTTTTTTTATTTGTCATCTGGTGAGTATAGTCTATAGTAATAGTTAAAAAGAATTTTTTTTATAATAATTATTTTATAACTCTTCCCAAATGAATTTTCATGGCGACAGTTTGCTAGCCTAATATGGGCTACATTAAAAGCTATAACACTCTCTTATTCCGTCTCTCTCTCACTCTCTCTCTCTCTTTCTCTCTCTCTCTATCTATATATATATATATATACACATATTGTGTGTGTGTGTGTGTGTGTGTGTGTAATTATATGAGAAATTCACATAAATGCCATATCCTCCTCCCACTTCTTCATAAATTATGGAATGCTAGTGGTAAGATAAAATACCTTACAATAAAGCAGAGAACAGGGAAATGTAGATTCATGCCTTTTTTAATCATAACCTCAAATCCTGAGTCGTAATAAAACACCAAGCATCTTCTTCTTCTTCTTCTATGTGCCCTGTCCCTTCAGGACGTAGGCGATCATGGCTCTCCACGTCTCCCTATCCCTTGTGGCTCTTAGTATGTTTGCTCCTGTTGCTCCTGGCAACCCCCATTCCATCATCCACCTGACCAGGCCCTGCAAATATGTTATCCGCTGCCTTCCTCTGTCTCTCCTTCCTTCTATCTGACCAGTCAGTATCAGGTTCTCCAGGCTCTTCTTCCTCACTGCATGTCCCAGGAACTTCAGTTGTCTCTTCCTGATGCTCAGCATCAATTTCCTTTTTGTTGCCATTCTTTCTAACACCTCGTCGTTGCTTGTATGCTCAGTCCACGATATCCGTAGCATCCTTCTGTAGAACCACATTTCGGCCGCTTCCAGTTTTGTCCTCATTTTCGATGATATTGTCCAGCATTCACAGCCGTATTGAAGAACTAACATCACGTAGCAGTCTAGCACTCTTTTCTTCGTTTCTATTGAGATTTTCCTGTGTGTTAGTATTTTGCTCATCTTCTGGAACGCGTCCTTTGCCATGCCAATTCGCCTTCGGATCTCCGTGTCGCACTTTCCATCTCCTGTTAGCACACTTCCTAGATACTTAAATTCTTGTACTTGTTTGATTTTGTTATCCCCCACCTGTATTTGGCATTTTGGGTTGTATACCAATAAGAACAAAAGTGACATCAGCATCAACCAGATCACTACCACCACTAATATAATCATTACCACCCTTATTACCACCCTTACCATGTATACCACTATAAACAACAATACCACCACTATCACCAATACAACTACAACTGCCAATACCATTATTATCATCCAAATGCTTTAAACACCAATATTTTTAATACCACTAACATTATCATCATCATCACATATGGCATTATAACCACCAATATTACCAATATCACCTTTACCACTATAACAATCAAAACCGCCAGTAATTTCTATACCACTTCAACCAACAATACCAACTGCATACCATTACAAATAACTACCACCAGAATTATCCCCTAATGCTCGAGATATTAAAGTTTTTCATTTGACATTGTGCAAAATGGATATGATTCAAATTCTTAGCAATGGTACCAGATCTTCTTCCTATTCTGCTCTTTGTGGAGAACCAATCATCTAAAAATAATTGGAACTGAATTCATCCCTTATTTTGCTATCTTTCATGGCTTCCATGTTAACAGTACTTCTACTTTCCTGAGTGTCAATTCTAAATTATTGAAATATTTAATAAGCAGACACAGGAAGCAATTGTTTGGCTTTTCATATCAATTACTCATGACCTTTTCCGATCATTCGCCATCTTTGTTTCTTCTTTCATTTTATTGCTTTACATTTTCCTTTTGTATTTCCCATTTTCTTCTTCTTCTTCTTCTCTTTCTTCTTTAATCATTATTTTCTCTCTACTTTTTCATTATTTCAATCTATTTCTTCTTCTCCTCTATTAGCTTTCATAACTTCTCACTTTTTCTTGCTTAGGCCTCTTCTTTTATTCCTTCTCATCCTTCTTCTCTTCCCCGCCTTACTCTTCATTGTTCTTTGTCATCAAACCTTCTTCAATGCCTCTTCCTTCTCAGGCATTTCCCTCTTTTCCCTCAACTCTTTCGGCAACAAATCAAAAAGTTTACAGTTGAATCATAGTAGATACTTTCTTTAACTATCCAATCATGCAAAAGATGTCTTTTGAGAGATTTTCCTCTTAGACACAACAAAAAGAGGATCATCCTTTCCGTGTGACAGCCACTCCCTCGACTTTTGGGATTTTTATTTGCACATGAAGGATTTCTTATTTTTGTTCTTTGTCATTATTGACAGAGAAAGAACTGCAAACTTTGAAAATGTATTGTCTTCAATGCTGATGGCTTTTAGATAATCTATAAAGTTTATAATTGGATGGTAAGAAAACTGATAAAAGACTCACTAAAATTGAAATACATTGATAGAAACATATATATGTGTATGTGTGTGTGTATATATATATGTGTGGGTGTGTGTATGTGTGTATGTGTGTGTGTATATGTGTGCATGTGTATATGTGTGTGTGTGTATATGTGTGTGGGTGTGTGTGTGTGTATATATATATATATATATGATAAGTCATACACTAAAAGTCTGCCTTCTTCTGCCGAGTGCCCATAGCTCAGAGGTAGAATTTCCGACTGACGCCAATTTGGTCGGGTTTCAATCCTGGGTTAAAAAGCAATCAGATATCTAACCGTACTGATGAGCTGTCTGTGGATGACTATATATGCATCTATGTTGGGATGTATATATATATATATATATATTGTAATAGTTGTGACAATGGTTTATAAATTCATATATATATATATATATATATATATATATATGATAAATCATATGCTAAAAGTCTGCCTTCTTCTGCCGAGTGCCCATAGCTCAGAGGTAGAATTGCCGACTGACGCTAATTCGGTCGGGTTTCAATCCTGAGTTAAAAAGCAATCTGATGTCTAATCGTACTGATGAGCTGTCTGTGGATGACTATATATATATATATATATATATATATATATATTTTAATTGTTGTTACAATGGTTTATAAATTCATAGTGTCACTACACAAACATTTTTGCGTTTTGAAGCTGCTTTGTGCATTTCTCATCAGCGTTTTTCACCTGATGAAAAGCGCACAAAGCAGCTTCGAAACGCGAAAATTGTTGTGGAGTGATACTATGAATTTATAAACCATTGTAACAACTATTACAATATAACGCTCTACATTGTATTGAGCACTCTTTATAAAAGTAAATGCATGAACAGCAGGTAAAAAACCTACAAGTTCCACAACTTTGTTACAATATATATATATATATGCATACATATGTGAATATACATGTATGTATAGGGAAATTAATGAAGATTAATGAAACTTGGTTATAAACAACTGACAATTTGCATTAATTTGTTTGAACATTATTTTTGATCAATACTCGTATTTAAGTAGATATTCTGTTTATAAACAAACAGTATTATATATTTATTTCTACCGGCCTGATTATTTACAATAAACTTTTAACAAACATGTGTGTCATTTGGCAGGATTCAAACCTGCGACCCCTATCCATATATATAGGATATATAGGCTTGATTACAACCTTGTTTAGACTGAAGGTCATTCGTGGTCAAGAGGTCTAAGATGTGCCATAATCACATGGTAGCTTTCCCTATATGGATAGGGGTTGCAGGTTCGAATCCTGCTGAATGACACACATTTTTGTAATAAAAATTTATCGTAAATAATCAGGCCGGTAGAAATAAATATATAGTACTGTTTGTTTATAAAGAGAATATCTACTTAAATATGAGTATCAATCAAAAATAATGTTCAAACAAATCATTTCACATGTGTGTATATATATATATATATATATATACAGTAATATTAATCAGTCAATTCTGCATGCATATCTATCTATCTATCTATCTATCTATGCCCATATATATTTTTAAGATTCTAAGCATTAATATTTTTATGATAATTTATATATATGGTTCTTATTTATATAATATTACTTAATAATGTTTTAATAATTTTAATACATAATTATTTTTTATTTTATTGAAAGATACTAACTGTTAAAATTTTTAATAATTTATTATTTCATTAAAAGATTCTAACTGTTCACATTGTTTTCACTAGAATTTAAATGGAAATATATTTTGTTTATGATTCATACATGATTCTCACGTTATTTCGAATGAAAATCGTTCCATTATCTAATTTCTCTCAATACATAAACGTTTTCTCTTATTTTATTTAATAAACGTTTTCTCTTATTTTATTTAAAAGGAAAGCAGTTAAGCAAACACTAGTTTTTTCTTCTACATTTAATATTCATCTGTTGCTTTATCCCATGTGACACGTTTCTGTCCAATGAAACCATACCTCAATCAAAATACTGTCTTTTGGATTTTTTAATAAGATTTTTAAATCATTTGTCTCTAAAGAATCTCAAAAGGAGCTTGTTAAAGTGAAAAATGTTAGATTAGACACTTTTTCCTACTTATTCTTTACTAATTTTTCAGATTTTGGAATCATATCGAGACTTTTGGTAAAATTTTTTCCGTTAGTCACCCCAAAAATGATTACTTGAATATGGAGTCATTGTTAAAATAGTATTTCCCATATTTCGGAAATGTTAAATTAATAATATTTAGTTTTATTTTTGTATAAGGATGAATGATTTAAAAATCTGACCTTTGCAACTATATCTCATTTTAAAAATACCGTGTCTTGGATTTTTAAATCATTCATCCTTATTAAATCTCTGAAGAAACTTGTTATAAGTGAAACATGTTAGATTAAAGACATTTTTTTTTCTACTTGTTCTTCATTTTATTCATGTATATGTGTGTACATACAATCCTTCATATGTTAGGTTTTCTGGGAGTTTGTTTTGATTTTTAAGGGAAATTAAAACACAAGACAAAATTATGCTATTAAATATTTATTCAACTAAATATGAACCATTTTGTTGCACAACTTGTCTCCATTTTTCCTTTAATTTAAAGAGTCCATCTTCCCATCTTCCCAGATTTTTAGTGATTTCTTGACAACAATCTCATTAAGGTGGTTTTTGTGTCATCCAAAGAATTAAAATTGTTTACATTGAAATTATTTTAAAATGACCTGAATAAATGAAAATACAAAAGAAGCAATGTCTTGTGAATATTGTGGGTGGGGTAACACATCCCAGCTGAGCTGCAACAGTTTTTACCAGATCACCAAAGAAACATGAGGTCTGGCTTTATCCCACATGACACGTATCTGTCCAATGAAACCATACCTCAACCAACATACTGTCTCTTGGATTTTTTAATAAGATTTTAAAATTATTTGTCTGGTCCTGGGTATGACAGTAAACTGCATCTGGCAGCAAGGCCTCTGATTAGGCGGTTGTGAGGAGCATTGAACCACCTTTTAATTAATAAGGTTTTCTGGGAGTTTGTTTTGATTTTTAAGGGAAATTAAAACACTAGACAAAATTATACTATTAAATATAAAGACACTTTTCCTACTTATTCTTTACTAATTCTATTCCAGTCCATGTATTGAACTCTCTGTATACATATATATTATTGTCATATAATTGATTTAACATTTTCATGACACAGAATTTTTCAGATTTTGGAATCATAACAAGACTTTTGGTAAAATGGTTGCCAAAGAAGCATGAGGTCTGGCTTTATCCTGATGGAAAACAACATCTTTCTTTTTCAACAATTCTGGGTATTTTTCTTGAATTGTTACCTTTAATTTATCCAGTTGCAAAAAGTACTTTCAAGAATTGTTTTTTTTTTTTAATCATATCACCCCGAGAAAGGTGGTAACACCACTGATGTGCAGGGGGCTATGCAAGAGTGAAAAGATTTGAAAAGAGAAAGCCGGAAACCACATCCTAAACAGGGAACAAGGGATGAGCCTCTACACCTGTTCAGTAGACGTGGGTGGAGTGTCAAATCGGGCGATAGTTTAGTCTATCTACTCCAATTGAAAAAAAAAATAAGAAAAAAAGAGAAAAGTGAAAAGATTGGAAAAGAGAAAGTTGGAAACCACATCCCAAACAAGGAAACAAGGGATGAGCCTTCTTCACCTGTTCAATAGACGTGGGTGGAGTGTGAACCGGGCGATAGTTCAGTCTATCTACTCCAACTGGAAAAAAAAAAAGAAAAAAATAGAAAAGTGAAAAGATTGGAAAAGAGAAAGCCGGAAACCACATCCCAAACAAGGAAACAAGGGATGAGCCTCTACACCTGTTCAATAGACGTGGGTGGAGTGTGAACCGGGCGATAGTTCAGTCTATCTACTCCAATTGAAAAAAAAAATAAGAAAAATGAGAAAAGTGAAAAGATTGGAAAAGAGAAAGCCGGAAACCACATCCTAAACAAGGAAACAAGGGATGAGCCTCTTCATCCACAGTGGATAAAAGTGGTGCTTGGATCCAGCGATTTGGCCCAAAGAGTTGCGAGTTCAATACCTGGCCACAGCAGAGGGGAACAAAAAACTTAGAGTGTTGAGTTACTCAAGGGAAATAACTGAAACAGAAATATCCCAAAAAGGCATACCATGGGTAACTAGAACAATCTACCCCACCAGACAAAATAAAGGGTTCAGTTTAAAATTCCTACATATATTACCTGAAGAAGGTCAGAACAGGAATATGAATACAAAGATGAGGACAATAATAGAGAGTGATTCGCTATAATGTTCATGGTACGGTGGGTCCTAACTGTATAGCGACTCGGACTGAGAAATGGAAGAACTGAGTTCAAATTACAATCAAATTCATTATATTCACTTAAGTGCTAACACCCTTGCGAAAAGTATAAAGCCATCTCTTCTCCCCAGTTATGAGTAAATAGTAAAACAGACTGGGTTCTATAGCCTTGGTTGGCAACCAGTCTACCGCTGTAAGAGTTGGCAACTTACTACAGGAAAATCTTCACACCACATGCAGGTGAGGACTGCTTGTAAAGCCAAAAAGAAAAGTCCTATAAAACTTCCTCTAGAGAAGAAAATGGCTCAACAAACCCAGGGTGAATGTTGTCACAAGTACAAATACAAGTAGAACAGTCTCCATGGAAATAGTGCTAGAGCAGTGAGAAGCTTGCAATGTCTTATCTGTGAGAAATTGGTTGTAGGGTGGAAAATATTTTATTACCTACAAGGATGTGAAGACACTTTTGGACTCTCTCAAGAATGGAAAGGGAAGACTAGGCTTACGGTCATATCACATTGAATACACCAGTTCCCGTTCGATCACAGAAGTTAAGCAGCGTTGAGCCTGGTCAGTACTTAGATGAGTGACCACTTGGGAATACCAGGTGCTGTAAGTGTTTATTGATGGATGTGCATTGTGGTGCAGTGGATATCGGCTCGGAAAGCGAAATCGGGGAGCTGAGTTCAAATTCTAGTTAAAATGCCCTGCATTCACTTACGCACTGGTACCCTTGGGAAAGGTATTAATCCATCCCTTCCCTCTAGTTATGGGTTAAATAACAGGGTAGGACTTGGGACTCTGCCCTTAAACAAATCCAAATCTCCATTGGGGAGGAAGCCAACTCAACCCGATTAAGTTGAATGCGGATCACATACATACTGGGCGACGTCAGCCCATGTATGGCAGCAGTACTCCATTTTTGGTCATGTCTTGCTCTTCACTGTTTTGCTTTGTCAACTAATCTTCTCAGATCTAAATGAAAGATTAAGTATTTATAATTTTATTTGTATTTTATTTGTTTGCTTGATATTTTTTTTCTCTTAATGGTGAGGAAGTAGAAAAAACTTTTAAGTTTTATGTTTATTTGTATATACTTTTAAGAGAGCCCTCACCATGTGGCTAAGAAAAGGAAGAAAAAGTAGGATATATCACAATAATTGTAAGGGACAATAGGTCATCTTTTAGGGTTTAATGAAGTGAATGGTCTTTTGCAGATAATTTGCTAACATAAAATATTTCTTCTTTATTAGCTTGAATTTATTTATCACCAGCTTCTGCTGCTAAATTTTATGCCATCAGTGTTGAGCCACCATGTTCCTCCAACTCTGATTGTCTTAGCAGAGGATTAGAACATCCTCCAGCATCTGATTGTGTAGCTGGAAGTTCTGGTGTACATTACCCTTCATCCAGCAGATGAAAACAACTTCAGATGGTGGGTTGTACCAAAAGTACTATTTCCTTCTGCGTCTTATAAAATGATGATCAATTTTTATCTTTAAATTCATGGCCTTGTGCCCGCCCGTGTATTGAATACTGCTGCCACATCTGGTCGGGTGCCCCTGCTATTCTCCTCGGGCTTCTTGACAAAATACAGCGGAGAATCTGTAATGTGATCAATACTAACTTAGCTGACCGCCTGCAGTCGCTTTCTCACCGGCGTGACGTGGCTTCCCTGTGCCTCTTCTATAAGTACTTTCACGGCTTCTGCTCTGAACTTAAATCACTGGTGCCCCCTAGGTGTGAATTTGCATGAGATACTAGATTGGCAACTAGGTCCCACCCCTTTACAGTGAAACCGATGAAATGTAACCACAATTTCTACTCCAACAGCTTCTTTTCTTGCACTTCCCGCCTGTGGAATTCCGTTCTGCATGATTGCTTCCCCGACGGCTACAACCTCCATGGTAGATTTATATATGTGCAGGATAGACTCAGTCAGAAAAAAATTCCTGGCCTTGCACAGTGAACCGACCTTATGGAACAGAATACAAAAAACTATAACAATTAGAAACTGTTATAGTGGAACATCCTGCCATCCCCAAGAATAGAATGCTCTAGACTATAAAGGACGGTGACAAGCGGTACGAGAGGGAAAACGTCTTAGGTGAGGGCATTCTCTAGTTGATAGTGTATTCCGCTCCTACTCGTTGATTGCTTATCTGTATTTTATTGTTAATTGTACAGTAGTACAATAAATCCGTTATATCGTATTAACCTTTATGTCTGCTTATTTTGAATCAAATCCGTTCGTACTCACAGATAATCTTTCATGTAAGACAGATGCAAGAAATGCGCTGTAACTTTATGGTTGATTTTATTCTCCATCTCTCAATGTTCCCAAGTACTTTCAATCTCCTTCTGAGATCATCTTCAGGGGTGCATGTTGTAGTAAAAAACAAAGTGAGGCATTCTCTAGTTGATAGTGTATTCCGCTCCTACTTGTTGATTGCTTATCTGTATTTTATTGTTAATTGTACATTAGTACAATAAATCCGTTATATCGTATTCCTGTGCCGAGTACCATTCTTCCATTAATCTTTACACTGATATTCCTTTCTGGGATTTATCAGAAACAAATGTCAACAGGCTAAAGAAGAATGGCACAATGAAAAATCTAGAGAAATTGAGTATCACAAATACAGGAGATATGCATAAAGAAGTAAATGAATAAAATAAAAGACATGCTCATCAATGGGCTACATAAAATCCAAAGACAGCACAATCGTAGTAGAGATAGAAAAATACTTCATTGATGGAACAAAAATATTGGAGATCTCTTCCATGGTGAAAGGGAACAACTGGAAATACGCAAAAATACCAATAGGCTGGAAATAATAAAAACTAAAATGGAAGCTGCATAGAAACAAAGCGTCAAGGCCAGACAGAATTGTCATAGAGATGTTGGCTACCTTAAACAGTTTTGGCATAGGCAAGATTAACAAAACAATAAATTGAATCTCCAGTGGTGATATTAAGGAAAACCTAAGCAGATATATTTTCATGGCACAACCAAAGAAACCAGGCACAAAAAATCTGAACTCTAACAAAAAATTAAACCTAATGAGCCACATGAGTAAACTTGGAGGATAGGAAATTAAAAATTAAAATCAACATTCTTCTTCATTTTTATAAAAATTCACAGTGACGTGTGAAATCCAGGTTTTTCCCAAAAAGAAAAAGGATTGACCATGTGCTAAAAGAAAAAGTCTAAACTGAATTTTGCAAGTAGATGTTAAATTGATTTTCTGACCAATGGGAGTGATTTGCAAAACCAAGAAGACTTAGCAGTCCAGTGTGAAAAATTTAAATGCTAGAAATACTTTGGCCAGCGTCAGCCAGACACTCAGATGGGAGCAGCAAGAGACACAACTAAAATGTAATGTGAGAAACTTCAACCACGTTGCACATTGTCTCCGTCTCCTTCTTTCTTATGTGCTGATTCCTTTTACTTCTTCTTCTCCATCCAAAGACATTTCTATGAAAGAAATGCTCATATATACATACGTATGTATGAACTCTTTCCAACAAATTACTACTATGAACATTTCTTGATACCTTTAACTTTCTCACTGAAAATTAATTTCTACCTATTTTTGTTATTCTTTCCTTTTAATAAATTTCTATCTTAACATGCAAAAGTGTATATTTTTATTTTTTCACTCTTCCACAATATTCCACACTAATTCACTCATTCCACTCTTCTGCTGCCAACCAACCTTCTGATGAAAGCCTTCTGATAATTCTGATGATATTTCTGGATAAAACTTGTAAGCTGTAGGTTCTTTTGGTTATGTATGACCCAAGGTCGAACCAATAAACATAAACCATCTCTCCACAGCTTCAAACTCATAATCTGAATTCTGATGAATAGAGTGTGTAACAGAATCAAGTCATAGACACCGGAACAAGGAACATGATATTTATGCTCAGAATGTTATCAGAAAAGGCAATACAAATGCAGAAGGGTGTATACTTGTGTTTTATAGATTATACAAAGGTGTTCAACAAAGTATGTTCCAAAGATCTGCTAGAGCAGCTCAGCAACTTTGACATATTCAGGAAAGACATTAGAATAATCAAAAATCTGCACTGACTGCAAACTGCCTGCATATGAACAGAAAATGAGTTCAGCAGTTATTCAAAAATAGAAAGGAGTGTAAGACAAGAATGTGTCTTCTCACCAGATTTGTTCAAACTATACAGCAAAACAATTCTGAGAGAATGTTATGGTGAAACACACCTATTACTCAGATAATGGACTCTCCCTCTGTTATGGTGAAACACACCTATTACTCAGATAATGGACTCTCCCTCTGTCATGGTGAAACACACCTATTACTCAGATAATGGACTCTCCCTCTGTTATGGTGAAACACACCTATTACTCAGATAATGGACTCTCCCTCTGTTATGGTGAAACACACCTATTACTCAGATAATGGACTCTCCCTCTGTTATGGTGAAACACACCTATTACTCAGATAATGGACTCTCCCTCTGTTATGGTGAAACACACCTATTACTCAGATAATGGACTCTCCCTCTGTTATGGTGAAACACACCTATTACTCAGATAATGGACTCTCCCTCTGTCATGGTGAAACACACCTATTACTCAGATAATGGACTCTCCCTCTGTCATGGTGAAACACACCTATTACTCAGATAATGGACTCTCCCTCTGTTATGGTGAAACACACCTATTACTCAGATAATGGACTCTCCCTCCTATATTAATAAGAGTTAACAGGAAGTTGACTCGAGAAGTTCTTGGGAGGTTCATAGAAGTTCTTAGAAGTTCTAGAGAGTTCTTTAAAGTTCTACTGGAATTCAGTAAAACTACTAGGCAGTTGATATTAGTCGACAGTTAGCCGAATACTAAGAAGTCAACTTACAGTGGAAGATTACCAAGTTCCTAACATTTAGGGTGCTTTAAGTTGATTAGCAACCAACGTAGCACAATTATAACTTTCAGTCCAAAAACTACTCCACAACACCTTTCCATTTGTCAACAACAAAAAAGAAAAACAACAAAGAGACAATTTATGCTTTCATTTACACTCAGAAAAAACTTTCACCTAGTACAACTGTACACAAATCAGTGACACTAGACCTGTCTTTTCTTCACAAATCCATTTCATATGATTTTAAGAAAACTAAACTCTTAAACACACATTCAAATGAAAAATTTCATGCAGAACTACAGAGAACTACAAATCATGCTAGGATTTATCACTGGCAGCCACAATCTTGACAATATAAGATATGCAGATAACACAATGTTAACAACACTGTGCAGATACAGGAAGATTATTAGAAAACCTCCTACAGAAAAGAAAATGAAATAAGAGAAAAACAAAACTTATTAAAAGCTACATGAGACAGGAATATGTGGAGGGCCATAATCACCTACGTCCTGAAGGTACATGCCACATAAAATAAGAAGGTTAAGTCAACATGCTTTGTGGGAATCCAAATCAGAGAGGATAGCAGAAACCAAAAATTATATATATATATATATATATATATATATATATATATATATATATATATATCATTCAACAGGGATTCATTTCTAAGAACAAAAACAAGGATTTACCAGATGAGTCAAGAGTAGAGTTTAAAGAGAATTTAACTCAATTAAAATGTCAAGAAACCTGATTGATTCGTTACCATCAAAACAAAGACCCTAAAATGCCACCTTCAGGTCAGGGAGACCAAAATAAAACAGATAAAGAAAGTAAAATTCTTGGGAAGTGTTCGAACAGTAGATGGAAAGTACAATACTGAGATCTGAAAATATATTGGCATGACCAAGAATGCATTTTAAAAGCTAACCAGAGTACAAAGAGATAAAAAGATCTCATTAGAAACACAGAAAAGAGTGATAGACTGCTATATGATATTTGTCCTTTTATATGGTAGCAAGTGATGAACAATCTCCTCAAGGATGAAGGAAAGGCTTGAAACAACAGAAATATTTCTACAAAAAGATGCAGTGTATCCCATGGAATGAGCACATGAGTAACAAAAAGGCATTGGAGAGGCTACAAACAAGAAGAAAACTTACTTAGCATCAGGAAGCTACAGCTGAAGTTTTTTTGGTATGTAATGATGAAGGAGGGTTTGGAGAATCTAATATTCACATGATGAATAGAGGGAAAGTGAGACAAGGGAAAGCAGTGTCAGACATATTTGATGGGCTTTAGCAAATGGATGTGGGGCTTTAAAGAGGAAAAATATTAAGAGTAACAAGGGACAGAAGCAAGTGGAAGTCCGTGATTGTCTAAATCCTGAAAAGGCACGACACATGAAGAAGAAAGACTAGTTTTTCTCTTTTTTTAATTCAAGTGCATATGTTTGTAATGAAAATTATTTATTTAACAGGCACATCCATATTTTCTTTATCTTTTTATTTTATTGTTTGGAATTTGGACATTCAGATTTTTAATATAAAAAAATCTGGACGTCTAATTCCTACAAGTCTAATGTTTTCTGTTCACTGAAGACACGGACAAAGCTATTCATTCATCTAACTAATGAAAATGAAATATGCGTTCCTTTATATAAGGTATTGTAGAAGTGATGAAACAATTTTATTTCACGTTCATGCTTAGTATGTAATAGTAAAGAGGCATGAATCATTAAAATACATTTCTTTTCATTTCACTGTTTTTAGTTCTTACATTTTTTCACCTTTATTAAGCCCTTCAAGAGCCTAGTGGATATTTTATCTTCTACATGTATTGTCATGTTACATACTTATATATTGGGTTCTGTTTCATTTGATTTATATACATACTTTTTTAGACAAATGCCAATTTCCATGAGAAACAAAAGTCAAAAATAGTTGGAAGAAATTATACAAACATGGAAGTAATTTTTCATTTTCTAAGTGTTCAGATAATAGATCTGTCTTAAGTCTTCCTTTTCACGTTTCTTTTCTGTTCTGCTGTTATTTAAAAAAAAAACATTGAAAAAGAAAAATAATAAAATATTGTTGGAGAATAAATAGATTTTCATCATCATTGTTCTTTTGAAATTGTGAAATGTGCTTCAGTGCTTTTGTGACTTTATTTGCGAGAGCTACACTGTAAATGTATGTATAAGCGTGTTTTAATGGGACTTGTGATGGCATTTATATAAAAAATGAGACCAACTTTTATATGTGCTTGTTATTAACACATAATGTCTGCTGTGTTTTCCATATATATACATAAGTAGCTAGGAAATTAAACATAGAATAATCTGTTTTCATAAGAACATTGAGGTTAAGCAAGATCGAGCCTGGTCAGCACCTTAACAGGTGACCTATTAAGAATACCAGGCACTGTAAGCGTCAATGTACAGGTTATGCAATGTATAATAGCTCAGAATTGTTGCATTTAAACTCTTGGAGATTGTAGCTATCAGAGAAGCTAGTATATGGAAGGGAGTTCCACAGGTGGGAAGTGCAAGAAAAGAAGCTGATAAGGTAGAAGTGATAGCTGCATTTCGTTATTTCGTGAGTTTATTTGTTGCCAGTCTAGTAGCTCAAGTAAATTCATGTAGAGGGGCAGACCAGGGAGCTAAGCACATCAGAGCAGGAGCCATGGAAATATTTGTAAGAGGGACAGAGTGAAGCCACATCTCATCACTGAGAAAATAACTGGAGTCGAGCTACTGGGTCAAGATCAATTTCATTGCAGATTTTCCCTTGGATTTTGTTGAGAACCTCAAGATAAATATCAGTGATGCCCAATCAGATATGACAACAGTATTTGATGCATGGGCAGCTGGTAGATTTGTATATATATATATATATATATATATATATATATAAGATGGATTCAGGCGAGAAAAACTTCTTCACCCAATGCAGTGACCTGACTTTCCTAGCAGTAGATTTAGCTATTGATTCAATGTAGTCATTCCACATGAGGTTAGCTGAGAGAGTGAGGCCAAGGAGGAACAGTGTATTGCTTTCTGGAAAACCAGATCCATACTGATAGTGAGTAGGAGAGATTATCTAAGGTGGTTAAAGGATAGCAGTTTTGTTTTAGAAGCATGAAAATTTACAAGTCATTTCTTACCCAGTCCACCACAGATTGGAGGTCCTTTTCAAGATCAGCAGTGAGGTTTGCTTTGTCAGCCTCAGCAGATTTCTTACTGAGGCAGAAATAAATTGTGGTGTCATCAGTGTAAATTCCTACTTAATTGCTGATCACATCTGGGAGATTGTGGATGAAGATCAGAAAATGTGTAGGACCAAGAATAGAGCCTTGGGGACACCTGCATTCATATAATAAGATCTAGATGCATGCTCATTCAATACAACCTTCATTACACAGTTTGATAGGGATGATTGGATTAAATCAAACAAGCATCCAGTTATGTCATAGTCTTGTAGCTTGTGCAGAAGGCCAGTGTTCCAGACTCTGTTAAATGCTTTGAAGATATCCAGGGCAACAACTCTGGTTTCACTTTTTTTATTGAGAGTCTGATATATGTATTCAATGATGGTTGGTAGTATATCAGTTGTTGACCTGGAGAGGAGGAAGCTGTACTGTTTGTTAGAGAATAGGTTATGGGCTATGAGATGTTGAAACACTTCAACATTGGTGATCGCCTCAAAGACTTGCCAAAAATCAGTAGGTGGCTGATAGAATGATAATTGGTGGTGTCCGGGGATTCTCCAAAGTTCTTAAATACAGAAACCACACTGGCAAGAAGCAGAGAAGCAGTAGTTATAAAGTTTGAAGAGGAGAGTTCAGGGGCACATTTCTTTATCATGATGACCAAGATTCTATCACCTCCACTCACCTTATGGGGGTCAAGCTTTGAAATTATGTTAGAGACCAGAAATGAGCATGTGTAATGGGTTCTCCCATTGTTTTTGACATCTGAGAATCCGACAATTCAGGTTCGCAAAATTCAGGTTTAGAACCAAAATGTTTGACTACGCACATGCATGATTATATTGTGGTGACGGCTTGTGTTGAACCAATCACGTATTTTTGGAAGACCTGATAACAGCAAAATAGTGCACAGTGTGCTTTGATGTCTCCAAACAGACCCTCTCTGGATTGAATTCAGAGTTATCTTTATCCTAGACTGGTTTCCAGCCAAGGTGAGCAGACCAAGTGTACCATGCTATTTAACCAATAACACATAGACAAGGCAAAAAGGAAAAGGATGCATAAGAAACTCAAAGGATTCACACTTTACCCGAGAGTATTTGTGTGAAAGTGAATGCACTGAACTCGATCAAAATTTGAAATTAGCATGTTAATAACATATTCCATGTGGAATATGTTATTAATTCCATGTTGCTACACTACATACATATCTCCCCAACACACACATACACACACACACACACACACAACACACAGTTTTTTGGCCATAATTAAATTTGACCAATACTCAGTTGTATTAAAAAGTGCACAATATATTTATATTGTAGAACTTTTGAATATCTTTCATTTGGAAATGAGTTATTTCTGTGACCTAGGTTTCAACCTTTTGGTATTTTCAGGTGATTTATAATAACTGATTTTCCAATGATTTTCAAGCGTACAAACAGAGATTTTTATAAACAAGTGACTGAAATTTTTAAACAACCAAAAAGTTTTTAAATCAGGGAGGAGTTCTTTAAGAATCTTAAAACACTGTCATCCAGGTTTGTATGAACCTAGTATGTATTAATATGTGTGATTACAACTGGACATGATTTCTGATCTTTCATTCAATAACTTTTTTGTTCTGGTAACAACATAACCGCTAACTTTTCCTCTAGGCACAATCTGCAGACATTACTATTGTTGTATGGCTTGGCTTATTTTACTATAATCCAATATATGTATATATACTAGAAGTATAGCCCCGGTGTTGCTTGGGTGTAATGAAAGCTTTAAAACAAATCCATGGTCCTGGAGATCAGACTCTTTGGACATTGGCACGAAAGACTAAAAAGTAATAGTTGTTTCCAGTTAAAGCAAAACTGTGAAGAAATTGGAAGAAATAAGTAGACAATGACCTGACCAGAAGCCTAAAGAATATTTGTGTGAAGTTTGGTGAGAATCGGTTAAAAATTGTGGATTTGTATAAAGGACATACAGACAGATAAACAGACACACACACAAACATCTTACCTTTTATATATACATATTATGGATTTTCTGCACTATTGTAAGAATTACAACCTTGAAACTTCTGAATATCGTTTCTTATGTCTTTGTCTATGAGTGTATCAAATTTGATTAAAATTGGACCACTCCTTGTATAACCTGATTTTTTCAATTATCAATTTTCAATATTTATCAGGGGTACCTCGACAAAAAACCTAGCTAAGAACACTCGCAGACACTTATAGTACAACTATGTAAATTTTCAAGAAAATCGGTTCAGCCATTTTGGAGTCTATAGGTAACGGACACACACCCACACACACACACACATACACACACACACACACACAAACACACAAAGTTCCATTTATAAATAAGATTAGATATATAAATATCTTTTATAACTTTGCTTTTTTTTTTCCTTTCCCTGAAATGGTCAGATACCAAGTTTGTAGCTGCTCATATTGATGGAGTAAGATTCTTGGATTAATACAATGTCTGAAGGCTTTTTCTTCTTTTAAGTTTTGTGTCCCTTCATGACTTCGCTGATTATGGCTCTCCACAATTTCATGTCCTTTGTCACTCTTAGTAAAGTTTATCTTTTTGATATCTCTCCCAATACCTGCTATGTCAACCATTTGTGAGATAGGTTATTCACCATTTTTCTCTGTCTCTCTTGGCTTCGAAATGATCTCGTGATTGTCAAATTTCTAAGCCCTCTTTCTTCATTTGTATTTTCTTCATTTTGTTTTAAAAAATAAATGTTTGGAAACTATCTAATTAATGTTATTCAGATGAACATTTATTTTTATTTTTTTATGACTTATCAACCTTTTTCTGATTATTCAAAGCCCAAAAATATCTTTTAGATTGTTAGATGTTTATGAAGATAATAATGATTTTTATTGATTCAAATTCTGCTAATTAACCCTTAGCTGAGGAGAGAAAATAGATGAATCACACTTTTCCCATGTATGACCAGCAAGTCCAATATAGTGATGGTAGATTTTAAAAATTAATTTTTCTTTTGGTTAATTGACCTCAGGAAAATTGACTGAAAAAACTATGTGATGATAAACTGATCTCATACTGTAAAGGACAAAACGTCCATTACTAATTAATATTTCTGAGTCCACTCGGCATAACTTGCGTCATGAAATAACACAGGAAATAAGGAAACACAAAAAAGCAAAAGTAACCAGAACAACAATATATTAACAAAAGTTACATAGAGTTGAAAGCATGCAAATCAAATAAGGAAAGAAAAGTTCTTTCCCTTTGTGTGGAGAGAAACGTAAATGTTTCATAGAAGATTAAATTGAATCAAGTTCAGTTTGAATAAAGTTAATGTACATACTGTTAATGTCTGTTTTCAATGGGAGTTTTTTAGCGTTGTGTGTGCATGCTGGTGAGAAAAAAAAATTGCACATGTGTGAGTGTGAGTCAGGTAATAAACATGTCTGCTCTTGCCTGGGACGGAACCCCTAACTGCTGGAACACGCAATGCTCCTGGCTTATATCGGCATGCCATTAGCGCAGGAAAACTAGGGTTATCACGTAGACGCTGAATGACCATGTGTGTGTGGGTGTGAATGTATCAAACCCTACAATACCATTTAAATTAGTTCATCTGTAGAGCAATTTACTACTACAACTCATTTCTCATTTTTGTTCTGTCACTGCAAGCAAAGAATAAGAGAAGAGAAAATGCATCCATGGTTAATGTTAGCAGTCAAGACTCTGTTCTTCACATAGACAACTTCACTAAAACAATGTCAATCTTAAGTATGCTTGTTGCAATATATAGATTGCCTAAGAGTTGGATAATGACCAAGCATTTATTGTTTCTATGCAAATCAGTACATAATCTTGGCAAGAATGTGCAAGGCATAGGTTTGCTACACTCTCTTGAAACAGCCAATTATGAAACAGGACAGCCTTTGTTGAAGAAGGTATCAACTGGTCAACAAACACTTTAAGGGAGAAACTGGTTCATTCAGCTTGTTGGGGTATACATGTGTTATATTTTCTGTGTATGATACATGTAGATATGTGTATATAACTTTGTGTATGATATAATAGTATAAAACTCTCACTGAGACCAAAGCCTGTTTGTCATTTTTCTAGTTTCAGCTATTCTGTTCTGTCTGTGACTGTTATTATATATATATATTTTTTAATCATATCACCCCGAGCAAGGCAGTAACGCCACCGATGTTCAGGGGGCTACATAAGAGTAAAAGGATTAGAGGAGAGTGAGGAAAAGGACGATCCAGTTAGAAAGGAGCAAGAGAAGGATAGGAATACAGATGTGATGACAGTTGCGAAGGTGAAGAGAAAGGAAAGGATCTACAGGACAGTGTGGAAAGAACTAGGTTCAAGTAGTTCAGAGATGAGAATTGACCTTGCATTTAAATTCCTGGAGGTTGTAACCATCAGGAAAGCAAGAATAAGAAAGCGAGTTCCACAGGCGGGAAGTGCAGGAAAAGAAGCTGCAGGAGTAGAATTCTCGTCTGCATTTGGTTGATCTAACTGTGAATGGCTGAGACCCAGTTGCCAGTCTGGTTGCACAAGTAAACACCTGTTGTGAAGGCACCAGTGACTCAAGCTCGTTGGAGCAGAAGCCATGGAAGTATTTATAGAATAGACAGAGGGAAGCCACTTCTCATTGGTGGGAAAGTGGCTGTAGCCGAGCCACCAAGTTGGTATGTATCACATTACTGATTCTCCTTTGGAGCCTGTCAAGAACACAGAGATGAACAGCGGGGGCACCTGACCATATATGGCAGCAGTACTCCATGCATGGATGAATGGTTGATTTGTGTATATGCAGGATGGTTTCAGGTGGGAAAAACTTCCTGGTTCGACACAGTGACCCAACTTTCCTTGCAGTGGATTTAGCTATTGACTCAATGTAGTGGTTCCACTTGAGATCAGAAGAGAGGGTAAGGCTGAGGAGGCACAGAGTATTGCTTTCGGGGAGACTCACTTGGTCCATGCTTATGGGAGGCAGGAGAGGTTGCCTGTGATGATTGACAGACAGCAATGGATTTATTATATTCATTATATAACATTCACAGATGAAACTTAATGGAGAAATGAAAATTTTAAGAATATTCATTTCTTCTATAGTTTCATTCATTATCTGATGAATTTTCCAAAAAGGTGGGATATTATCTGATGAATTTTCCAAAAAGGTGGGATATTATCTGATGAATTTTCCAAAAAGGTGGGATATTATCTGATGAATTTTCCAAAAAGGTGGGATATTATCTGATGAATTTTCCAAAAAGGTGGGATATTATCTGATGAATTTTCCAAAAAGGTGGGATATTATCTGATGAATTTTCCAAAAAGGTGAGATATTATCTGATGAATTTTCCAAAAAGGTGGGATATTATCTGATGAATTTTCCCAAAAGGTGGGATATTATCTGATGAATTTTCCAAAAAAGTGTGATATTATCTGATGAATTTTCTAAAAAAGTGTGATATTATCTGATGAATTTTCCAAAAGGTAGGATATTATCTGATGAATTTTCAAAAAAGGTGAGATATTATCTGATGAATTTTCCAAAGAAGTGTGATATTAGAACCCCATTAGCTGCATATGACAGGCAATTATCAACCATATTTGTATGTATTTTCTTTGAAGTTTTCTTCTCTTAAAAGAAGAAACTCATAATGGTACAAGACACAGTATTATTGGTATGTTGATAGAGTTTAGTAAATGATCACTAAGAAATTCTAAAGTACATAAAACATCCTCATACCATCACACCAATAAAATAAACAATCATTTCTTTACCCCAGTATAATATGCCAACATTACCATCACCTCAATATAATGCAGCTATCAACATCACCCTAATAGACAAATATACCACAACCACAATCGTCACTCTAGTATAATTTGTAAACACCAACATAAGATCACTATCATCATCCTAATATAATACAGTTATCACCATCACAACAATAGACAAATATACTGTGGTGATACTGAGCAAAAGCGATGGACCAGATGTTTGCTCTCTCACGACAAAAAGGCAAATGACCAAAAGTCGTCCGTGCACTGCTGGATCCGCGTAGATGTTCCAGTTTTAAAATAAAAATTAATCAAATATCAAATTTCCATTTCGCAAGCTTATTTACCAGCCAATGGGAAGCCCAGAATCAAATACAAGTGTGAAATTCCAAACGAGCTGCTTTGATCCAAAAAGCAGATATAAAAAGTGGATACAGACAGACCCCAGCAGACAGGCAGACCAAAAGGAGAAGAGAGTAATCAATATCCCCTTGACCTAAGTCAAGTGGCTACTATACTTGCCTCTTTCCTTCTCCCCTGTCTCAAAACTACATACCGACCTAAGGAGCAACTACTTCAAAGACGTCTCACTTACATGCTCCCCACATTCCTAAACCTTAAATCTCTTTCAGCTTATTATTTGCCATGAACATTTTAACCACCATTGGACTTATATTCAGGTATTACTGTAATTGTAAAACATTGATATGTGTATATATAAAAATGTTATTTTTCTACTCAAATTGCTTTTCTTGATTTTATAATCATTTTATGACTTATAGTGGGCTATCTACCACAAGGCCAAATTCCGTTAACCTGCAACAGTACACAATTACTCTTAACTAGAACAGACTCCCACTACTACCAGAAAAGGAATAGATAAGCAACCCACCATAATATCACTGCCACCATCATCAACTATAATTTATAACCACCAACATAATGCCACAAGCATCACCCAAGTATAATACAGCTATCACCATCACCCTAATAGCCAAATATACCACTGCCACAATTACCATTTTAGTATAATTTGTAACCACCAACTTAAAACCACTGCCATTATTCTAATATATTGGAGTAGATAGACTAAACTATCGCCCAGTTCACACTCCACCCACATCTATTGAACAGGTGAAGAGGCTCATCCCTTGTTTCCTGTTTAGGATGCGGTTTCCGGTTTTCTCTTTTCCAATCTTTTCACTCTTTTTTTCAATTGGAGTAGATAGACTAAACTATCGCCTGGTTCACACCCCACCCACATCTATTGAACAGGTGAAGAGGCTCATCCCTTGTTTCCTGTTTAGGATGCGGTTTCCGGTTTTCTCTTTTCAAGTCTTTTCACTCTTTTATTTTTATTTTTTCCAATTGGAGTAGATAGACTAAACTATCACCCGGTTCACACTCCACCCACATCTATTGAACAGGTGAAGAGGCTCATCACTTGTTTCCTGTTTAGGATGTGGTTTCCGGCTTTCTCTTTTCAAGTCTTTTCACTCTTTTATTTTTATTTTTTCCAATTGGAGTAGATAGACTAAACTATCACCCGGTTCACACTCCACCCACATCTATTGAACAGGTGAAGAGGCTCATCACTTGTTTCCTGTTTAGGATGCGGTTTCCGGCTTTCTCTTTTCAAGTCTTTTCACTCTTTTATTTTTATTTTTTCCAATTGGAGTAGATAGACTAAACTATCACCCGGTTCACACTCCACCCACATCTATTGAACAGGTGAAGAGGCTCATCACTTGTTTCCTGTTTAGGATGCGGTTTCCGGCTTTCTCTTTTCAAGTCTTTTCACTCTTTTATTTTTATTTTTTCCAATTGGAGTAGATAGACTAAACTATCACCCGGTTCACACTCCACCCACATCTATTGAACAGGTGAAGAGGCTCATCACTTGTTTCCTGTTTAGGATGCGGTTTCCGGCTTTCTCTTTTCAAGTCTTTTCACTCTTTTATTTTTATTTTTTCCAATTGGAGTAGATAGACTAAACTATCACCCGGTTCACACTCCACCCACATCTATTGAACAGGTGAAGAGGCTCATCACTTTTTTCCTGTTTAGGATGCGGTTTCCGGCTTTCTCTTTTCCATTCTTTTTACCCTTATGTAGCCCCCTGCGCATCAGTGGCGTTATCGCCTTGCTTGGGTTGATATGATTAAAAAAAAAATTACCCCCACCAACATAAGACCACTGCCATTATCCTATTATAATACAGCTATTATCATCCCCCCAATAACCAAACATACGACTACCACCACTATCTTCACTCTAGTATAATTTGTAACTGCCAACATAACACCATTACCACCATCCTAATATAATAGCAGCTATCACCATCACCCTAATAACTAAATATACGACTACCACCACTATCTTCACTCTAGTATAATTTGTAACTGCCAACATAACACCATTACCACCATCCTAATATAATACAGCTATCACCATCACCCTAATAACTAAATATACGACTACCACCACTATCTTCACTCTAGTATAATTTGTAACTGCCAACATAACACCATTACCATCATCCTAATATAAAAACAGCTATCACCATCACCCTAATAACTAAATATACGACTACCACCACTATCTTCACTCTAGTATAATTTGTAACTGCCAACATAACACCATTACCACCATCCCATTGCTATCACAGCTATCACCATCACCCTAATAACTAAATATACGACTACCACCACTATCTTCACTCTAGTATAATTTGTAACTGCCAACATAACACCATTACCATCATCCTAATATAAACATGATCACACCACAGATTACCCTAGTTAACTAATATACGACTACACCACCATCTTCCACTAGTATATGATTGCACTGCCACTGACAACACTAATGTCACCAATTCCAATATAATGTTGTGCCACCACCATCACCCCTAATAACTAACATAATGACTACTACTACTATCTTTTAAATAACGCCTAGTGTACTAGGACTGCCACCAACACCACACCACCATCCTAATATACACAGCTATCACCATCACCTAATAACTAAATACACTTATCCACCACTATCTTCACCTGCGACTAACGCCAAACATACACCATTACCATTGCACCTAATATAAAATACTAACACCAACACCCCTAATAACTAACATACGACTACCACCACTATCTTCACTCTAGTATAATTTGTAACTGCCAACATAACACCATTACCACCATCCTAATATAATACAGCTATCACCATCACCCTAATAACTAAATATACGACTACCACCACTATCTTCACTCTAGTATAATTTGTAACTGCCAACATAACACCATTACCATCATCCTAATATAAAAACAGCTATCACCATCACCCTAATAACTAAATATACGACTACCACCACTATCTTCACTCTAGTATAATTTGTAACTGCCAACATAACACCATTACCACCATCCTAATATAATACAGCTATCACCATCACCCTAATAACTAAATATACGACTACCACCACTATCTTCACTCTAGTATAATTTGTAACTGCCAACATAACACCATTACCATCATCCTAATATAAACAGCTATCACCATCACCCTAATAACTAAATATACGACTACCACCACTATCTTCACTCTAGTATAATTTGTAACTGCCAACATAACACCATTACCACCATCCTAATATAATACAAAAGCTATCACCACTACCCTAATAACTAAATATACGACTACCACCACTATCTTCACTCTAGTATAATTTGTAACTGCCAACATAACACCATTACCACCATCCTAATATAATACAGCTATCACCATCACCCTAATAACTAAATATACGACTACCACCACTATCTTCACTCTAGTATAATTTGTAACTGCCAACATAACACCATTACCATCATCCTAATATAAAACAGCTATCACCATCACCCTAATAACTAAATATACGACTACCACCACTATCTTCACTCTAGTATAATTTGTAACTGCCAACATAACACCATTACCATCATCCTAATATAAAACAGCTATCACCATCACCCTAATAACTAAATATACGACTACCACCACTATCTTCTACTCTAGTATAATTTGTAACTGCCAAATATAACACCATTACCATCATCCTAATATAATACAGCTATCATCATCACCCTAATAGCAAATATACCACTACCACCATCATCACTCGTACAATCTACATCCACCAACATAACACCACTACTATCACCCACGATATAAGTCACCATCATTAACATTACTTTAATAAAATTCATCACAACCCCTATCAACTTAATCCACACTCATGAATGTCATTATCATTATAACTGCTATCAGTACTTTCCGTGCCGTTGCCCTTACTACTATCACCCCACCCCATTACAATTCTTTTTCCCTCCACCATCACTATCATGTTCATCATCTCTAAAAGAAACCCTCCATGTACCTCATTTTAAGGTTTTTCTTTTTACATTTTGATTCATACCTACAAATTGTTTTTCTTAATTCTGCAGCAAGGTAATTTTCTTTTTAAATTTAAAAGTTTTTGTCAAATGTAAATTGACAAGATTTTAAAATTAAACTTTTACTTCTATTTTACTTTCAAGATGTCACTAAATCTGCACACGTTAATCAATGAAAAGTGGAAAAAAATTTAAATCAAACAAAATTTAAATAAATAAGATTTGAAAGAAAAAATACACATCAAAAGTTGTACAAATTGAAACAAAAACTAGAATGAGTAAAAAAAAAAATTGACATTTTTAAGATTTTTAAGAAAATAAAGACAGAAAAATCTTGAAGAATTCTTAAAGAGTTTTGGAAATAATTTAATTTGCCTGATTTGAGTTTATTGTTTTTTACATTTTTACTTTTTCTTTAAAACATTCTTTTAAAAAACCCAGCAAAATGTTTTCTACCACAGGTGCATTTTCAAATTCAAGATCCCATGGACATGAACTTGTAACATGATGACATATTTTTAAAAAGCCAAAAAGAAAATAAAAATAAAAGTCAGATGACAATAAAAGAAAAATATTTTTTTAAATGTGTTGAGGAATGCCTTTCTTTCAAAAGACGCAACCAATCATTAATTAATTAATTAAAATCTTTCACTCATTAGACATGAAGACCATGGACAAAATCCATTTTTAATTCTTACTGATTTGGAAGCCCTAAAAAATCAGAGATAAAATCAGTGTAGATCTTATACTTTTGGATTTCTTTCATTTAAAAAATTTACTCATTCAGTTTATAAATTTATACTGTAAGGAAAAGGATGTAAGGAGTGTCAGCTATGCTTGTGAAATGGCTACGTACTAAACATAACCAAGCCTAACGCATTTGAAAGAATCAGAAGGTAGAACAAAAGATAAAATGGTCTCATTTTTATTCATAAGTGTAAATTTATTTAGCAAGAAGAGTGTTTTGTTGTTTTGAAATAATATCTATGTTTAAAAGTTCTGCATGAAATTTTTCATATGAATGTGTGTTTAAGAGTTTAGTTTTCTTAAATTCATATGGAGAATCAATAATGCAGTGTGAAAGAGCAAGTGAGAGAATATAAAAATGTAGGTAATCTGAACCTGATGTCAATCAGACAACTGGTAGCTGGTTTTAATGTTCTTTCTTTCTTTGTTGACAGTACAGGAAGAAGGAAAAGAATCCATGAATGCACCATGAAAGAGAAGGTGTAGGAGTAAGAAAATACTGGTTGCTTGGACCTCGCATTGGGTGGACAGCCTGTTGCTCTTTAAAGAGACAGGCAAAAATCATGCATTTATACATTTGTGAAAAACAGAATTGGATCAACTTTTAAAATGTTCTTCCCTTGCTCCTGATTGAACAATAAATAAGAAGTTGTATTTATTTTACCTTCACTGACATCAGCATATGGTAAAATTTAGTAAACTGTTATGGTGAAGCACACCTATTCCTCTTCAATATCAATAAGAGTTAATAGGAAGTTAACTCGAGAAGTTCTTGGGAAATTCATAGAAGTTCTAGAAAGTTCTTTAGATTTCTGTTGGAGTTCAGTCGAACTACTAGGCAGTTGATATTAGTCGACAGTTAGCCGAATACTAAGGAGTCAGCTTTCAGTGGAAGATTACCAAATTCCTAACATTTTGGGTACGTTAAGTCGATTAGCAACTGACATAGCCTGATTATAACCTTCAGTGTGAAAATTACTCCACAACAGAACAAACTGTCTTATGACAGAAGCTTTTCTATTGGTGAATGGATAAATGTATATGTTTTTATTATTGGGTCATAAAAAGGTATAGGTGTTTTTTAACTCAGGTTTTCTGTGCAATCAAATTTTACAAAATCCAACAATGATAGCAAGTCAAAAGGACTAATCATCAATTCTAAGAAGATGGAATGTATGTTCTTCTTCTATATGCCTTGTCCCTTCAGGACGTAGGCGATCATGGATTTCCATGTTTCCCTATCCCTGGTGGCTCTTAGCTTGCCTTCCTCGTTCTGTCATCCACCTGATGAGGTCCTTCAAATATGTTATCTGTTGCTTTCCCTTGTCTCTTTTCCCTCTATCTGGCCTGTTAGTATCAAATTCTCCAAGCCCTCCTTCCTCATTGCGTGTCCCAGGAACTTCAGCTGTCTCTTCCTGATGCTCAGTATTAATTTCCTTTTTGTTTCCATCATTTCCAAGACCTCATCATTGCTCACATGCTCGATCCATGATATTCACAGCATTCTTCTGTAGAATGTTAATCAGCAAGAAAATAGCCCAAAAAGCAATGATAAAAATTTAAATATCTTTTAACAGAAGGCAGAAAAAGTGATACCGAAATCTGAAGTTGCATTACAATAGAAAAAGATCCCTTCCAAAAACTAAAACAATGCAACCTTCTTCTATGTGCCATGTCCCTTTAGAATATTGCAGTCATGGTTCTCCCTAATTTCCCCTTGTAGCTTTTTTATCTTTTGCCGTCACTTTATTTACTCAAGCTCACCAGTTTTTCTTTGCTCTGGAGTGCTTACCATCAATCTTCCCTGTGAGTATCAAATTTATCAAGCTCTCTTTTCTCATTATGTTCCCTAAAAGCTTCTTTCTCTTTCTGATGTTAAATATAAGTGACCTTTTTGCTTTGTTCATCATTGCTCACATGGTATTCTCAGCATCCTTCTGTAGAATCAAATACCTTTTGGTTAAAGTCACTTCTTCTTCCATGAAGACACTGTCTAGCATTCACTGCTATGTAGAAGGGTTGATACTATATAACACTTCAGTACTTTTTTCTTTCTTTCTGTTGCTTGAAGTCTATTCTTCATCTGTGAGGAGATTGTCCAGTATTCACTGCTATACAGAAAGACTGATATTGCATAAAAGTTCAGTACTCTTTTCTTTGTTTCTGTTGCTTGAAGTCTCTTCTTCATCTGTGAGGAGATTGTCCAGCATTCACTGCTATATAGAAAGGAGCTGATATTGCATAACAGTTCAGTACTCTTTTCTTTGTTTCTGTTGCTTGAAGTCTCTTCTTCATCTGTGAGGAGATTGTCCAGTATTCACTGCTATATAGAAAGACTGATATTGCATAACAGTTCAGTACTCTTTTCTTTGTTTCTGTTGCTTGAAGTCTCTTCTTCATCTGTGAGGAGATTATCCAGTATTCACTGCTATATAGAAAGACTGATATTGCATAACAGTTCAGTACTCTTTTCTTTGTTTCTGTTGCTTGAAGTCTCTTCTTCATCTGTGAGGAGATTGTCCAGTATTCACTGCTATATAGAAAGACTGATATTGCATAACAGTTCAGTACTCTTTTCTTTGTTTCTGTTGCTTGAAGTCTCTTCTTCATCTGTGAGGAGATTGTCCAGTATTCACTGCTATATAGAAAGGCAAATGTATAACAGTTCAGTACTCTTTTCTTTGTTTCTGTTGCTTGAAGTCTCTTCTTCATCTGTGAGGAGATTGTCCAGTATTCCACTTCCTATATGAAGAACTGATATTGCCTTGTGATTCAGTACTATTTTCTTTGTTTCTGTTGCTTGAAGTCTCTTCTTCATCTGTGAGGAGATTGTCTGACCTTCACTGCTATATAGAAAGACTGATATTGCATAACAGTTCAGTACTCTTTTCTTTGTTTCTGTTGCTTGAAGTCTCTTCTTCATCTGTGAGGAGATTGTCAGTATTCACTGCTATATAGAAAGACTGATATTGCATAACAGTTCAGTACTCTTTTCTTTGTTTCTGTTGCTTGAAGTCTCTTCTTCATCTGTGAGGAGATTGTCCAGTATTCACTGCTATATAGAAAGACTGATATTGCATAACAGTTCAGTACTCTTTTCTTTGTTTCTGTTGCTTGAAGTCTCTTCTTCATCTGTGAGGAGATTGTCCAGTATTCACTGCTATATAGAGAAAGACTGATATTGCATAAAAGTTCAGTACTCTTTTCCTTGTTTCTGTTGCTTGAAGTCTATTCTTTTATCTACTTAGAGGTGTCCAGTATTCTGCTATATAGAAAGACTGATATTGCATAACAGTTCCAGATACTCTTTCTTCATTTCTGTGCTTGAAGTCTCTTTGCTGTCCTGAGGTGTCAGTATTCTTTCTTTCCTATGAAAGACTGATATTGCATGGTTCTTGATACTCCTTTCTTTGTTTCTGTTGCTTGAAGTCTCTTCTTCATCTGTGAGGGTGTCCAGTATTCACTGCTATATAGAAAGACTGATATTGCATAACAGTTCAGTACTCTTTTCTTTGTTTCTGTTGCTTGAAGTCTCTTCTTCATCTGTGAGGAGATTGTCCAGTATTCACTGCTATATAGAAAGACTGATATTGCACATCAAAAGTTCAGTACTCTTTTCCTTGTTTCTGTTGCTTGAAGTCTATTCTTCATCTGTGAGGAGATTGTCCAGCATTCACTGCTATATAGAAAAATAGCGTATTGCATAACAGTTCAGTACTCTTTTCTTTGTTTCTGTTGCTTGACGTCTCTTCTTCATCTGTGAGGAGATTGTCCAGTATTCACTGCTATATAGAAAGACTGATATTGCATAACAGTTCAGTACTCTTTTCTTTGTTTCTGTTGCTTGAAGTCTCTTCTTCATCTGTGAGGAGATTGTCCAGTATTCACTGCTATACAGAAAGACTGATATTGCATAAAAGTTCAGTACTCTTTTCCTTGTTTCTGTTGCTTGAAGTCTCTTCTTCATCTGTGAGGAGATTGTCCAGCATTCACTGCTATATAGAAAGACTGATATTGCATAACAGTTCAGTACTCTTTTCTTTGTTTCTGTTGCTTGAAGTCTCTTCTTCATCTGTGAGGAGATTGTCCAGTATTCACTGCTATATAGAAAGACTGATATTGCATAACAGTTCAGTACTCTTTTCTTTGTTTCTGTTGCTTGAAGTCTCTTCTTCATCTGTGAGGAGATTGTCCAGTATTCACTGCTATATAGAAAGACTGATATTGCATAACAGTTCAGTACTCTTTTCTTTGTTTCTGTTGCTTGAAGTCTCTTCTTCATCTGTGAGGAGATTGTCCAGTATTCACTGCTATATAGAAAGACTGATATTGCATAACAGTTCAGTACTCTTTTCTTTGTTTCTGTTGCTTGAAGTCTCTTCTTCATCTGTGAGGAGATTGTCCAGTATTCACTGCTATATAGAAAGACTGATATTGCATAACAGTTCAGTACTCTTTTCTTTGTTTCTGTTGCTTGAAGTCTCTTCTTCATCTGTGAGGAGATTGTCCAGTATTCACTGCTATATAGAAAGACTGATATTGCATAACAGTTCAGTACTCTTTTCTTTGTTTCTGTTGCTTGAAGTCTCTTCTTCATCTGTGAGGAGATTGTCCAGTATTAGCATTCACTGCCCTAGAGAAGGACTGATATTATGTAGCAGTTCAGTACTTTTTTCTTTGTTTCTGTTGCTTTAAGATTCTTCTTTATCTGTGAAGAGACTGTCCATTATTCACTGCCATATAGAAAGAATGTTACTACATGACACTAGTCCTTGTTTTATAGAAGTTACAGTTGAGTACTCTTTTTTTCTGCTTCTTATTACTTTGCTCAGCTTTTGGAAGGCATCTTTCATTATCTCTATGCACTCTAGATTTCCATGTCATACATTCTGTTTTCATTTAATATGCTTCTAAGATATCTAAATTGTTGTACTTGTTTTACTTTTGTATCTCCAATTTATAATTTGCATGTTTGGCTGTTCATCACTAACCAGAATTCATTATTGGCAGCCACAATATCCTTAAGATATATAGATGATGCAGTGTTGATAGCAAACACAGAGAGGAAACTACAAGAAATTCTATAGAAGATACTGAAGAAAAGCAAGAAGAAACAGTCTGACATCTTTTTTTTATTAATCATTTCACCCCGAGCAAGGCGGAAATGCCACTGATGTGCAGGGGGCTACATAAGAGTAAAAAGATTAATTAGAGGAGAGTGAAGAGGAATACGAAGCAGTTAAAAAGGAGCAATAGAAAGATGAGAATGCAGGTGTGATGACAGTTTCAAGGTGGAGAGGAAGGAAAGGATTTATAGGGTGGGGAAAGAGCTAGAGTTAAGTGGTTAATAGATGAGTATTGATATTGCATTTAAATTCCTGGAGGTTGTAGCCATCAGGAAAGCAAGAATATGGGAGCAAGTTCCACAGGCGGGAAGTGTGAGAGAAGAAGCTGCAGGAAAAGAATTGTCGTCTGCATTTGGCTAACCTAACTGAGAATGGGTGGGACCCAGTTGCCAATCTGGTTGCACGAGTAAACACCTGTTGAGGAGGCACCAGTGACTTAAGTTCATCCGAGCAGCAGTATTATTAAATTAAAATCATACAGGATACGATGGTTAAATTATTGCAATTTTTAATTCTTTTTAATTTTGTACAGGTGTGTTGTTTGTTTTTGCTTTTGTTGACTAAGCAGAATATAGTAGGGTCATTTGGATACCTTCTTCTTCTTTTATGTGCCATGTCCTTTCACGACGTATACGATTATGGCTTTCCACATCTCCCTATATCCCTGGTGGCTCTAAGTACACTTTCTCCTGTTACACCACCAAAACCCTGCTCTGCCATTCACTAGCTGAAGCTCATAAATCTAGAATATAAATGTATAGAAACTAGTATGGCCACAAAATGAGGGATCAGTTTACATATTGATTATAATATAGATTTGATCCCCTACTTTATATCCACATTATAATTTCTTATAAACAGTTTGCATATATATTCTTCTTCTACGTGCCCTGTCCTTTCAGAACATAGGCGATCATGGCTTTCTACATCTCCCTATCCCTGGTGCCTCTTAGTACACTTTCTCCTGTTACACTACCCAAGCCCCGCTCTGTCATCCACTAGATCAAGCCCATAAATCTAGAATATAAATTTATTTAGAAACCAGAATGGACACAAAATGAGGGATTAGTTTATAGATTGATTATAATATAGATCTGATCCCCCACTTTATATCCACATTATAATTTCTTATAAACAGCTGTCATATACTTCTTCGTCTATGTGCCCTGTCCTTTCAGGACGTAGGCGATTATGACTTTCCACATCTCCCTATCACTGGTGGCTCTTAGCACGCTTTCTCCTGCTACACCACCCAAACCTCGCTCTGCCATCCACTAGCTGAAGCTCATAAAACTAGAATATAAAAATGTATAGAAACTAGAATGGCCACAAAACGAGGGATCAGTCTATATATTGATTATAATATAGATTTGATCCCCCACTTTATATCCACATTATAATTTCTTATAAACAGTTGGCATATACATTCTTCTTCTTTTATGTGCCATATCCTTTCAGGACGTAGGCGATTATGACTTTCCACATCTCCCAATCCCTGGTGGCTCTTTGTACACTTTCTCCTGTTACACTACCCAAGCCCCACTCTGTCATCCGCTAGATCAAGCCCATAAATCTAGAATATAAATTTATTTAGAAACTAGAATGGACACAAAATGAGGGATTAGTTTATATATTGATTATAATATAGATTTGATCCCCCACTTTATATCCACATTATAATTTCTTGGCATATATATTCTTCTATGTGCCCTGTCCTTTCAGAACGTAGGTGATCATGGCTTTCCACATCTCCCTGTCCCTGGTGGTTCTTAGCATGCTTTCTCCTGTTGCACCATGTAACCCTTGTTCCATCATCCACCTGATCAGGTCCTTCAAATATGTTATCCGCTGCTTTCCTCTGTCTCTTTTTCCCTTTATCTGGCCTGTTAGTATAAGGTTCTCCAAGCCCTCCTTCCTCATTGCATGTCACAGGAACTTTAGCTGTCTCTTCCAGATGCTCAGTATTAATTTCCTTTTCATTTCCATCCTTTCCAAAACCTCATCATTGCTCATATGTTCAGTCCATGATATCCGCAGCATCTTTCTGTAGAACCACATTTCAGCTGCTTCAAGCTTTTCCTTCATCTTCGAAGATATTGTCCAACATTCACTGCCAAATTGAAGAACCGACATCACATGGCAATCCAGTACTCTTCTCTTTGTATCTAGTAAAATTGTCCTGTTTCTTAATACTTTACTCAACTTCTGGAATGCTTCTTTCACCATGCCAATTCGCCTTTTGAATCTCAGTGTCACACTTTCCGTCTTCTGTTAGAACCATTCCTAAGTATTTAAATTTCTGTACCTGCTTGATTTTAGAGTCCCTCACCTGTAATTGGCATTTTGGGCTGCCCTTTTTGCTGATGACCATGAATTCAGTTTTTTCTTGCAGTTTATTTGTAGTCCTTTCTTGTCACTCTCTTCAGCTATCTTCTGTAGGAGGTCTTAAAATGAGCCCTACATCAATATAAACTCTGACAGTAATTTGGAAATGGCATGCTTTAATATCACACCAGAAGTTTCAATACAAACATTTCAGGCTTACGGCCATATCACGTAAATACAGCGGTTCTCGCTCGATCACCAAAGTTAAGCAATGTTGAGCCTGATCAGTACTTATATGGGTGACTGCTTGGGAATACCAGGTGCTGTAAGCGTTTAGTGATGGATGTGCATTGTAGTGCAGTGGATATCAGCTCAGAAAGAGAAATCGGTGAGCCAAGTTCAAATTCCAGTTGAATACCCTGCATTCGCTTAAGCACCGGTACTCTTGGGAAAGGTATTAATCCATCCCTTCTCTCCAGTAATGGGTTAAATAACAGAGTAGGACTTGTGGACTCTGCCCTTAAAAACAAATCCCAATGAATCTTGATACTCAAAAAGATTACTAGACACAAAATTTTTATTAATTTGCTTCTAAGCTTTCGGCTCACATGAGCCATCTTCAGAGAGGCTATTTAGACCATAAAGCAATAGCATCCACCATCACCGATGATTTTATTTTGTGTTGACATAAAACTCCACTAGGCAACGGCATTAGTTAACAAAAATAACAAACAAATTATCCAAATGTTGGAGAATTTTTGTCTTTATTTTCAACTGAAATTAAAGCCAAAATACGACGTTTAGAATGGCTCATGATTAAACATAATATACATTCATTGTCTCTTATATTTGACAATATATATATATATATTCCAGTGGTTAGAGTATTCTAATTCATTACTGAATGAGCAATGCATATATATATATATACGCGTCGTTCATTCAGTAATGAATTAGAACGCATAGAGTGTTCTAATTCACATGCTAAAATGCTAAAAGTCTGCCTCCTTCTAACAACTGCCCATAGCTCAGAAGTAGAATTGACAACTGACGCCAATTTGGTCAGGTTTCAATCCTGGGTAAAAGCAATTGGATGTCTAACCATACTGATGAGCTGTGATACAGCAAAACAGATCTGTCTGCAGATGACTATATATATATATATGTGTGTGTGTGTGTGTGTGTATTAATGGATATGTATCTATGCATATACAAGCATATATATTGTGCGCAGAGATGCAATATCAGAGAGGGAATGGATATGATAAAAGAGAAATCATGCAATGAGGAAGGAAAACTTTATGTCTATGAATCTGTGTTTTTGCATTTTGAGACAAACCCCTTGGGACCAATTCCAGGTGATGTTCTGTCCATTTCAGATGATATATCCACAAGAAAACTGCAGACACAAAGACTAATGGCAAACAGTTTTATTCGTTTGTCAGAAATAAACTAGAATTGGAACCCTTTGCATCCCACTCCAACTCTAACCTTACAAAAACAAAAAATATGTGCTCTCCTATAAAAAAAAGAAAAAATTAATAAAAAAAGATACAAAGAATGTAGTAGAAAAGTGTGGGGCATTTTGAAAGCACTTGGGGTGGTTAGGGTTAACAAGGGATGTGATTAATGTGTGCCATTCCTGATCTGTTGTAATCTTGGTAACAACCAAAGTGCTTTCTCTACCGTCAATGATTAAGCCAAAGACAAAAGCCCAATTTCTTGTGGAGTGTGAAATATGTTCCAGGTACGAGGGTCAGAGTTGGGCGGGAGCTTGGAAAATCTTCAGTTCTGAGTCAAGGTGATCAAGCAGGATTTTCGGAAATTGGAAAAAATCTCGTTCAAGAGAATGTTTTCTCTTTTTTTTTTTTGATATTCCTTGTTTTTGGAGCAATTTTTTTTCATTTGAGATTCTAGTTGAGCATATACCTTATACCTTCATAAAAGTGTCACCTATATACTTTGTATTCACTGTCAATAACCCTCGTATTGAAAAAGACCTATTTCGAATTGATTGTTTCAATTATGTTTAGCTATAAAAATAAAATAGACAAAGATTAAGATTCAAATACAGAAACAGTTTTTTTATTTGGCTTTCCTAAACGTATTCTTATATGAGAGAAAATAAAAAGAGCAGATGCATATATACATCTAACTTGTTTTTCTTTCTCGTTTTCTTTTTCTACATATGTGTGTATCTTTTTTAAATAATTATAAGTTTATGGCTTTTTCATCTTGGCCGGATGAGTATTTTTCTTCCCCACTCGATGAGTTTAGTTGGTGTAAGTATGGTATACACTCATCAACTACATCTTGTACATCTTTAACATCTTGAATTGCCTGCGTATAAAATACCCATTCTCACACACAACTCTTACCAAACGCCTGATGATTACATGAAAAGACATGAAACATTTAATCTTGGTCTGTCATTGATAACTGGAAATTTAATTTGAATATATTTAGGCTCTGCCATTTAATATGGTATAGAACTCTTTCTTCTTGTGTGTCTCTTTACCAGACTCTCTTAGGAGCTGCTTATTTTATTCATATATACATACATGTAAAGAGAGCTGAATATGTGGATAAGAATCTTACAAGATGATAAAATAAAGTAAAGTATAATGTAGAAAACATATCTCGATCTGACTTGTTTCACTTTTACTAGAGCTTTTTCAGTGATTTAGGGGAAAATGAAAATTTTTTCACAAAGAGACAGTATAGAGAAATGTTGTGATTTGTGGTTGATTCTTATTGGTCAGATATGTGTCACGAGATTTGGGGTTGATTATTATTGGTCAGATATGTGTCATGGGATTTGGGGTTGATTTTTATTGGTCAGATATGTGTCACGGGATTTGGGGTTGATTATTATTGGCCAGATATGTGTCACGTGATTTGGGGTTGATTATTATTGGTCAGATATGTGTCACGGGATTTGGGGTTGATTATTATTGGTCAGATATGTGTCACGGGATTTGGGGTTGATTATTATTGGTCAGATATGTGTCACAGGATTTGGGGTTGATTATTATTGGTCAGATATGTGTCACAGGATTTGGGGTTGATTTTTATTGGTCAGATATGTGTCACGGGATTTGGGGTTGATTATTATTGGCCAGATATGTGTCATGTGATTTGGGGTTGATTATTATTGGCCAGATATGTGTCACGGGATTTGGGGTTGATTTTTATTGGTCAGATATGTGTCACGGGATTTGGGGTTGATTATTATTGGCCAGATATGTGTCACGTGATTTGGGGTTGATTATTATTGGTCAGATATGTGTCACGGGATTTGGGGTTGGTTATTATTGGTCAGATATGTGTCACGGGATTTGGGGTTGATTCTTAATGGTCAGATATGTGTCACGGGATTTGGGGTTGATTCTTATTGGTCAGATATGTGTCACGGGATTTGGGGTTGATTATTATTGGTCAGATATGTGTCACGGGATCTGGGGTTGATTATTATTGGTCAGATATGTGTCACAGGATTTGGGGTTGATTTTTATTGGTCAGATATGTGTCACGGGATTTGGGGTTGATTATTATTGGCCAGATATATGTCATGTGATTTGGGGTTGATTATTATTGGTCAGATATGTGTCACGGGATTTGGGGTTGATTCTTATTGGTCAGATATGTGTCACGGGATTTGGGGTTGATTATTATTGGCCAGATATGTGTCATGTGATTTGGGGTTGATTATTATTGGTCAGATATGTGTCACGGGATTTGGGGTTGATTCTTATTGGTCAGATATGTGTCACGGGATTTGGGGTTGATTATTATTGGTCAGATATGTGTCACGGGATTTGGGGTTGATTCTTATTGGTCAGATATGTGTCACGGGATTTGGGGTTGATTTTTATTGGTCAGATATGTGTCACTAGATTTGGGGTTGATTTTTATTGGTCAGATATGTGTCACGGGATTTGGGGTTGATTATTATTGGCCAGATATGTGTCACGTGATTTGGGGTTGATTATTATTGGTCAGATATGTGTCACGGGATTTGGGGTTGATTATTATTGGTCAGATATGTGTCACGGGATTTGGGGTTGATTCTTAATGGTCAGATATGTGTCACGGGATTTGGGGTTGATTCTTATTGGTCAGATATGTGTCACGGGATTTGGGGTTGATTATTATTGGTCAGATATGTGTCACGGGATCTGGGGTTGATTATTATTGGTCAGATATGTGTCACAGGACTTGGGGTTGATTTTTATTGGTCAGATATGTCACGGATCAGTTACTTATTATTGTCAGATATATGTCATGTGATTTGGGGTTGATTATTATTACCAATGGATATGTGTCATGGGATTTGGGGTTGATTCTTATTGGTCAGATATGTGTCACGATTTGGGTTGATTTATTATTGGCCAGATATGTGTCATGTGATTTGGGGTTGATTATTATTGGTCAGATATGTGTCACGGGATTTGGGGTTGATTCTTATTGGTCATATGTGTCACGGGATTTGGGGTTGATTATTATTGGCCAGATATGTGTCATGTGATTTGGGGTTGATTATTATTACCGATGGGCCATGGGATTTGGGGTTGATTCTTATTGGTCAGATATGTCACGGGATTTGGGTTAGATTTTTATTGGTCAGATATGTGTCACGAGATTTGGGGTTGATTTTTATTGGTCAGATATGTGTCACGGGATTTGGGGTTGATTATTATTGTCAGATATGTCACGTGATTTGGGGTTGATTATTATTGGTCAGATATGTGTCACGGATTTGGGCTGATTATTATTGGTCAGACATGTGTCACGGGATTTGGGGCTGATTATTATTGTCATATGTGTCACAGGATTTGGGGTTGATTATTATCAGATATGTCACAGGATTTGGGGTTGGATTTTTATTGGTCAGATATGTGTCACGGATTTGGGGTTGATTATTATTGGCCAGATATGTGTCATGATTTGGGGTTGATTATTATTGGCCAGATATGTGTCACGGGACGAAGGTTGATTTTTATTGGTCAGATATGTCACGGGATTTGGGTTGATTATTGGTCAGACATGTGTCACGGGATTTGGGGCTGATTTCATTAATAGATATGTGTCACGGATTTGGGGTTGGATTATTATTGGCCAGATATGTGTCATGTGATTTGGGTTGATTATTATTGGTCAGATATGTGTCACGGGATTTGGGGTTGATTCTTATTGGTCAGATATGTGTCACGGGATTTGGGGTTGATTATTATTGGCCAGATATGTGTCATGTGATTTGGGGTTGATTATTATTGGTCAGGATATGTGTCACGGGATTTGGGGTTGATTCTTATTGGCTGGGATATGTGTCACGGGATTGGGGTTGATTTTTATTGGTCAGATATGTGTCACGAGATTTGGGGTTGATTTTTATTGGTCAGATATGTGTCACGGGATTTGGGTTGATTATTATTGGCCAGATATGTGTCACGTGATTTGGGGTTGATTATTATTGGTCAGATATGTGTCGGGATTTGGGGTTGATTATTATTGGTCAGATATGCTCACGTGGGATTTGGGTTGATTATTATTGGTCGATATGTATTTGTTATGATTTGGGGTTGATTATTATTGGTCAGATATGTGTTGCAGGATTTGGGGTTGATTTTTATTGGTCAGATATGTGGTCACGATTTGGGAGCGATTATTATTGGTCAGATATGTGTCATGGGATTTGGGGTTGATTATTATTGGCCAGATATGTGTCACGTGATTTGGGGTTGATTTTATTGGTCGATATGTGTCACGGGATTTGAAGATTATTATTGGCCAGATATGTGTCACGTGATTTGGGGTTGATTATTATTGGTCAGATATGTGTCACGGGATTTGGGGTTGATTATTATTGGTCAGATATGTCACGGGATTTGGGGTTGATTTCATTACCGATATGTGTCACGGGATTTGGGGTTGATTCTTATTGGTCAGATATGTGTCACGGGATTTGGGGTTGATTATTATTGGTCAGATATGTCACGGGATCTGGGGTTGATTATTATTGGTCAGATATGTGTCACAGGATTTGGGGTTGATTTTTATTGGTCAGATATGTGTCACGGGATTTGGGGTTGATTATTATTGGCCAGATATGTGTCATGTGATTTGGGGTTGATTATTATTGGTCAGATATGTGTCACGGGATTTGGGGTTGATTCTTATTGGTCAGATATGTGTCACGGGATTTGGGGTTGATTTTTATTGGTCAGATATGTGTCACGAGATTTGGGGTTGATTTTTATTGGTCAGATATGTGTCACGGGATTTGGGGTTGATTATTATTGGCCAGATATGTGTCACGTTTGGGGTTGATTATTATTGGGGGATTATGTCATTGTGATTTGGGGTTGATTATTGGTCCAGATATGTGTCGGGATTTGGGGTTGATTTCTTATTGGGGTTCAGATTATTTGTACGGGATTTGGGGTTGTTTTTATTGGTCAGATATGTGTCACGGGAGATTTGGGGTTGATTTTTATTGGTGATTGGTCACGGGATTTGGGGTTGATTATTGGTGATATGTGTCACGGGTGATTTGGGGTTGATTATTATTGGTATTCATGTGATTTGGGGTTGATTTTTTGGTGTATGTCACGGGATTTGGGGTTGATTATTATTGGTCAGATATGTGTCACGGGATTTGGGGTTGATTATTATTGGTCAGATATGTGTCACAGGATTTGGGGTTGATTTTTATTATTGGTCAGATATGTGTCACAGGGATTTGGGGTTATTTTTATTGGTTGATTATTGTCACGGGATTTGGGGTTGATTGGCCAGATATGTGTCATGTGATTTGGGGTTGATTATTATTGGCCAGATATGTGTCACGGGATTTGGGGTTGATTTTTATTGGTCAGATATGTGTCACGGGATTTGGGGTTGATTATTATTGGCCAGATATGTGTCATGTGATTTGGGGTTGATTATTATTGGTCAGATATGTGTCACGGGATTTGGGGTTGATTCTTATTGGTCAGATATGTGTCACGGGATTTGGGGTTGATTTTTATTGGTCAGATATGTGTCACGAGATTTGGGGTTGATTTTTATTGGTCAGATATGTGTCACGGGATTTGGGGTTGATTATTATTGGCCAGATATGTGTCACGTGATTTGGGGTTGATTATTATTGGTCAGATATGTGTCACGGGATTTGGGGTTGATTATTATTGGTCAGATATGTGTCACGGGATTTGGGGTTGATTCTTATTGGTCAGATATGTGTCACGGGATTTGGGGTTGATTCTTATTGGTCAGATATGTGTCACGGGATTTGGGGTTGATTATTATTGGTCAGATATGTGTCACGGGATTTGGGGGTGATTATTATTGGACAGATATGTATCACGGGATTTGGGTTTGATTCTTATTGGTCAAATATGTGTCACGAGATTTGGGGTTGATTCTTATTGGTCAGATATGTGTCACGGGATTTGGGGTTGATTATTATTGGTCAGATATGTGTCACGGGATTTGGGGTTGATTATTATTGGTCAGATATGTGTCACGGGCTTTGGGGCTGATTATTATTGGTCAGATATGTATCACGGGATTTGGGGTTGATTCTTATTGGTCAGATATGTGTTATGGGATTTGGGGTTGATTCTTATTGGTCAGATATGTGTCACGGGATTTGGGGTTGATTATTATTGGTCAGATATGTGTCACGGGATTTGGGGCTGATTATTATTGGTCAGATATGTGTCACGGGATTTGGGGTTGATTCTTATTGGTCAGATATGTGTCACGGGATTTGGGGTTGATTCTTATTGGTCAGATATGTGTCACGGGATTTGGGGTTGATTATTATTGGCCAGATATGTGTCATGTGATTTGGGGTTGATTATTATTGGTCAGATATGTGTCACGGGATTTGGGGTTGATTCTTATTGGTCAGATATGTGTCACGGGATTTGGGGTTGATTATTATTGGCCAGATATGTGTCATGTGATTTGGGGTTGATTATTATTGGTCAGATATGTGTCACGGGATTTGGGGTTGATTCTTATTGGTCAGATATGTGTCACGGGATTTGGGGTTGATTTTTATTGGTCAGATATGTGTCACGAGATTTGGGGTTGATTTTTATTGGTCAGATATGTGTCACGGGATTTGGGGTTGATTATTATTGGCCAGATATGTGTCACGTGATTTGGGGTTGATTATTATTGGTCAGATATGTGTCACGGGATTTGGGGTTGATTATTATTGGTCAGATATGTGTCACGGGATTTGGGGTTGATTATTATTGGTCAGATATGTGTCACAGGATTTGGGGTTGATTATTATTGGTCAGATATGTGTCACAGGATTTGGGGTTGATTTTTATTGGTCAGATATGTGTCACGGGATTTGGGGTTGATTATTATTGGCCAGATATGTGTCATGTGATTTGGGGTTGATTATTATTGGCCAGATATGTGTCACGGGATTTGGGGTTGATTTTTATTGGTCAGATATGTGTCACGGGATTTGGGGTTGATTATTATTGGCCAGATATGTGTCACGTGATTTGGGGTTGATTATTATTGGTCAGATATGTGTCACGGGATTTGGGGTTGATTATTATTGGTCAGATATGTGTCACGGGATTTGGGGTTGATTCTTATTGGTCAGATATGTGTCACGGGATTTGGGGTTGATTCTTATTGGTCAGATATGTGTCACGGGATTTGGGGTTGATTATTATTGGTCAGATATGTGTCACGGGATCTGGGGTTGATTATTATTGGTCAGATATGTGTCACAGGATTTGGGGTTGATTTTTATTGGTCAGATATGTGTCACGGGATTTGGGGTTGATTATTATTGGCCAGATATGTGTCATGTGATTTGGGGTTGATTATTATTGGTCAGATATGTGTCACGGGATTTGGGGTTGATTCTTATTGGTCAGATATGTGTCACGGGATTTGGGGTTGATTTTTATTGGTCAGATATGTGTCACGAGATTTGGGGTTGATTTTTATTGGTCAGATATGTGTCACGGGATTTGGGGTTGATTATTATTGGCCAGATATGTGTCACGTGATTTGGGGTTGATTATTATTGGCCAGATATGTGTCATGTGATTTGGGGTTGATTATTATTGGTCAGATATGTGTCACGGGATTTGGGGTTGATTCTTATTGGTCAGATATGTGTCACGGGATTTGGGGTTGATTTTTATTGGTCAGATATGTGTCACGAGATTTGGGGTTGATTTTTATTGGTCAGATATGTGTCACGGGATTTGGGGTTGATTATTATTGGCTAGATATGTGTCACGTGATTTGGGGTTGATTATTATTGGCCAGATATGTGTCATGTGATTTGGGGTTGATTATTATTGGTCAGATATGTGTCACGGGATTTGGGGTTGATTATTATTGGTCAGATATGTGTCACGGGATTTGGGGTTGATTATTATTGGTCAGATATGTGTCACAGGATTTGGGGTTGATTATTATTGGTCAGATATGTGTCACAGGATTTGGGGTTGATTTTTATTGGTCAGATATGTGTCACGGGATTTGGGGTTGATTATTATTGGCCAGATATGTGTCATGTGATTTGGGGTTGATTATTATTGGCCAGATATGTGTCACGGGATTTGGGGTTGATTTTTATTGGTCAGATATGTGTCACGGGATTTGGGGTTGATTATTATTGGCCAGATATGTGTCATGTGATTTGGGGTTGATTATTATTGGTCAGATATGTGTCACGGGATTTGGGGTTGATTCTTATTGGTCAGATATGTGTCACGGGATTTGGGGTTGATTTTTATTGGTCAGATATGTGTCACGAGATTTGGGGTTGATTTTTATTGGTCAGATATGTGTCACGGGATTTGGGGTTGATTATTATTGGCCAGATATGTGTCACGTGATTTGGGGTTGATTATTATTGGTCAGATATGTGTCACGGGATTTGGGGTTGATTATTATTGGTCAGATATGTGTCACGGGATTTGGGGTTGATTCTTATTGGTCAGATATGTGTCACGGGATTTGGGGTTGATTCTTATTGGTCAGATATGTGTCACGGGATTTGGGGTTGATTATTATTGGTCAGATATGTGTCACGGGATTTGGGGGTGATTATTATTGGACAGATATGTATCACGGGATTTGGGTTTGATTCTTATTGGTCAAATATGTGTCACGAGATTTGGGGTTGATTCTTATTGGTCAGATATGTGTCACGGGATTTGGGGTTGATTATTATTGGTCAGATATGTGTCACGGGATTTGGGGTTGATTATTATTGGTCAGATATGTGTCACGGGCTTTGGGGCTGATTATTATTGGTCAGATATGTATCACGGGATTTGGGGTTGATTCTTATTGGTCAGATATGTGTTATGGGATTTGGGGTTGATTCTTATTGGTCAGATATGTGTCACGGGATTTGGGGTTGATTCTTATTGGTCAGATATGTGTCACGGGATTTGGGGCTGATTATTATTGGTCAGATATGTGTCACGGGATTTGGGGTTGATTCTTATTGGTCAGATATGTGTCACGGGATTTGGGGTTGATTATTATTGGTCAGATATGTGTCACGGGATTTGGGGTTGATTATTATTGGTCAGATATGTGTCACGGGATTTGGGGCTGATTATTATTGGTCAGATATGTATCACGGGATTTGGGGTTGATTCTTATTGGTCAGATATGTGTTATGGGATTTGGGTTTGATTATTATTGGTCAGATATGTGTCACGGGATTTGGGGTTGATTCTTATTGGTCAGATATGTGTCACGGGATTTGGGGTTGATTATTATTGGTCAGATATGTATCACGAGATTTGGGGTTGATTATTATTGGTCAGATATGTGTCACAGGATTTGGGGTTGATTATTATTGGTCAGATATGTGTCACGGGATTTGGGGTTGATTCTTATTGGTCAGATATGTGTCACGTGATTTGGGGTTGATTATTATTGGTCAGATATGTGTCACGGAATTTGGGGTTGATTATTATTGGTCAGATATGTGTCACAGGATTTGGGGTTGATTATTATTGGTCAGATATGTGTCACGGGATTTGGAGTTGATTCTTATTGGTCAGATATATGTCACAGGATTTGCGGTTGAATATTATTAATCAGATATGTGTCACGGGATTTGGGGTTGATTCTTATTGGTCAGATATGTGTTACGTGATTTGGGGTTGATTCTTATTGGTCAGATATGTGTTACGTGATTTGGGGTTGATTATTATTGGCCAGATATGTGTCACGGGATTTGGGGTTGATTATTATTGGTCAGATATGTGTCACGTGATTTGGGGTTGATTCTTATTGGTCAGATATGTGTCACGTGATTTGGGGTTGATTATTATTGGTTAGATATGTGTCACGGGATTTGGGGTTGATTATTATTGGTCAGATATGTGTCGCGTGATTTGGGGTTGATTCTTATTGGTCAGATATGTGTCACGGGATTTGGGGTTGATTCTTATTGGTCAGATATGTGTCACGGGATTTGGGGTTGATTATTATTGGTCAGATATGTGTCACAGGATTTGGGGTTGATTATTATTGGCCAGGTATGTGTCATGTGATTTGGGGTTGATTATTATTGGTCAGATATGTGTCACGGGATTTGGGGTTGATTATTATTGGTCAGATATGTGTCACGTGATTTGGGGTTGATTCTTATTGGTCAGGTATGTGTCACGTGATTTGGGGTTGATTATTATTGGTCAGATATGTGTCTGTCACGTGATTTGTGGTTGATTCTTATTGGTCACATATGTGTCACGGGATTTGGGGTTGATTATTATTGGTCAGATATGTGTCACGTGATTTGGGGTTGGATTATTATTGGTCAGGTATGTGTCACGTGATTTGGGGTTGATTATTATTGGTCAGATATGTGTCTGTCACGTGATTTGGGGTTGATTCTTATTGGTCAGATATGTGTCACGGGATTTGGGGTTGATTCTTATTGGTCAGATATGTGTCACGTGATTTGGGGTTGATTATTATTGGTCAGATATGTGTCACGGGATTTGGGGTTGATTCTTATTGGTCAGATATGTGTCACAGGATTTGGGGTTGATTATTATTGGCCAGATATGTGTCACGGGATTTGGGGTTGATTATTATTGGCCAGATATGTGTCATGTGATTTGGGGTTTATTCTTATTGGTCAGATATGTGTCACGGGATTTGGGGTTGATTATTATTGGTCAGATATGTGTCACGTGATTTGGGGTTGATTATTATTGGCCAGATATGTGTCACGGGATTTGGGGTTGATTATTATTGGCCAGATATGTGTCATGTGATTTGGGGTTGATTCTTATTGGTCAGATATGTGTCACGGGATTTGGGGTTGATTATTATTGGTCAGATATGTGTCACGGGATTTGGGGTTGATTATTATTGGCCAGATATGTGTCACGGGATTTGGGGTTGATTCTTATTGGTCAGATATGTGTCACGTGATTTGGGGTTGATTCTCATTGGTCAGATATGTGTCACGTGATTTGGGGTTGATTATTATTGGTCAGATATGTGTTACGGGATTTGGGGTTGATTATTATTGGCCAGATATGTGTCACGGGATTTGGGGTTGATTATTATTGGCCAGATATGTGTCATGTGATTTGGGGTTGATTCTTATTGGTCAGATATGTGTCACGGGATTTGGGGTTGATTCTTATTGGTCAGATATGTGTCACGGGATTTGGGATTGATTATTATTGGCCAGATATGTGTCATGTGATTTGGGGTTGATTCTCATTGGTCAGATATGTGTCACGGGATTTGGGGTTGATTATTATTGGTCAGATATGTGTCACGTGATTTGGGGTTGATTATTATTGGTCAGATATGTGTCACAGGATTTGGGGTTGATTATTAATTGGTCAGATATGTGTCACGTGATTTGGGGTTGATTCTTATTGGTCAGATATGTGTCACGGGATTTGGGGTTGATTATTATTGGTCACATATGTGTCACGTGATTTGGGGTTCATTATTATTGGTAAGATATGTGTCACGGGATTTGGGGTTGATTCTTATTGGTCAGATATGTGTCACGTGACTTGGGGTTGATTCTTATTGGTCAGATATGTGTCACGTGATTTGGGTTGATTCTTATTGGTCAGATATGTGTCACATGCATGAAAGAAATAGATAATTATTTTTAAATATATCTGAGTAGAATATTTTGTATCTGTTTGTGTATGTGTTTTGAAACATGAAAATTTTTGTGTAGTGATATAATGCTTTCATAAACCATTGTAATAGCAAAATTAGCTCTGGCATCTATGCATCATTCATTCAGCAATGAATTAGAACACCCTCAGCTATTGGGCGTGTATAATAATAATAATATACATGCTAAAAATCTGCCTCCTTCTAACGAGCGCCCGTAGCTCACAGGTAGAATCATTGACTGACACCAATTCTGTCGGGTTTTAATCCTGAGTAAAATATAATCACTTGTCTAACCATAATGTTAAGCTGTGATACAGCGAAACAGCAAAACAGACCTGTCTGCGGATGACTATATATATATATATATAAAGACAAACTTATGACTATACTTGTATCGAAAAACCCTCTGTGGATCTACGTAGAAGAAAAAATGGTTACAGTGTAACCTTGATATAAGAGAGTTGTCGGGACTAGATAAAAGTTATCTTATATCCTGGGGTTTCTCTTATATCCGGGTTTATCTTATATCTGGGTTATACTATTAAAAAAGAAAGGGCTAAGCATATGAACATCACTCAAAAGGATTCACAGCAAAGAAAAAAAACCTAGATGAGTAATCAACTAAGAAAAAAGCAGTCAATACTTAGAGCAGAATGAATAAAGTATACCTAGTGAGCCAACAAACCTAATTTGTTTCTTTCCTCGTTAGCCAGCTTTCCCTGACAATTTGCTTAGGTGGCTTCCCGGTGTCTCTTCTACAAATATTTTCACGGCTTCTGATCCAATTAACTTAGCTCACTGGTGACCCCTATATATGAATTTACTTGAGCCACAAGTCTACCAACTAGGTCCCTCCTTTTTACTGCAAAACCAATAAAATGTAAATGCAAATTTTACTCCAGCAGCTTCTCTTCTCACACTTCCCATCTGTTTCGTGTTTCCTCAACAGCTACAATCTCCAAGAATTTAAATCTAAAATCAATAGTCATCTCCTATCTCACTAATCTGTATCCTCCCTCTCATGCTCCTTTCTCCATCCACTCCACTCTCCTCAGTATTCTCATATTTCTCTTACCCACTTCCTGACACCCCCTATAACCTGTCACTCTTTCTCATAACTTTCCTCCTATGTAACCCCCTGCACAACAGTGGCAGTAAAATGCTTTACTTGGGGCGATATAATTATAAAAAAAAATAGAGAGGCTCGAGACAGCAGAAATGTGATTCTACAGAAGGATGCTGAGGATACCATAGACCTAGCACGTAAGCACTATAATCTTCAAGAATTTAAATGTAAAATCAATAGTCATCTCCTATCTCACTAATCTGCATCCTCCCTCTCATGCTCCATACTCTGTCCACTCCACTCTCATCAATAGTCTCATCCTTCTCTTACCCACTTTCTGACACCCGCTATAACCTGTCACTCTTTCTCATAACTTTCCTCCTATGTAACCCCTTGTGCACCAGTGGCAGTAAACTGCCTTGCTTAGGTTGATATGATATATATATATTATATATAAAGATATATATATAGATTACTCATATTATATTATATTATATATAAAGATATATATATATAGAGATTACCCACAATGCCCCACTGACACATATATATAAATAGCCGAGGAAAAACTCAACACATGTGGCCTGATGATTGCACTTAACATGAAACAGTCTGTCGTCCCTGAGTGTTGACTTCAATGTTCACTCTTTTATATTTACATATGCTCTATCTCTGATATTGAGCACTTTATCCTAGAAATATAGCACACTTTAAAACTATATTTATTCGTATATATATATATATATATTCTTGAACTAGATAGAAGCAACTGCCACTTTTATTGTAACAGTTTCTTTTCTTGCACTTCTCACCTGTGGAATTCTTTTCTGATTTCTTGATCCCCAGCTACCTACAATCTTCAAAATTTGAATGCAATGTCAATAACCATCTTCTGTCTTCCTGATCTCTATTCCATTATTGTTCTTTCTTCACACCTCCTCACTAAAGTCTTCTCATTTGCTTTCATTCCTTTTAGCCCTCTGTGTCCCAGTAGCATTATTGCCTTTCTTGGGGTGAAACAATTAAAAATAAAGAGTGTTTTTCCAAAAAATATAGTTTCTGTAATTTGAGCAGTTTTATTTTAACTTTTATGTCTCTTGTAAAGGCTTATTTTCTGACAGAGAAATCGTCTAACGGGCTTGTGTGCTGCAGTTGGTCTCAGTGGCAGGTTTAGTCGCCTTGTACTGAAAAAATCAAACACCAATGTTGATACCAAGTGGATAACTAAACAACTAACCACTTTCACCACTCTAAGAACTAACCAATGAGAATTGATCCAAACAAAATTGAAATACCAAAGTTCTGGTTTTTATCTGTTTTCTTTCAATCCATGAAACATGTTATTGATTTATAATTGTTTCTTATTCATCTAATCATTCTGTTGGATTCCAATCAATATTTGATTTGCTTTTGATCCTTAATTCATATCTTACTGTGTTCTTAGAGTGTAATGAAATTCAGTATGTCATATCAGAAAATATATAAATACAAGCATACATACATACATACATACATACATACATACATATGTTATATATCACCGTACGACGACAAAACAACAAACACGCATATATAAAAATATAAGGTTATATTTTTATTAATGACGACAAACCGTGTGGCATAGAGAACGGAAGGGTGAGAGCGCACATAGAATGGGTTGACGGGAGTGTAGTCTTGCCTGTGGTGTTTCTCTGCTTCCACTGGCCGTTCTCTGCTAGCGAATCCATGTGTCGAGGTCTTTATATAGTCTTCTAGAACCAGGACTTTCCTTCCGGTTTTGCCTCGCCCACGCAACGCCCACGTAATTCTAAGAGATACCTGATCTGTTTGCCTCTGTAGCCATTTCCGCCGCTGTCGGAAATAAGGTCAAATGACATCCGCTCCGGCCTCGACAGGATGTATTTCACAAACACCTGTCTTGTCGCTTCGCCGCCCCCTTCACCGACAGGAAATACCATCGCTTGCATCACTTCCTCAGGTGGGGCCAGATTGTTATATTACACATACACACACACATATATATATATATATATATATCTTTAAACATCTTTTTTATATTGTAAATTATTACTAATGTCTATCCAATTCATTTGATCCTTACATTTTTTTTTTATGGATATATTACCCCAAGTGGGCAGTTGGTTACCTAGGAAGAAAGTGATGAGAAAGAGGGAGAGGTTATAGGGGGTGTCAGGACGTGGGTAAGAGAAGGATGAGAATACTGATTTGATGAGAGTGAGAGTGGAGTGGACAGAGAAAGGAGCATGAGAGAAAGGATGCAAGTCAGTGAGGTTGGAGATGACTATTGACTTTGCATTTAAATTCTTGGAGATTGTAGCTGTCAGGGAAGCAAGTATACGGAAGTGAATTCCACAGGTGGGAAGTTCGAGAAAAGAAGCTGATAGAGTAGAAGTTGCATTTACATTTTATTGGCTTCACACTAAAAAGGTGGAACCTAGTTGCTAATCTTGTGGCTTGAGTAAATTCATACATAGGGGGCACCAGTGAGCTAAGTTCATTGGAGCAGTAGCCGTGAAACTATTTGTCATTTCCAATGATTTTTATTTTTATTGTAAAATTTTTCTTTTCTCTTCACCAGTGCAATTTGAAGCAATAAAATATTTCTGCTTTTTTCTTTGCTATCTGATTGTCATTTTCCTTTTTCTTTTTTTCTTATTCCTCTTCCCTAAGCTTTCCTGACTGGAAAGAAGGCTGCAGAATGCTTCAACCTTGAGGTGACATGTTGCATCTTTTTGGCACATTACATTGGATCTTTTTTTGTTTTCCTTTAATAGACAAAATTTATCTGGGAAACTTGCATGATTTAAAATGGGGTCAAATGTTCAGGCTTTTTTCTTTCAGAGTTTTATACTCATATATATATATTTATATATATTGTAATGGTTGTTACAATGGTTTATAAATTCATAGTATCACTACACAAAAATTTTCACGTTTCGAAGCTGCTACATGCGCTTCACATCAGGTGATACGTTGAAATGAAAATTAAATGGTGAAAACGGTTTATTTATGGTGATATGGAGTTTGCGTGAATGTGGGCTTGGGTTAGGAGTGGTAGCTTAGTTTAAGACAGGTTCCTCATTTATTTTGTTTGGGTACTTCTTAAATTGGGATTTATGTTTTTTTTAGGAAGGGTAGCCATTTTTTGTTTATTTTACTGCTATGTATGTGATTGGAGTGGCACCGCCATTAATGAAAATGATGTAAGTGAATGTGGGTTAGAAGTTTAGCATGATCTAGCCGTCAGTTTTTAAACATAGTGATACCGCTTTGGGTTAGGAGAAGGGTGTGGGGTAGCTTAGTTTTGGACAGGTCACTTTTTCTTATATTGTAAACCATTGTAACAATCATTACAATATAATGCGCTACGTGGTATCGAGCACTCTTTATAAAAGTAAATGCATGAACAGTAGGTAAAAAACCTATATGTTCTACAACTTTGTTACTATATATGTATATATATATATATATATATATATATATATATATATAGTCATCTGCAGACAGATCTGTTTCGCTGTATCACAGGATTGAAACCCGACCGAATTGGTGTCAGTCGGCGATTCTACTTCTGAGCTATGGGCGTTCGGTAGAAGGAGGCAGACATTTTAGTGTGTATATTATTATTATACACGCCCAATAGCAGAGGGTGTTCTAATTCATTGCTGAATGAATGATGTGTAGATGTTAGAGTAGCTACTGTTTTTCAAAATCTACCATTCTTCCAGAGTGCTCAATCAGGGTGTGAGAGCGTAAATATAAATATATATATATATATATATACTATAGTCATCCACAGACAGATCTGTTTTGCTGTATCACAGCTCATCAGTATGGTTAGACTCCGATCGCCTTTTAACCCAGGATTGAAACACGACTGAATTGGTGACAGTCGGCAATTCTACCTCTGGGCCACGAGCGTTCGGTAGAAGAAGGCAAACTTTTTAGCACATATATCATTATACATGCCCAATAGCCAGAGTACTCTAATTCATTATTGAATGACTGATGCGTATATGCCAGAGTAGCTACTGTTTTCAAAGTCTCCCATTCTTCCAGAGTGCTCAATCAGGGTGTGAGAGCGTAAATACTATATATATATATATATATATATATTTTTTTTTTTTTTTTTTTTTTTTTTTTTTTTTTAATCGTATCACCCTGAGCAAGGCGGTAATGCCACTGATGTGCAGGGGGTTACATAAAAGTGAAAAGATTGGAAAACAGAAAGCTGCAAACCACATCCTAAACAGGGAACAGGGGATGAGCCTCTTAACCTGTTCAATAGACGTGGGTGGAGTGTGAACTGGCGATAGATAGATCTATCTACTCCAATTGAAAAAAAAAAAAAGAAACCAAAGTGAGAAGATTGGAAAAGAGAAAGCCGGAAACCACATCCTAAACAGGGAACAAGGGATGAGCCTCTTAACCTGTTCAATAGACGTGGGTGGAGTGTGAACCGGGTGATAGATAGATCTAATATATATATATATATATATATATATATATACGTGAGATAAAAAGTACTTGAGAAACAACAAAATTTGGATTTATTGTATGGTAGCCAACATTATAATGTTTTGGTTGTTATAACCTTCATCAGGGTTTATATTTACTATTGTGAAGTTTTTTGTTGTTACGGCCTGTGAATACATTTAGAAATGTAATAAAAACTTAAAATTTTAAGGCCATTTGAAAGAATTGCATTAATTTATGACGTCAGTCCCAAAATATTTATAACATTTTGTTATTTGAAAAAGTCATTGAGATGAGATTTAAATCATTTGCTGACAGGTTTGTGTATTTTTTTGTTAAGTTATATCAATTTTTTTCTAAATATTGCTGTAATTATTTATATTTTGTTGATATTTATGTGTTATATTAATTTAGTTATATTTTATATTAAATGTAGGTGTAGTATTAAAGGAGGTGTGGAATAGCATTTAAAAATATAGTAACGGTGAATTTTAAATTATTTTATTGTTAAAATGGAGATTGTAGTTAAATTTTGATGTTAAAATAGAGCTTTTGTGCATGGTTTAATTTAATAGTATCTAATATATGGTTATAACAACCAAAAAATTATATGTTGGATACCATACAATAAATCCATGTTTTGTTGTTTCTCAAGTACTTTTTATCTCACATTGTTGGAATTTATTTTCCATTTCCCTTAAAATATATATATATATATATTTTTTTCTATTTGTAAACAGATTATTACGCAACCTAGGTCTCTACCATGAGTGATGTCTTCAGGCGATTTTCAATAACTCAATAAAATAGAAAATTGTCTGAAGACACCACTCATGGTAAAAGAACCCTGCAGAAGATCACACTTTCTTTATTAAGCAGCCTTATAGATGTTAACCAGTCAGTTAAGTGCCATACGTGATACACACTTTGGGCGATCCAGTCTCAAAAGAGACATGACTGACTGGGTAGAAGATTATCCCACAGTAGGTTGCCATTGCTTTCTGTCGTAGACTGGTTGCCAGCCAAGGCTATAGAACCCAATCTGTTCTATTATTTAACCCATAACTGGAAGGAAGAGATAGATTAATACCTTTTCCAAGGGTATTTGTGCATAAGTGAATGCAAGGAGTTCAACTGGAATTTGAACTCGGCACTCCAATTCTTTGATATACACTGCACTACAGTGCACATATCACACTGCTTAAAATAAAAACTGGGTGTCTAATTTAAATACTATTGCTTATTTGGGGAGTAATAAAAAGATATATATATATATATAGGCATGCATGTTTGTTTGTGTGTGTGTGTGTGTGTGTGTGTGTGCGTATATTTTGCTAAACATTCAGAAGACTTAAATTCATATATATTTATATTTATGAGTGTGCGTATATGTATAATTAAATTTATGTGTGTATTTAGTAAGTGCATGTGTTTGTGTGTATGTGTATCCCTGTAAGTATTCACATGTAAGTTGTTTTTTTTATTTTAGATGACAATTTATAAAACTATTACTTACTAGTTCAATTAATTTTTTGCCTTTTTTAATTTTGATTTTTTTTTACTCTGTTTTCTTCCTGATTTTTCAATGTTTTCCTTCATTTTTATCCTTTTTTCAATTCCTATCTTTTAATTCCCTGTCACTTACATTCTTCACTTGCTGATTCCCTAAAATGGTGTCTAATGGACCGAAACTGAATTATGATGGAGGCTATAGCACAGAGCTTTGTCAACTTTAATGTGGATCATCAAGGATTTACTGTCATTCCCAGAGCTCCATTTCCATCCAGTGCCAACTTCTGATTTGTGGAGATACCAATTTCCAACTCTAAAAAATATCCAATTAGTCAAGTTAGTTTTTTCTCCAACAATTGCTTTACAGCCATTCTAGTAAAATATTACAACTAAATTGATAAAGCTTCCCAATATGTGTGTGTGTGTGTGTGTGTATGTGTGCATGCGTGCGTGTGTGTGTGTGTGTGCGCACGCGCGTGTGTGTGCGCACGCGAGTATGTGTGCGTGTGCGCGTGCATGTGCGCGTGCGTGTGTGTGTGTGTGTGAAATGATTTGTTGAATATTATTTTTGATTGATTCTCATATTTAAGTAGATATTCTAAACTACTGGAGGTCATTTGTGGTCAAGAACTCTAAGACGTTGCCAGATCAAATGGTAGCTTCCTCTATATAGATAGGGGTCGCAGGTTTGAATCCTGCCAAATGACACACATTTTCATAATAAAAATTTATCGTAAATAATCAGGCTAGTAGATATAAATATATAATACTGTTTAATTAAAAACAGAATATCTACTTAATATGAGTATCAATCAAAAATAATATTCAAACAAATCATTTCAAATTGTTGTTTGTTTATAACCAAGTTTTGTTAATCTTTGTTAATTTCTGCAACATATATATATATATAATCATATAGTTATGAATTAATTGTACATTGCGACATGGAAATTTCTATGTTTCGAGATAGATTCTCTTCATCAGGCAATGTCTGATATTGGTTGAACAAATGATTTAAATTTACATGTATGGGATTTCCACAGGCAGAAAGTATGAGAAAAGAAGCTGTTGGAGTAGAATTGTCGGCTGCATTTGGTTGATCTAACTGTAAATGGGTGGGACTTTGTTGCCAGTCTGGTTGCATGAATAAATTCTTGATGAGGGGCACCAGTGACCTAAGTTCATCAGAGCAGGAGCCATGAAAACACTTGTAGAAGAGACAGAGGGAAGCCATATCCTGCCGATAAGAAAGTGGCTGGAGTTAAGCTGCCAGGTCAGGACTTATCACATTACAGATTCTCCTTCGATCTACATCTGAGTGCCACTTCCGTTGAGCTAGACCACAAAATGCAGACACTAAGTCGAATCTATCAAACAAACAAATACTTACACAACGTCACCCTCATCACTTTTATATATATATATATATATATATATATGCATGTTTGTGTCTCTGTGTGTCTGTACTAGTCTTAGTGCAACCTCTTGTTTTGACTGTCTGGATATAAATGTCCATATCACCACAAACTATCACTGGCTACATACAAAAGTCTACTTCATCTTATATGCATTGCTTTTCATTATCACTCTTGCATTCAATATGTCTTGTGAGTATCAAGTTTACCAAGCTCTCTTTCCTCGTTATGTACCCCAGAAATTTTAACTATCTTTTTCTGGTCTTCTGAATAGGTGATCTATTTGTTCCCATTTTCTCTAAAACTTTGCCTTTGCTCAAATATAAGAAACTGTGATGGAAAATTTATAAAAACTTGTGAAGAAAAATTAGAAGAATCTATGATGATTATTTAGAAGAAATTGTGTAGGAAAATTGAATAAAAATGTGAAGGAAAATTGGAAGAAATTGAGAAAAAAAATTGAAAGAAATTAAGAATGAAAATTGAAAGAAATTAAGAATGAAAATTGAAAGAAATTAAGAATGAAAATTGAAAGAAATTAAGAATGAAAATTGAAAGAAATTCAGAAGAAAAATTGAAGGCATTAAAAAGGAAAATGGAAGAAACTGAGAAAGTTTAATGAAGGAAATTGTGAATTAAATTTGAAAGTAATTGTAAATGAAAATTGGAAGAAATTGAAGGAAAATTGGGGAAAATTGTGAAAGAGAATGTAAGAAATTTTGAAGAATGTTGAAAGAAATTGTGAAGGGGAATTGAATGAAAATGTGAAGGAAAACTGGAAGAAATTGAGAAGGAAAATTGGAATAAATTAGGAAATTGTGTCATTATAGTGGCTATTTCAAATATGAAGTATCCACTATAACATTTGAAAGAACACACACACACACACATTTATATAGTCATCAGCATATATATATATATATATATATATATATATATATCTGTCTGCAGATGACTATATATATATATATATATATTACGCTCTCACATGCTGACTGAGCACTCTGGAAGAATAGTAAACTTCGAAAAACAGTAGCTACACTGGCATGTACACATTGCTCATTCAATAATGAATTAGAGCACTCTGGCTATTGAGCGTGTATAATGATAATATATGCGCTAAAAAGTTTGCCTTCTTCTACCAAACGCCCATAGCTCAGAGGTAGAATCGCCGACTGACGCCAATTTGGTCGGGTTTCAATCCCGGGTTAAAAGCAATCGGACTCTAACCGTACTGATGAGCTGTGATACAGTGAAACAGATCTGTCTGCGGATGACTATATATATATATATATATATATATATATATAATTAATATATAATTAAAGTATGTATAAAGTTAGGGAATGTTTATTCTATCACAATTCCTTGTATCCATTTAGGTTCATAAAGGCATCACATATACTGTAGCCGTAGCAACTATGATGTGTCCTGATAGTCTGATAAAGCACAATTCACTACAGGGTAATGTGAATTCATTCATCTCTTTTTTTCTTTATAGAAAAAAAAAAAATAATAAATAATAAATGATGACTTGTTGTAGAGTAGGACTAAGCATACCTTCCTGTTCTCCCCTACTACTGTGACAATGAACTGTTCCTACTTATAAATATGGCAAGTAACCACATTCTTTTTCTTCTATGTGCCCTGTCCTTTCAGGACATATGTGATCATGGTTTCTCCATGTCTCCCTATCTCTGGTGGGTTTTAGTATGTTTTCTCCTGTTACACCTCGCAACCCCCGTTCCTTCATCCACCTGATCAGGCCCTGCAAATATGTTATCTGCTGCCTTCCTCTGTCTCTTTTTCCTTCTATCTGGCCTGTCAGTATCAGATTCTCCAAGCCCTCCTTCCTCATTACATTTCCCAGGAACTTCTGTTGTCTCTTCCTGATGCTCACTATTAATTTCCTTTTCGTTGCCATTCTTTCCAACACCTCATCATTGCTCGCATGCTCGGTCCACAATATCCGCAGTATCCTTCTGTACAACCACATTTCCGCTGCTTCAAGTTTTTTCCTCATTTTTGATGAAATTGTCCAGCACTCACTGCCATATTGAAGAACTGACATCACATAGCGACCTAGCACTTCCTTCTTTGTTTCTAGTGAAATTTTCCTGTGTTTTAGTACTTTATTCAGCTTCTGGAATGTGTCCTTTGCCATGCTAATTTACATTCGGAACTCTGTGTCACACTTTTCATCTCCTGTTAGAACACTTCCTAGGTATTTAAATTTTTGTACTTGCTTGATTCTGGTATCCCCTACCTGTATTTGGCATTTTGGTTGCTAGGATTTGGTTTACTCATGTATGTCTGTTCTATATATGTGCATTTCCACTTCTTATTTGTTTTCCATGTTTACTATTCTGTCTCTTTCATATTCTCTATAAGTATGGCTTCTCTAATCCTTGACTATTTTGACCAAAGACAAAATTCTAACTCTCTAGACATAATAGCAATCCATTCTTGGAAATGATACTCACATGGCTTCTTGTTGCTTTCTCTACATTTTAAAATTAAAATTACCATTGAATACAGAGCCTAAGTTACTCTGCAAATTGGAAGAAGGATGTGCAATGTGGTGCAGTGAATATCGACTCGGAATGACAAATTGGGGAGCTGAGTTTGAATTCCTGTTGAATTCCTTGCATTCACTTACACACAAATACCCTTAAGAAAGGTATCAATCTGTCTCTTCCTTCCAGTTATAGGTTAAATAATAGGACAGATTGGGTTCTATAGCCTTGGTTGGCAACCAGTCTACCGCAGAAAACAATGGCAATCTACTGCAGGATAATCTTAAGCACAGTCAGTCATGTCGCTTATGAGACACAATTGCCCAAAGCGTGTATCACATATGGCACTTAACTGACTGATGGAAGAAGAGATAGTTTCAATGTTCTTGCAAAGGCACTTTTGTAAGACTGAATGCAACAGACCAGGTAGAAGTTTGAACTTGGTTTTCTGGTTCCACTTTCTGTATCAATATCTAATGTGCCATCTGCATGTCCTAATAATAAAAGAAGAAGAAGAAGAAGAAGAAGAAGAAGAAGAAGAAGTGAAAAAGGAGAAAGAGAAAAAAATAAAAAGGAGAAAAAGACAAACAAGAAGAAAAAGAGAAATGTGAAGGAGAAAAAAAGAAAAAGAAGTAGAAGAAAAAAAGATGAAAAAGAAGAAAAGAAGGTAAATAAAAAAATGAAGAAGATAAGAGAGAAGAAGAAAATGAACAAAAAGAAAACAAAGAACAAAAAGAAAACAATAATAAAAAGAAGAATATTTAAATGAGGTAAAAGAAATGAAGATTGAAATATGGAGAAAAACAAGTAGGAAACGGGAATCAAAGCATTAGGAATTGTAGCACAGAAAACCAGTAAAAGAATTTTAAAGAATAAGAAACAGAAATACTACTACTACTACTACTACCACAACTTTGAGCATCAAATTCGGAAGCAGCAAAGAAAAGAATCAAAAATATTCTTAGAGAATTTCCCTAGCTGTTATATATCATTTGGAAGAATCATCCCCCCACTTACCTCCCTTGATATTTGTTTCCATTGTGATCTCACAGTAATGTTTGCTTGATCCACTTTACATATATTTGCATAACCATAGTGTTTGTCATTGGGACCAAAAATTTACTGCCATTTAACTTAATAAATTAAGATCACAATGTTGGCATGAAATGTTCCTTCCCAAAAGAATAGAAGATTGAAAAACAAGAAAAAAATAGAAGAAGAATTCAAAGAATTATAACTTGAGAATCTAATGCTGGATATATTTTATTTGACTAGACACAAGTTCCTGATAATTATAAGATATATAAGTGCATCATAAATGTGCAGTGAGGTGCAGTGATGTTAAAGAGAAAAAAGTAGGATAAAATAAATAATAAAAACAATAAAAACAATTGAAATATTTGTTTTATAAACTGATGGTGTCATTTTGTGTTAATGTTCAATGTTAAAGCCTTGAACCTAAATTTCTCTGTAGAAAGGTCTTAGACATTTTTAATTTGCTTGAGGACATTTGTTTCACAAAAGGAATACTAGAAAAGAGCTAATCAATCAATTAAGTGCCATACGTCATACACGCTTGGGCGACCATATCTCGAAAGTGACATGACTGACTGGGCAGAGGATTATCCCGCAGTAGGTTGCCATTGCTTTCTGCAGTAGTCTTGTTTGCCAACCAAGCCTATAGAACCCAATCTGTCCTATTATTTGATTCATAGCTAGAAGGAGAAGAGATACACTATATAACATTATTATATTAAGTATAATTAGTGGGGGATCAGTTTATTACTTCATAACAATAGAAAACCGATCCCCCACTTTATGCCCAGTAGAAGTTTTAATTATGTTTTCAACTATTATATTCAGTCAGTCAGTTGAGTGCCATACATGATAAACGCTTTGGGCGATCATGTCTCCAAAGGGACATGACTGACTGGGCAGAAGATTATCCTGCAGTAGGTTGCCATTGCTTTCTGCAGTAGACTGGTTGCCAACCAAGGCTAAAGAACCCAATCTGTCCTGTTATTTGACCCATAACTGGAAGGAAGAGATGGATTAATACCTTTCCCAAGGGTATTTGCGCGTAAGTGAATGCAACGAATTCAACCAAAATTCAAACTCAGCTCGCCGATTTCTCGTTCCGAGTAAATATCCACTGGACCACAATGCACCTGCTGTTTAAATCTTTCAAAATTCAGTCCTCAGAGAGAATTTATGCCCTAAGTTGAAAAGATTTTTTAAAGGATGAAAATTAAGTGCTAAAAATTAAGCAAAAATAACAAAGACAAAAATGGGAGAAAAAGAAAGAAAGGAAGAATGAAAGAGAGAAAGAATGAAAGAAAGAAAGAAAAACAGGAGGTAGAAAAAAAAGAAAACCATGAAAAAATACAAAAAAAAACCATGAAAATAAGAAAGAAAGAAAAAAAGAAAGAAAGTATTAAAAGGAAAAGCGATGAAAAAATGCAAGAAAAGCAAAACAAAAAATAGAAAGAATAAAAGAAAAAAGAAAACATGAAAAGAGATATAAATAAAAAAGAAAGAAAAATAAAAAAGATGAAAGAAAACAATGAATGAATGAAAAAATGAAAGAAAATACAATAAAAATTACAAAAAAACAAAAATGGAAATAAAGAAAAGAATAAAAGAAAAAAGAAAGAAAGCATCAAAAGAGAAAGCAATGAAAGAAACAAAGAAAGAAAAATGAATGAAGAAAGAAAGAAAATGAAGAAGGCATTAAAAGAGAAATCAATAAAAAATACAAAGAAATAAAAAAGAAGGCAAAAAATAAAAAAGAAAGAAAGCAGGAAAACAGAAAAAAATAGAAGAAGTGAAAGAAAATAAAAACAGAAAACAGAAACAATGAAAAGAATAAAAAGAAGACATGAAACAGAAAACAATAAAAATATAAAAAAAAACACAAAAATAGAAAAAAAGAAGGAAAGAAACACAGAATACAAAAAAGTGAAATCAATGAAAACAGACAAAAAAATTAGAAAGACGAAAGAAAAGAATGAAAGGAAGAAACATGAAAAAAGAAAACAATGAAACAGAGAAAAAAGATAAGAAATAGAAAACAGAGAGAATGAAAAAAGAAAGAAAACAGGAAAACAGAAAATGAAAAATAGAAAGAAAAACTAAAAATAGAAAGAAGACAGAACAAAATAAAAAAGGAAGAAAGCAGGAAAAGAAAAAACAATGAAAAAAATAAAGAAAGAAAAACAACAATATATAAATAAGAATGAAAAAATAAATGATAGAAAGAAACAGTTAAAAGAAAAAGGAATGAAAACTCCAAAGAAAGAAAACCCAAGTTAGAAAGAAGAAAGTAAAAACAATTTGGAAAAATAGAAAAAAAAGTAAAACAAAAAAAAGAAAAGAGAAAGAAAGAAAAAAATGAATGAAAATAGAAAACAATGAAAAATACAAAGAAAGAAGGCATGAAAAGAGAAAGAAAGAAAAAGAAAAATAGAATGAAGAAAGTAATAAGAGAAAGAAAGCATGGAAATAAAATGCTATGAAAAAATACAAAGAAAAAGCAAAAATTAAAAAACAGGATAAAAGAAAAATCATTTCAAAATGCAAAGAAAAAACGCAAAATATAGAAAAAAGAAAAGAATGAATGAAAGCATGAAAACAGAAATTATTAAAAAATACAAAGCTAGAAAAATAGAAAATAAAACAGAAAGAATGAAAATGATGAAAGAAAGCATGAAAAGAAAATTCAATTAAAATACAAAGAAAAAAACAAAAACTGTAAAGAAAATTGAAAGAAAGGATCAAAAGGGAAATCAGTGTAAAAGACAAAGAATAGAAAGTAGAAAAAAATAAGAAAGTTGAAAAAAAAGACAAAGCAAAATCTAGAAAGAAGAAAAAAATAAAGAAAGAAATAAAGCATGAAAAGAAAAAAACAATGAAAACATACAAAGAAAAACACAAAATACAAGAAGAAAGACAAGAACAAAGTATGAAAAGTAAATCAATGAAAATTATAAAGAAAAAAAAACAAAAATAGAAAGAATGAAAAGAAAGCATGAAAAGCGAAATCAATGAAAAATTATAATTAAAGAAAAATAGAAAGAAAAACAGAAAACAAAGAAAGTAAAAGAGAAATCAATGAAGAAAAACAAAAAGAAAAAAAAACAATAAAGTAGAAAGTGAAAATGAGAAATCAATGAAAAATACAAAGAAAGCAAAATAGAAAACAGAAAGAAAAAGAAAGAAAGAATTTATGAAGAAAACAATTATGAAAAAATAAAGGCATAAAAGGCAAAATAGAAAGATGAAAAAGAAAAAAAAAAGAATTAAGGTATGTAAAGAAAAAGACAATGAAAAATACAAAGAAATAAAAACAAAAAATATAAGAGAAAATGAAAAAAAACAAACATAAAAAAAGAAATCAATGAAAAGTAACAAAAAAAGTAAAACAAAAATGAAAAAAAGCATGACAGGAAAAACAAAGAAACAATACAAAGAAAGAAAAGAAAAAAGAAAGAAAGAATGAAACAAGAAATCAATGAAAAAAGACAAAGTAAAAAAAAATCAACACAAGAGCAAAGGAAAAGAAAGAATGAATCCATGAAAAAGGGAAAAAAAGATAGGGAAATGAAAAGCGAAAACAATAAAAAATAAATAGAATGAAAGAAGGAATAGAGAAACCAATGAAAATATACAAAGTAAAAACAAAAATGTAAAAGAGAAAGAAAAAAAGAATGAAAGGAAGCAAGAAAAGAGAAAAAAATTCAAAATAAATAAAATGAAAGAAAGAAAAGAGAAACCAATGACAATATACAAAAGAAAAAAATGTAAAAGAGAATGAAAGAAAGAAAAGAATGAAAGGAAGCAGGAAAAGAGAAAAAAAATTCAAAATAAATAAAATGAAAGAAAGAAAAGAGAAACAAATGAAAATATACAAAAGAAAAAAAATGTAAAAGAGAATGAAAGAAAGAAAAGAATGAAAGGAAGCAAGAAAAGAGAAAAAAATTCAAAATAAATAAAATGAAAGAAAGAAAAGAGAAACCAATGAAAATATACAAAAGAAAAAAATGTAAAAAAGAATGAAAGAAAGAAAAGAATGAAAGGAAGCAGGAAAAGAGAAAAAAATTCAAAATAAATAAAATGAAAAAAAGAAAAGAGAAACCAATGAAAATATACAAAAGAAAAAAATGTAAAAGAGAATGAAAGAAAGAAAAGAATGAAAGGAAGCAAGAAAAGAGAAAAAAAATTCAAAATAAATAAAATGAAAGAAAGAAAAGAGAAACCAATGAAAATATACAAAAGAAAAAATGTAAAAGAGAAAGAAAGAAGAGTATGAAAGGAAGCATGAAAAGAGAAAACAATTCAAAATAAATAGAAGAAAATTAAAAAGTAGAAAAAAGAGAGAATTAAAAGAAAGAAAAAATATAAATCTAGACAGGTGACAAAATTAAGAAATGAAGCATGAAAAGAAAAACAATGTAAAAATGCAAAGAAAAAACATACATAGAAAGAAAGAAATGACAGAAAGAAAATTTGAAAAGAGAAAACACTGAAAAATACAAAGACAAAACAAAAGTAGAAAGAAAAAAGGTAGAAATGAAAACATAAAAAGTGAAAACAATGATAAATACAATGAAATATAAAACAGCCATAAACAGATTAAAGAAAACATGAAAAAAGTAAACAATGAAAAATACAAAGAAAAAACCAAAAATGGCAAGAAAAAAGAAAAGAAAGACAGCATGAAAAGAGAAAATATTTTAAATATTCAAAAGAAAAAACAAAAACAGAAAGAAAGAAAAAAAGAAATCAATGAAAGATACAAAGAAAAAAAAACAAAAAATACTCAACATAAAGATAGAAAATAGAAAAAAATCATTAAGAAAAAGATCAATAAAAAATTCAAAAACAAAAAAGAACAGAAACAGAAAGAAAGAAAGAAAGAAAGAAAGAAAGAAAGAATGGAAAGAGGAAACACTGAAAAAATAAAAAAGAGGGCAGAATGAAAAGAAAAAAGTAGGACAGGGAAAGCAATAAAAACATAAAAAGAAAGAAAAATAGAAGGAAGAAAGAATAAAAAAAGAGAAAGATAGAAAGCATGAAAAGAAAAATCTTTGAGAAATAGAAAGAAAAACAAAAAAATAGAAAACAGAAAGAGAGGAATGAAATAATGAAAGAAAGCATGAAAAGAGAAATCAATGAAAAATACAAAGAGGAAAAAAACAAAATAGAAAAAAATAAGAAAAACAAAATATAAAAAAGAAAGAAAGAAATAAAAGAAAAAAGAAGAAAGAAACAAAATAGAAAAAAGAAAGAAAGAAATCATGAAAGGCAAAAACAATGAAAAATACAAAAAAAGAAAAACAAAAAATAGAAAACAGAAAGAATGTTAGAAAGGTGGAAAGAGAATTAAAAAAAAAGGAGAGAGAAAACCTGAACAAAGAAAGAAAAAATATTCACTGGTTACATTCAATGACTTCAAAACTGGTTTAATTCTGTCACTGCCCATCAACCCTAAACCTTTACCACTTATGATGATCAGGTGTCTCCTCAAAGAGGCCCTGTGCCTTGAAAGCATACTGGGCTTCTACCTCACACCTGACCTTAAGTAGAATTCCTATATAGTATCCATTACTAAAGATGCAGGTAAAATGATTGGCTCCCTATACCAATCTAGTAAGTATCTGACTCCTCAAGCTATCCTTTATAAGACCCAGATCAAATTAAAAATGGAGTACTGTTGTCATATCTGGGCAGGTGCAGTGTAGTTCATAAGCATCTCCAAGTCTGTATTGGAAAATAATTATTTTTCGCACTCCAACTTCTCTTGCACGCACAGGATGTGACAATTTTCTCACTGCACTATCGCTACCACTATGGATGGTGCTTGGACGAACTATATGACCTGGGTCAACCAGGTCTGACCTTAATATTTAGGATCTGCCAAGATACTTACATAGTAGCAACTTTCCCACATTCCCTCTGAATTTCACTAGCAATAACCCTATGGACCAGACTCCCAAGACGATGTTCTTATCATTACAATCTTGACCTCTTCAAGTCTAGAGTCAACTGTTAGCTTCTTCTCCTATCCATATAACCACCTCTTCTACACTAACAGTTTCTTTTCTTGAACTTCTTTTTGTGGAACTCACTTCCATTTGCATGCTTCTCCGATAGCTACAATCACCAAAAGTTTAAATGCAATGTTAGTAGCCATCTTTTATCTACTTGATTCTCATCAACAATTTTTTTTTTTGACATGTACTGTAAATTAATTTTTTTATTCTCACATTGTAATGCCCTGCACACCAGTGGCATTTATGCCTTGTTTGCCATAAAATTATTATAAAAAAACATGAACTGCTGTTTAACACATAATCCTCTACCTTGAGTGGCCCCCAGGCATTGTACAGTGTGAACTATACTGTAAAAAAGAAAAAGATAAAGACTTTTCAGAGTGAAAGTACACAGAGAAAGTGAGATAGAGAGAGAGAGAGAGAGAGAGAGAGAGAGAGAGAGAGAGAGAGAGAGAAATTAAACAGGAAAAGAAAGAAGACAAAATAGAAACAAGGAAAAGAAGAAATGAAAATAAATTTGAAGAACCGAACAATCAAAAAATGTAGGAAATTCCATGCAGAATTTTTTTTCATTTTTTTCTACCCTTGATATTTGCAAAAAAAAAAAAAAATAAGCAAATAACTAAATACAACTCGGTATTGTTTACTCATCTCGAGAATAAAAAATCCTAACAAAACAAAAATACAATGCAAAAAACTCAATTAAGTTGTGTTATCATTTTTTTTCGAATTTTTTTGGTAAATGAAAAAAAAAATCTATCAACAGAATCTGCTGATGGCAGATTTCAAGTTAAAAACAGTATATTTGATAATTTATTTTATTCACAACTAGCAGTATAGCCCGGCATTGCTTGAGTGTAATGAATGCTTTAAAACTAATCCATGGTCCTGGAGTTCAGACTCAGCCTAAAGAATATTTGAAATAATAAAATAAATGCGACAATTTACCAATCGCACCTAGTATATATATATGTGTATATATATATATATATGTATACATATACTAGCAGTATAGCATTGCTTGAGTGTAATGAAAGCTTTAAAACTAATCCATGGTCCTGGAGCTCAGACTCTTTGGACATTGGCACGAAAGACTAAAAAGCAATAGTTGTTTCCAGTTAAAGCGAAACCGCAGATTGAAGGAAAAATAAATGGATGTAAGTCAAATTTTGATTTCCTGGTATCGATATCAAATAAGTTTTTTTTCGTCGTAAACTGAATTTTGAAGGCTAAATAAGTCCTCTGAGTAAATGGTATCATGGCTGAGACTAAGAACTACAATTATGCCTACTTAGAGCAAAACCCAAAGCAAAAACTAAAATCAAAGGGCTGAAAAAAATACGGACATACAGGCAGATAAACAGACACACGCAAACATCTTGCCTTTTATATATATATATATATATATATTATTGATTTTCTGCACTATTGTAAGAACTGCAACCTTGAAACTTCTGAATATCATTTCTTATGTATTTGTCTATGAGTGCATCAAATTTGATTAAAATCGGACCACTCCTTCTATAACCCCATTTTTTCGATTATCGATTTTCGATATTTATCTAGAATACCTCAACACAAAACCTAGCTAAGAGTACTCGCAGACGCTTATAGTACAAGAAAATCGGTTCAGCCATTTTGGAATCTATAGGTAACAGATACACACACACACAGACACACACACACACGCGCACACACACATACACACAGACAAAGTTTCATTTATAAAGAAGTTTAGATCAGACTAATATCCTCATTGTTGATGTTACATCATGTTTGAGTCATTGTGCTTTTCTGTAAATGACAGCCAATCCTGGTCACCTTCAAAGCAACTTTAAACAGAACACCCATCTTAATTTTCAATTGTCCTTGTATTTAGGGATATCTCATCTTTTTCTTTCTTAGGACTGTTTACTTACTTGGGGTGCTGAGTTCAAATTCCAGCTGAATTCCTTGCATTTGATTATGCACAAATACCCTTGGGAAAGGTATTAATCCATCTCTTCCTTCCAGTTATGTGTTAAATAATAGGATAGATTAGATTCTATAGCCTTGGCTGGCAACCAGTCTACCACAGAAAGTAATGGCAACCTACTGCAGGATAATCTACTGCCCAGTCAGTCATATCTCTTTCAAGACATGATCACTCAATCATGTGTCACATATGGCACTTAACTGATTTTTGAGTCCAGTCAGGTAGAAGTTTAACAAAAACTGCAAAAAAGACCCAAACTTATATAAAGAAAATTAAAAGAAAATCATTGATTTATACTCTTATAACCAAATGTAGCCTAAATGTGAAGTTTTAGGAATGAAGCGGTCTGAATAAAAGTTTATTCTTACCAATGAAATACAAAGGGAATACATGAAATACTAAGAAGCACTCTGAGTTGAACTTTCTTATTACCAATGGAATATATAAGGGAATATTAGTTGGATGTATGTTGTGGTGCAGTGGCTATCACCTCGAAACAAGAAATCAGGAAACTGAGTTCAAATTCCAGTCGAATTCCTTGCATTCACTTATGCACAAATTCCCTTGGGAAAGGTAGTAATCCGTCTCTTCCTTCCATTATGTGCTAAATAACAGGACAGATTGGATTCTGTAGCCTTGGCTGGCAACCAGTCTACCACAGAAAGCAATGGCAATCTACTGGTGGATAATCTTCTGCCCAGTCAGTCGTGTCTCTTTTGAGACATCATTGCCCAAGCGTGTTTCACGTATGGCACGTAACTGACTGACAATAAAGTTGTCTGATTGAAACTGCCGTCATTACCCAATGAAGTACAAAGTGAATAAAGGGAATGTAAAAAAGCTCTCTGGGTGGAACTTCCCGCTTATGAATATAATACAAAAGGAACCAAAAAGGTTGTCTGAGTAGAAGTGCCTTATCAATGGAATATGAACAGAGAAGGTGTCAGCGTAGAACTCCTATCTTTAAGATTCTATCGGAGTAAAACTTACTTCTTGCCAATGAAATACGAAGGAATATGTAAAATCACTCTGAATGGAACTTCAATCTTATCAATGGAATATGAAACTAATGAAAGGAATACTAAGAATCTTGCTAAGTAGAACTTCCTTCTTATCAATGGAAAAGGATAGGAATACTAAGAAACTATCTCATTGGAACTTTTTTCTTTCCAATAGAGTAAATTCTACTTCATCAGTTTCTTTTCTCGCACTTCCCGCCTGTGGAATTCCCTTCCATTTACTTGCTTCCCCAACAGCTACAATCTCCAAAAATTTAAATGTAAAGTCAATAGTTATCTTCTATCTGACTTACTTGCATCCTCTTTCTCATGCTCCTTTCTCCATCCACTCTCATCAGTATTCTCATCCTTCTCTTACCCACTTCCTGACACACCCTATAACCTGTCACTCTTTCTCATAACTTTCCTCCTATGTAACACCCTGCAAAACAGTGGCAGTAAAATGCCTTGCTAGGGGCAATATGATTATAAATATAGAAATAAATAATTAAATAATGACTTTCTTGTTCATAAACTATTTATACAAAGGGAAAGATCGGTTTATGAAAGATCAGGATATGTTATGTTCAAGAGATTTGTTCAGATCAAGGAGGCAGCCAATTTCAGTCTTTTTTTTTCCTGTGTCTTTCTCAGCACACACTATAGGGGATATCTTATCTATTATTTTCTAGTAGTAGTGGGAGTCCGTTCTAGTTAAGAGTAATTGTATACTGTTGCAGGTTAATGGAATTTGGCCTTGTGATAGATAGCCCACTATAAGTCAAAATGATTATAAAATCAAGAAAAGCAATTTAAGTAGAAAAATAACATTTATATATAACACATATCAATCAATCTTTTACAGTAGAAGTAATACATAAATTATAGGTCCAACACAGGTTAAAATGTTCATGGTAAATAATATGCTGAAAGAGAATCAAAGCTTAGGAATGTGGGGAGTGTGTAAGTGAGGAATGTCTTTGATGTAGTCACTTCTTAGGTCGGTAAGTAGTTTTGAGACAAGGGAGAAGGAAAGAGGCAAGCGTAGTTGACTTAGGTCAAGGGGATATTGATTACATTCTTCTCCTTATGGTCTACCTGTTGGGGTCTGTCTGTATCTGCTTTTTATATCTACTTTTTGGATCAAAGCAGCTCGTTTGGAATTTCACACTTGTATTTGATTCTGGGCTTCCCATTGGATGATAAATAAAATTCGTGTAGGCTCACGAAATGGAAATTTAATATTTGATTAATTTTCATTTTTCAACCGGAACATCTGCGCGGGTCCACTTGCGCACAGACGACTTTTGGTCAGTTGCCTTTTTGTCGTGAGAGAGCAAACATCCGGTCCATCACTTTTGCTTGGTATCACCACAATACATTTATATTGTTTGTATTTACAAAAGTAGATTAATAAGTATGTAGTGAGAACAACAAATAAATGACTAAATAACACCCAACCCTTATTAGTAGACTATGTAGTAGTCTGGAACCAAAACAAGTAATAATAAAGGAAAAATTTAAAGTTAAGCAATAAAATACTTTAAAATACAGATAAGAATGGTAATTAATTATAAAGAAAGAAAAAGATAGATAATAAAAAAAACATTTAAATAAATATAGAATATTCCCATGATGCATCAGAACAAGTGTTTTAACACCAAATGAAACAAAACTTTCTTGCTTTATATTTTTCGATGGCTGAAGGAGGTATATGTTTTTATGAATAGTTCTTTAATAAAACATGTTCCCACCAACATATAAGCAAAACTTCTTTATTCCCCTTTACTTCTATGTTTTCAAATATACAACCAGTTCTCTAAAATGTATATTAAAGCATTTTATTGTTTTTGTTTGTGCTTATTGCCTTGGGGTGCAATGTATATTGGCTGGGAATGAAAAATCAGAGAGCTGAGTTCAAATACCAGTTGAATTTGTTGCCTTCACTTATGTGTAAATATCCTTGAGAAAGGTATTAATCCCTCTCTTCTCCCTCCAGCTATGGGTTGAATAGCAGGACAGATTGGGTTCTGTAACCTTCATTGGCAACCAGTCTACCACAGAAAGAAATGGCAACCTACTGTGAGAAAAGTTTCGGCTTAGTCAGTCATGGATCAAAAGAGACATGATCGCCCAAGTGTGTATCACATATAGCACATAACTGACTGATCTGGGTAAAAGAATTGAATAGCAGGAAAATAGTTCTCGCAGTGATGTTCAATTAGAATAAGAGTCACTCAAGATGCAAGTAATAATTAATTTTTTATTCTATTTTTGGTTTGAATTTCAATTTGCAATTCAAATTTTATGATTGAAGTGTCTGGATTTCTTAGATGAAACCAGTTAATGTTATTTTGGGGGGTTGTTTTCATTCGTCTTTGGTGCACTCTAGTTATTTTTCCAATCTATCATTTTCAAGCAACTAACATGGCATGGGTGTTTTGGTGCAATAAATATTGGCTTGGAATGAGAAATTGGAGTGCCGAGTTCAAATTCCAGTTGAATTTGCTGCATTCACTTACATGCAAATACTCTTGGGAAAGGTATTAATCTATTTATTCTCCCTCCAGCTATGGGTTGAATAGCAGGACAGATTGGGTTCTATAACCTTCATTGGCAACCAGTCTACCACAGAAAGAAATGGCAACCTACTGTGGGAAAATTTTCTACCTAGTCAGTCATGAATCAAAAGAAACATGATTGTCCAATTGTGTATCACATATAGCACTTAATTGACTGATCTGGGTAAAAGAATTGAATAGCAGGAAAGATTGAGTTCTATAGCCTTGGTTGGCAACCTAGTGTGGGAAAATCTTCTGCCTAGTCAGTCATGGACTGAAAAAGACATGATTGTGCAAGCATGTATCCCGAATGGTACTTATCAGACTGACTATGCTCATTGTGTTGTATCTCATATATAATTTTGTTTGTAATTTTATAATCCCATTGTGGGTTGATGATGTCTTCTTTAACCCCCACCCAACGACAAAAAATGCATATATAAAAAAATTACATTCACTCAAAGCCAACACATCACCAGAAGAACCCCCACAGAAAGTCTGTATCATGAATCATAGTTATTAAATGAATTTCAATCTGAAACTTTCACTGTATAATGTACAAAGTATGTGATTAAAAAGTAAAATATTTTCAAAGTCAAATTTTGAAAGATCAGTGCTTGTCGACTTTTATTTATTTATTTATTTTTTAATCAGTTTGGCTGCCACCTGTTATTTTATCTCCCGTTACCATTTAAAGAAAAAGTGTTCTTTGAATGTCATTCTTCTAGGTTATGCGTGTTCAGAATTCTCTGAATGTAATCCCTTTTGAGTCATTATTACAAGTGAGGCATATTGCGAGTTTGATTTCAATGAATGCATATTGTATTTTGATAAATAAGTTGGCCTTTCTCTTTTGTTCCTTGACCCTGTCTCATGAATTTACCATTTAGAATATAATCTATTCTACATATGTTGTTTTCTACACATACCCATTCCAACCCCATGACCAACTTAAAAAATAAATAAATCCAGTAAGTATAAAACAAAAAAGGAATGAAGCGAAAAGGTAGTCGACAAGCATATAATTTATACCAGAGCAGGTGAGAGTTTTATTTCATTTTTTATGCAAATTTTCTGGCTATTTTTATTGATTTTATTTAGTTTGGCACTCATTTTATTTACTGACTTTTAAAAATAAATAAATTTTACAAAATTTAAAGTTCAGATGGTTCAGGATTTTAAAAGAAAGCAAAACAGAAGAAAAAAAGAATAAAACAAACCCATAGTAATAAAAACATAAATTTAAATTTTTATCCATTATATTGATAAGTAAAGTAAAATTAATTAAATTAATTATTCATTATTAGGGATTTCTTTTAAATCAAATTTCAGTAATAAATTTTACTATATTTATTGGTTAAGTTCAAACTTTACAAATTTGAAAACTTAAATAAAAATATTTAGAAAAAATTGAAAGAAATTCCAAAAGTAATCAGTGGCAAATAATTAATAATTAATATTAATAATTAATTAATATTAATAATTAATATTGGATTAGAAAATAAGAAAAACTAGTTTATTCTTTTTAATCTGACTTTTGCCCAAGTATTTTTTTGGAGAATTTTATTTTAATTAGTACATTTTTTTTTAATCATTTCACCCTAAGCAATGTGGGGTCACCACTAGTACACAGGATGTTACAGTGAGAGAAAAGACTGGGTACAGTGGGTATTGAAGAAAGGATAAAAGATGAATGGAATTCAAGTAAATAAAAGATGCCAATTGATGTTGCATTTAAATATTTGGAGATTGCAGCTATCAAAGAAGTAAGTAAACAGAAGGGAGTTCCACAGGCAGGAAGTGCAAGAAAAGAAACTGTTGGAGTAGAAGTGGCAGCTACATTTGACTATTACAATGGTAAAAGGATGGGACCTATATCTTCTTCTTCTATGTGCACTGTCCCTTCAGGACGTAGGCGATCATGGTTCTCCACGTCTCCCTATCCCTTGTGGCTCTTAGTATGTTTGCTCCTGTTACACCTGGCAACCCCCGTTCCGTCATCCACCTGATCAGGCTCTGCAAATATATTATCCGCTGCCTTCCTCTGTCTCTTTTTCTGTTTATCTGGCCAGTCAATATCAGGTTCTCCAAGCTCTCCTTCTTTATTACATGTCCCAGGAACTTCAGTTGTCTCTTCCTGATGCTCACTATTAATTTCCTTTTTGTTGCCATTCTTTCCAACGCCTCATCCTTGCTCGCATGCTCAGTCCACGATATCTGCAGCATCCTTCTGTAGAACCACATTTTCGTTGCTTCCAGTTTTGTCCTCATTTTCGATGATATTGTCCAGCATTCACTGCCGTATTGAAGAACTGACATCACATAGTAATCCAGTACTCTGTTCTTTGTTTCTAGTGAAATTTTCCTGTGTGTTAGTACTTTGCTCAGCTTCTGGAACGCATCCTTTGCCATGCCAATTCGCCTTTGGATCTCTGTGTCGCACTTTCCATCTCCTGTTAGAACACTTCCTAGATATTTAAACTTTTGTACTTGCTTGATTCTGGTATCACCCACCTGTATTTGGCATTTTTGGTTGCACCTTTTGCTGATGACCATTCATTCAGTATTTTTAAAGTTTATTTGTAGTCCTTTTTTGTCACTCTCCACTGCTACCTTCTGTAGGAGGTCTTGTAGTTTCCTTTCCGTATCTGCAATCAGCACTGTATCATCTGCATACCTTATGTTGTTCAAGTTGTGGCCTTTAATAACAAATCCTGGCATGTCATCAAGGGTCCTTAAAATATTCTTGCTGTACAAGTTCAACACATCTGGTGAAAAGACGCATCCTTGTCTTACGCCTCTTTCTATCTTTGTAAATCTGCTGAAATCGTTACCTGTCTGTATACAGGCCGTTTGCTGCCAGTAGAGATTCTTGATTACGCCGATGTCTTTCCCAAAAATGTCAAGGCTGCTGAGCATCTCCATCAATTCTTTGTGTTGTATCTTTTGTTGAATGACTTTGCATAATCAATGAAACATAGGTACAAGTCTTTCTTCATTTGTATTGCCCTTTTAGAGAGCTTCCTAATCATAAATATAGCATTCCTTGTTCCAATGTCCTTGTTGAACCCGCACTGTTTGTGTCCTATCTCTGGCCTGATTCTGCTTCTCGCTCTATTCATCAGGATTCTGACAATCAGTTTTGTAATATGACTCATTAAGTTGATAGTTCTGTGTAGTTTGCACTTGTTTGCACCTTGTTTTTTTCGGCAGTGCTATAAATATTGACTTGCATAGGTCATCTGGTATTATTCCACTACTATAAATTTTGTTTATTATGTCGGTAATTTTTTCTATGCCATATTCTTCTGGGGCTATCAGCAGCTCTATCATGATGCTGTCTGGACCAGCTGCTTTGTTTCTGTTCAGTTTGGCCATTGCAGCTTCCACTTCAAATTTTAGTATTTCCGGTCCATCCTCCTCCTTGCATATTCTCAGTTGTTCTCTCCTGTCGCAAAAAAGATCCTTTATATACTCTTCCTATTGCTGGAGTGTTGGGACGCCTGTGCCTATTCGGCTATAATGGACTATTCCATTACTATGTAAAGTAATGGTGGCATCTACGTAGGGGAGTGTGCCGAGCAGCCGATCGACAAGTCAGTCGTAGACTTCCGGTGATGACCCAGAAGTACCCATTGCTCATACTACGTCTTATGACGGTTGAAACGATTAACCCTTATTCTTGTATTGGATACTAATAACCTTTGTAAATACTATTTTCACGGAATACAACAATTAACCTATTCCTGTTGTTGAGTTATTTATTCTTACTCACGACATAACATGGAGTATTTCCACTTTCTCCAATATGATTGTTTCATCCTTGGATTTTATGCATCCTGTTGAGGAGCATAAATGACTGGGGCACCATGAAAAAAACTTATTAGAGCAGTTACTTTAAAAATATTTGTAGAAAGACAGAGAGAAGCCATCTAATGTTGAAACACTGGTTCTTGTATAACTGCATGAATTTAAGCAACATCAAGCTTAAATTTGATGGATGACCACTTTGGAATACCAGGTACTATAAGCTTGAATATGCAGGTAGTGTAATAAATAACAGCTGAGAATTGGAAATCGGAGAGCCAAGTTCCAATTTCAATCAGGCTCATCATATTCACAAATAACTTTGTGAGAAGTCTGAATCCACCTCTTCTCTCCTCAGCTATGAATTTGTTTTGAGTCAGCCTACTCAAGTTTCAGTCGCTATCTGAGTGTTGGGATTCTAAACATTTAACATTTAAAGTGAAACATAAAAAGTCATTTTCAGGAGAAAAAGTAGAAACAGAACTTCAATTGAAAAAGTATTTATATATTCTTTTTCAAAAATACATATTGTTAATGTTCAATTTTCCTAGTGAAGTTTGTTTTATGAAGTAATTAAGTTTTCTTAGTGCTTTTTGAAATGTGTGAGCAGATTTACCTTGTGGCAGTCATCCTAATATGTTTGTGAGTTTGTAGACAAAGGCTCAGTAGAGAGTTGCTGGGTAATTCCTTCTGTTGTGTGTGTATACAAGGCTTTAGTTGGCAGATTCCAGCTGTTTCTTTTCCATTCCATGCATATATGTGCTTGTGCATATATGCGTGTATAGATCATGATTGTGATTCCTGAGAAGTAGCAGGCTTCAATTTTTATACCTGCAATGGAATTGTTGTAGAGTAAATAGCACTCCTAACTGATAGACTAACTCATAGCCTGAAAGAGTATATAAGTGTGTATTTAAATGTTCATTTTTAATAAGTTACAACAAGCAGATTAATATTCAAACTGATTTACTTCTTTTTTTTTTTTTTAATCATTTCACCCCGAGCAAGGCAGAAACGCCACTGATGTGCAGGGAGTTGCATAAATGTAAAAAGATTAATTAGAAAAGAGTGAGAAGTACAAACTAGTTAGAAAGGAACAATAGAAAGCTGAGAAAGCAGGTGCGATGACAGATACATAGGTGGAGAGAAAGGGAAGGTTATACAGGGGAGGGGAGAGAGCTAGAGGCCAGTGGTTAGTAGATGAGTATTGACTTTGCATTTAAATTTCTGGAGGTTGTAACCATCAGGAAAGCAAGAATACGGGAGTGAGTTCCACAGGCGGGAAGTGCGAGAGAGGAAGCTGCAGGAGTAGAATTGTCGTCTGCGTTTGGCTAACCTGATTTCATCAGTTATTCACCATTTAGACCCTCCTCTCTTTTGCTCATAAGTTTTGTCTTGTTAATTGTTTGTAACTTATTGTTCTGTATTTTTTGTATATATCCATTAGCACCAGATACAGTGCTGAATAAATATATGAAGCACTCATTCTTTTTGACGATACATCAGGGATTCAAAATAGAATTTCACACAGAGGTATGAACTTTTTGAATACAAGCTTATCATTGATTAGAATATAATTTCACACTGGCTTAAGAAAATTATGGTGAAGGGAATTATTTTTATTTTCTAAATAGTCCAAAAATAATATGTATAACCACGTCCACACATATTTTGATAGTATTAGCCCTTGTAATGAATGTTTCTCAAACAATTTGGAATTTTATTGGTTAACCCTTTGTTGCATATTGGTTACAGTTGTGGCATTTCTCTAACCTTTGTTACAACTGTAATCAATATGTAACAAAGGGTTAAAAATATAATACATATAGGTTGATTAGTAGGATTAATATTAGTAAATCATTATCATCTTAAAAATTTCTTAAAATTTAAAATATGTTAAATAAGCTGCCAAAAGTTGATAAACTGTGGAAAAACATATCAATAAATCACAATTCTTCAGATTAAACGTGTTTTTCTACACAAACTTGGTTTTGAAAGAGTGAGACAGCAATAATGTAACAAAGAACTTGGAATATTTATAGAAATTAATTTCTTAACATACTTTCTTAGAAAGTAAGACTGAAATAAGTAAAGATAAGTAAATTATAAGTAACTTATTTGAATGAATGCTGAACATTTTTCTGTATTGTGTTCTTTGCAAAACTTTGAGGTTACAATATTTTTTTAATTTTTGGCACCTGAGTCTAATTAGTGGAACATTTCTTCCCAAATCCTGTTGATTGGACAAAACTAATTTCATCATTTTTTACAAGTTTTTCCTTTTTTTTTAATCATTTCACCCCAAGCAAGGAAGTTTTACTGCCACTGGTGTGCAGGGGGTTCCATAAAGGGAAGGGATGAGAAAAAAGGGCAGGTTATAGGGGGTGTCAGGAATAGAAGGATGAGAATACAGGTGAGATGGGAGTGGAGTGGATGGAGAAAAGAGCTTGAAAGAAAGTCAGTGAGACAGGAGATAACTATTGACCTTACATTTAAATTGTAAGGTCAATAGTCATCTTCTATCTTGAAATTGTAGCTATTGGGGAAGCAAGTAAATGGAAGGGAATTCCACAGGTGGGAAGTACAAGAAAAAAAGCTGATAGAGTAGAAATTGCAGTTACATTTTATTGTTTTCACTGTAAAAGGGACCTAGTTGTTAGTCTAGTAGCTTGAGTAAATTCATACATAGGGGGTACCAGTAAGCTAAATTCATTGAAGCAGAAGCTGTGAAAGTATTTGTAGAAGCAACAGAGAAGACCACATTATGCCGGTGAGAGAGCGACTGCTACTGAGCTTCCAAGTCGAGATCGATCACATTACAGATTCTCCATTGGATTTTGTCAAGAACACTGAGGTGAATAGCAGGGGCACCCAACCAGATGTTGTAGCAGTATTCAATACATGAGCAGATGGTAGATTTAAATATGTTGGTTGGCTGGTTTGTTTTTATGGCAAATCAACCTTGGCGGGTCATTTATTGCCAACTAAATTTTATTTATTTATTGCTGGTAATACCTTTTTCTTTCAACAATTTATTGTTGTTTTTATATAAGTTTGTGTTTAGTAATACTTTTTCTTTTTGAGTATCAAGATTCATTGGGATTTGTTTTTTTAAGGGCAGGGTCCCCAAGTCCTACCCTTGTTATTTAGCCCATAACTGGAGGAAAGGGACAGATTAATACCTTTCCCAAGGGTACCAGTGCTTAAGTGAATGCAGGGTATTCAACTGGAATTCGAACTTGGCTCACCGGTTTCTCTTTCTGAGCCGATATCCACTGCACCACAACACACATCCATCACTAAATGCTTACAGCACCTGATATTCCCAAGCAGTCACCCATCTAAGTACGGACCAGGCTCAACATTGCTTAACTTTGGTGTTTGAGCAAGAGCCGGTGTATTCAACATGATAGGTCATAAGCCATTTATATATATGCAGGATAGATTAGTTAAAACATCTTATCTATGTTCATCATAATGGTCATATTGATATATACACAGATGAAAAAAAGCCAAAGTTAAGATTGGAAAAATAAATTTTGTTTTTAAATTGATTCAACTTAGAAATGATGTTACCATCTTTTATTAATATAGAACAAAGAATTCTTCTTCTTCTTCTTCTTCTTCTATGTCCCTTCAGGATGTAGGCGATCATGGCCGTCCACATTCCCCTATCCCTGGTGGCTCTGAGTACGCCTTCTCCTGTTACACCATGCAATCCTCGTTCCATCATCCAGCTGATTAGGTTCTTCAAATATGTTATCTGTTGCTTTCCTCTGTCTCTTTTTCCCTCTGTCTGGCCTGTTAGTATCAGATTCTCCAAGCCCTTTTTCCTCATTGTGTGTCCCAGGAACTTCAGCTGTCTCTTCCTGATGCTCAGTATTAGTTTCCTTTCTGTTTCCATCATTTCCAGGACCTCATCATTGCTCACATGCTCAATCCATGATATTCACAGCATCCTTCTGTAGAACCACATTTCAGTTGCTTCAAGTTTTTCCTTCATCTTTGATGATATTGTCCAGCATTCACTGCCATATTGAAGGACGGACAGCATGTCGCAATCCAGTACTCTCTTCCTTGTTTCTAGTGAAATTCTCCTGTTTCTTAATACTTTCTCAGCTCCTGGAACGCATCCTGTGCTTTTGGATCTCAGGAATTTAAATGTATAGAAACTGCTGTGGTCACAAAGTGAGGGTCAGTTTATATATTGATTGTAATATGGAACTGATCCCCTACTTTATATCCAGTATGCTTTTGTAGAACCACATTTTGGTTGCTTCAAGTTTTTGCTTTCATCTTTGATAAGATTGTCCAGCATTCACTGCCTTCCTGAAGAACTGACATCCAGTACTCTTTTATTTGTTCTAAACTAATAATTCGGATTCTAATGAACAGAGCTGGTAGTACACAATTAAACCTGAAATACGACAAGAACAAATGATTTTGTTCACGACTAAGAATTATTGAACTGCTATGTATTGTCTAATTTCCTCTATTAAGAACTTGCGGTCATATTCATATTCATATTTCCTTTTTGTTTCCATCATTCCAATAGCTCAAATTATTGGCTTGCAAATTTGAATGCATGATGGTCATCTCCTGTCTCACCAACTTGCATTCTCTCTCTCTCTCTCTCTCTCATGCTCCTTTCTTCGTCAATTTCACTCTCATCAGTATTCTCATCCTTCTCCTACCCTCCTCCTGACACCCCCTGTAACCTGTCACTCTTTCTCATAACTTATCTTCTATGTAACCCCCTGCTCAACAGTGTCAGTAAAATGCCTTGCTTGGGCGACACGATTATAAAAAAAAAAATCAGCTTCAAAATGAACTTCTCTTTCCATAGTCAGATTCTTCTTTCTTCTTTTATGTGTTGTGTCCCTTCAGGATGTAGGTGATCATAGCCCTCCACATTCTCCTATTTCTTGTAGCTCTCAACTCCTTTTCTCTTGATATTTTTCCAAAACCCTGCTCTCCCATCCATTTGGTTAAGCTCATCAAGTATGTCACACATTGCTTTCTCCTGTCTCTCTTTCTCTCTATCCATCCTGTGAGTAATAGATTCTCCAAGCCCTCCTTCCTCATTACATATCCCAGAAACTTCAGCTGTCTCTTCTAAATGTCTCCTTTTTGTTTCCATTTTTTCCAAAACCTCGTTGCTGCTCACATGTTCAGTCTCTGGTATCCTTAGAATCATTTTGTAGAACCACATTTCAGTTGCTTCAAATCTTTCTTTCATCTTTCATGAGACATTCTAGAATTCACTACCATATTGAAGAACAGACATCACATAACAGTCTAGTACTCTTTTTCCTGTCTCTCAATACTCTGCTTAGGTTCTGAAATGTGTCCTTGACTATCCTATTATGCATTTGGATCTCAGTGTTGCACTTTCCGCCCTCTGTTAAAACACTTATATTGTATTGAAATTTCTCAGGTTACCATGATTTTATTCTGAAAATCATGAGCTAATCTAAACTCTGAACATGTTCAAAATTTGGTAAAATTTGGATACACCATAAAAGTGGTTTTACAGAAAATTTAACTTAATTCAATACTAGCGTAGATATAAAATTAAGGGCCCCAGAATCTAGAGAAACAGCAAAAATGTCAGAATCATAGGGATGTGGGAAGCTTTTGAAAGTCTATTTTAATTATTTATCAAAGGGTTCCTATTCTTTGTCTGGTTTTGAGGCTCACCAAATCTAAATACAATGGACTTTTAGGTCTGAAAATAAAGTTGATTTTTAGTATAAAATTAAAGGAATAATAATGTGTTTTACCTCTTCTTCTTCCACGTGTTGTGTTCCTTTAGGACATAGGTGGTCACAGCTCTCCACAGTTTTCTATCCTTTGTAGCCCTTTGAAAAGTTTGACTTCTCACCATCCCTCCTACTGTTTGTTTTAACATCCATTTACACAAACTTGGAAGCTTCTCCCTGTTTCCATCTTGACTGCATTATACTCTGGGAGTCTCTTTTTCCTCCTTATTTGTCTGAGAAAATTTCAGCTCTCTCTTTCTGATTCCAAGCATAAACCTTTTTTACTTCCATTTTTCTTAAAACTTCCTCAGTATGCACATGTTTTATCCATGGTATTCTCAGCATTGTGCTTCTCTGTAGAACCACCTTTCTGTTGACGCAAGTTTCTCATTAATCTATAAGATGATTGTCCATTATTTATTGCCATAGAGAAGAACTAATATTACATCACAGTTTAACACTCTTTTTTGTTTCTAAAAAAAATTTCATGTTTCTTAATACATTGTTTAGCTTTTAAAAGTCATCTTTTTCTATTCCATTGCACCTTTGGATTTCAGTATCATATTTTCCATCCTGTGTTAAATCCCTTCATAGATATTAAAATTTTCATACTTACTTGATTTCGTTATTTGTGATTCATAGTTCACATCTTAAGTTGTTTCAGTTGTTGACAACCATATATTCTCTATTCTTTCTGTAGAATTTCCTACAGTTTAATACTAACTACAAACCCGGTCATCTGTATATCTTATGTTGTTAAGATTCTAGCTGCTAATAATAAATCCTGGCAGGACTTCTAGTTCTCTGAAAGTTACCTCATTGTAAAGCCTGAATAAGTTTGATGAAAAGACATATGGTTATCTTATACCCCTTTCTATTTTTGATTATTTACTAAATTAATTTTTTATGCATAAGCAAATGGTCTGCTCCCAGTATATAAGCTTGAATACCTTTCTAAACATATTTATAAATGGAGCTTTGTCTATGTGTGTGTGTGTGTGTGTGTGCGTGTGTGTGTGTGTGTGTGTGTGTGTCCATTACCTATAGACTGCAAAATGGCTGAACCAATTTTCTTGAAAATTTACACAGTAGTACTATAAGCATCTGCAAGTGTTCTTAGCTAGGTTCTGTGTCAGGGTACCCCCGATAAATATCGAAAATTGGTAATAAAAAAAATTGGGTTATAGAAGGAGTGGTCCAATTTTAATCAAATTTGATACACTCATAGACAAAGACATAAGAAACAATATTCAGAAGTTTCAAGGTTGCAGTTCTTACAATAGTGCAGAAAATCAATAATATATATATATATATATATATATATATATATATATAAGGCAAGATGTTTGTGTGTGTGTCTGTTTATCTGCCTGTATGTCTGTAATCTTAGCAGCCCTTTTATTTTAGTTTTTGCTTCGGATTTTGGTTCTAAGTAGGTATAATTGTAGTTCTTAGTCTCAGCCATGATACCATTTACTCAGAGGTCTTATTTAGCTTTCAAAATTCAGTTTACGATGAAAAAAACTTATTTGATATCGATACCAGGAAATCAAAATTTGACTTACATCCATTCATTTTTCTTTCAGTCTATGGTTTCGCTTTAACTGGAAACAACTATTGCTTTTTAGTCTTTCATGCCGACGTCCAAAGAGTGTGAGCTCCAGGACCATGTATTAGTTTTAAAGCTTTCATTACACCCGAGCAACGGCAGGCTATACTGCTAGTTCCAAATAAAACAATCTTTCTTAGCAGTACAAACAAATCTTTCTGTATACATTTTTCTGTATCTGTATTTTCCTTCCTTATGTGATTTTGAGAATAAATATTGCATTCCTTGTTCTAGTGTTTTATTTTCAGTCTAATTGTACTAGTTGTCTTATTCACCAGAATTCAGATGACAAGTTTTGTCATATTGTTGTTGTTCTTCTATGTGCCCCGTCCCTTCAGGGCTTTCCACGTCTCCCTACCCCTAGTAGCTCTTAGCTCGCCTTCTCGTGTTACACCATCCAACCCTCATTTCATCATCCACCTGATTCAGTCAGTTAAGTGCCATATATGATACATGTTTGGGCGATCATGTCTCAAAAGAGACATGACTGACTGGGCAGAAAATTATCCCACAGTAGGTTGCCATTGCTTTCTGTGGTAGACTGGTTGCCGACCAAGGCTATAGAACCCAATCTGTCCTGTTATTTGACCCATAACTGGAGGGATTAATACAAGATGGATTAATACCTTTCCCAAGGGTATTTGAGCGTAAGTGAATGCTAGGAATACAACTGGTATTCGAATTCGGCTTCCCGATTTCTTGTTCCGAGCCGATATCCACTACACCACGATGCACAAGGTCCTTCAAATATGTTATCCACAGCTTTCCCCTGTCTCTTTTCCCTCTATCTGGCCTGTTAGTATCAGGTTCTTCAAGCCCTCCTTCCTCATTGCATGTCCCAGGAACTTCAGCTGTCTCTTCCTGATGCTCATTATTAATTTCCTTTTTGTTTCCATCATTTCCAAAACCTCATCATTGCTTTCATGCTCAAAAAATGATATCTGCAGCATCCTTCTGTAGAACCACATTTCAGTTGCTTCAAGTTTTTCAAGATAATTTTCCAATGATGTTCACATTCATTTGCACCTGGCTTTATAGGCAGTGCTATAAAAATGGATCTACTTATGTATTCCAGAATATAATCACTGTTGTATATTTCATTTATTATGTTTGTAATTATATCAATGTTGAAATCATTGTCCTTCCATTTTTTGTGCATTGCAGGTTTTACTCTTCCTTCATGGAAATATACATTGCATTTTTCAAGTATTTTTATTTTTCTATTGTAAAGGAACACTCTTGATTTTATGCTTCCTGTTGATGACCACATTTTTGTCCTCTTATTTTGGCTACAGACCTAATAAGCTGGCATTATGAAAACACAAGCAATAAACTTTACCAAATAACAAACACCAATCTTTTGAAGACTTCCAACAGCAGCAACTACTAAAATGGGTAGCACATTTAGCTAGAAGAGAAAATAATGACATAATCAAGATGTTGTCTTACCAAATAATAAAAACCACATCACTTGAAGACTTCCAGCAGCAGCAACAATTAAAATGAATAACATATGTAACTGTAATGTTATCATCAAGAAGTTGAAATTCTACAATACCTTAAACAAATGGTGAGGAAGGAAACTTCAATCAAACCTAAAAGAGTAATAACCCAAACTTGATTTGAGAAGTTTATTTTCTTGAAAAACTGGTTAAGAAAATATATTTTATAATTTTCAACTGATTGTAATACTAACTGAACAGCTTCTTTATTTTATATTCATCAAATAACTTTATTCAGTAACCCTCTACCTTGATTTGCTCTCAGGCCTCATATTAGGTAAATAAGTGTATAAAAAAACCATCAATATCCGCATCACCCACAAAATTATCTCCACATATGTGGGTTAAATAGTGGGACTTGTAAGATGAATCTTTATCTCCAAAATAATTTGGATGCCATATTCACTTAAAAAATAAAAAATGGCTTACAGCCACATCACATTGAAATATTGGTTACTGTATAATCACCAAAGTTAAGCAACATTGAGCCTATGTTGGTAGGTAGATGGGTGAATTCTTGAGAATTCCAGGTTCTGTAAGCTTACATGTGTTTGATGCAATGAATACTGGCTTGGAATTGTTAATGAGAGAGCTGAGTTTGTTTTATTTGTTTCATCTTATTTACTGACACGCAAATCCCCTTGAGAAAGGTATGAATACACCTGTTCTACCTCCAGCTATAGGTTAATTAGTAAGACTAAAAATAATATTCTTATAATCTAAAAATACTTTCTCTCTTTTCCTGTAAATGGTTGATAAGCCATAGAAAATGAATGAATCAATCAATAAAAATATACATTCTTACAATCCAAAACATGTTTAAGTTGTGCATAACCAGCAAAGTTGTGCATAAACAGCAGAGTGTTGATAAACCATAAAAAATCAAATCAAATAAATTTCCCATAAAATGGCAACCACAGAAATTACCATAGAGCACATTGAAGAAATGGAAAAGAAAGAAAAAACCCCAATCTGCATATGCTTTGGTTTTTTTTTAATCATTTCACTCTAAGCAAGACAGTTTTGCTGCCACTAGTGCACAGGGGGTTACATGGTTAATGAGAAAAAGGAGCAGGTTATAGGGGGTGTCAGGAAGTAGGTAAGAGAAGGATGAGAATACTGGTGGGATAAGAGTGGAGTGGACGAAGAAAATAGCATGAGAGAAAGGATGCAAATCAGTGAGATAAGAGATGACCATTGACCGTACATTTAAATTCTTGAAGATTGTAGCTGTCAGGGAAGCGAGTATATGAAAGGGAATTCCATAGTGTGAGAAAAGAAGCTGTTAGAGCAGAAGTTGTGGTTACATTTTATTGGTTTCACTGTAAAATGGTAGGAGCTAGTTGCTCGTCTAGTAGCTTGAGTAAATTCATACATAGGGGTCACTTTTGAGCTAAGTTCATCAGAGCAGAAGTGTATGTTATCCTATGTGGTAGATAATAAACTAACAACTGGTTTGAGTTGAACCTACTGTAATAAGACAGCTTGGGATTGCCACAACACAGCCATCAGCAACATATCTAAATTGCATGTCTGATTTATGGTAGCGTTTGATTAGAGAATAATTCAACATAGCAGCTTGAACTGACAGATTCTTGGATTCTGTGTTTTTATTAACATTAACAGTGTGAAATAGAATTACAAAAGAAATATACTGATTAGTTAGTCCTTCTCCAAACTCTGTTTCATTGCAATAAAGCAACATGCTGTTCCTCAGAACAGGTCACTATCTTTCAAGTGAACATTTTCATTCTAAAAGTTTTTACAATGAAATTCTTTTCTTACAATGATGCTCACTCTGTGCAAGGCCCAAGAACAACTCAAGGTAGGATATTACAGAATGAGAGGAACAGTTTCTGGAGTTATGTGGGAAAGATAACAGTTGAATGTAGACTTGAACAGGCCGAGATTGTAGTGATCAAGAAAGTATCCTCTTGGGATTTGTTTCTACAAAGCTGTTCCTGGTGACAGATACACTATTGTTCCAGTCAACATTTTCATTCTGTTGTAACATGTTTTCTAGCTGTTATAATATTAGTCTTGCTTAGGCGCTCACTGTTAAGTTTGTAAGAAATACTGTTTTTTAGACTCACTGGAGTGTTGAGATGAGTCCATTTGTTTCACCAAAATGTGTATTTACTCCACAACATCCCCGCTTTTGAGATTTTGATTTTTATTAGGAAATATTTTATTTTTATTTATTAGTCTTCACTTCTTCCTCTTTCTGGCATGTTTGTCAACATAATGAACTTTGTACTTTTTATGTATAGGGCCAATCTCTACTTTTTCTGTATATAGCCTTTTTTGAGAAAATGTATTTGTATGTTCAATGAATTCTTATGATGTAGATAATTAAAAAATATCATACAGTACTTGCATAGGATCTTCCTTTCTTTTAGGTCTTTCTTCAGTAAACCTTTTCTTAACTCATTGTAGCGTCTTTTGCATTCCCATTTTTTCCTATTACAATATTTATCTTCTTTCTGATTCATGACATTATTGTGCCGTCATTTCTTTTCCATCTTTATACACTCCAAAAGACACATTTTGCCAATCTAGTCCCCTTTTTTATCTGTTCTTAGTCTTTTTTGACTTTTTCATTACTTGTTTTTTCAAAGCTCTCTCAAAAGTACCCATAAACTGTTCAGCTTGTCCATTACTTTGGGTGATATGACTTGGTAGTAATATGTTCAATGGAAAACATTTTACAAAGTTGTGTACAGTTTTCTGAAACTATGACATCTGGAATGCAAACAGTACATGTAAAAAAATCACTGTCACCAAAGATGTCAGTTTCTTGAACTAAGAAATTTCAGTCCATTTAAAGCTATCCAATACCACCTGATAATGTGATTTGTTCATTGAACCTGCAAAATTTATGTGTAGTCATGACCATAGGGTATCTGTCTTTGACCAAGGTTGTAATTTCTTGCTAGATAATTTTGCTGCTAGAGTACAACTTCTGCTGTCTTTTACTATTTTTTCAATGTCCAGTAGACACAGCTTCTCATTAGAGATTTCATCAGTATTTACATTATTCAGACTATTGTCTTCATCTTTGTTGCCTTTGTTAAAGACACATGGCCCAGTGGATATAGACGTTGGTTAGTTCCTGTGACTTGACCCAAAAGAGTTGTGAGTTTGTAGTGATACCGATCAAGTGAAGGACCAGATATTTGTCCTCAGAGATCCAGAAAGCAAATGACCAAAAAGAGTCTTTGCGCATTTGGCTCCACGCAGAAGTTTCAGAAGTAAACCAAAAAAAAGTATCAAATTCTGTAGAGGAACTCTGAATCCTGATTGGTTATCAAACTGCAAAATTTAAAATACGTCAGAGAAACGGTTTTTCCACAGCTAAAATAGAAATCATTCTGTGAGCCACCCCATGTGACTGGATTGAATATTTAAGGATGGTCTCTAACCAGTCACAGTGGTCATTTCAGAGGAAGTGGTTTGCTGACACACATCAAAGATGTAACTCTCAACTTCAAGTGACCCGGATATTGTCTTCTCTCTCTCTCTCTTTCTCCTTATCTCTTTCAACAGTTACTGCTACAAACATTTTGTACAAACTCTTAATTCCTGAACCTCATCATTGAACACAAATTCTACTCATAACTTCTTACTAAGGTTTATAATTGAACATTAATTTCTACAACACTTGTTATTCCTTCTTTTAATAAATTTCTATCTTAGCATTCAAAATGTATATTTTATTATTTCACTTTTCTACGCTAATCCACATATTCTAACTGACAACCAACCTTCTGATGAAAACCTTCTGATAATAATTCTGATGAATATTATTCAACATAAAACTTGTAAGCTGTAGGGAGTTCAGTTAAGTCTGACACAAGGCCAAACAAAAGAAACATTTACCAGCTCTCTACACTTCAAGTTCAATACTAGGCTACAGTAGTGGGGAACAAGTAAATTGCATGAGATAACTCATGACTTCCAATCGAGGCATTACTATGCAAAAAATGAGAATAATATACCCCAGTGATTGTAATGAAGGGTTCGGTTTCAAATTCCTAGCACCTGAAGAAGGCCAGAGTGCACAACGGCCGAAGCGTCGTACAAATGGCAACAAAGATGAGGACAATAGTCCGAATAATGTAAATACTGTAAATACTACCTCATCTCAGAAATATAGACAAATAGAATGATCTATTATTAAACATCGTACAAATGGCAACAAAGATGAGGACAATAGTCCGAATAATCTAAATACTGTAAATACTAACTCATCTCAGAAATATAGACAAATACGAAAGTCATTTAATATTTGCTTTTGTAATATGCTATGTATTAGAACTCTTTTAGTGAACATCAATATGTTGTCACACAGGGAGATATCATTCATGTATGGATTTTATTCTTTCTTACTTTTTTGTTGTTTTCTTTATTTTTGCAATAAACGCATCTTGTTTTGTTTTTTCTTTTATTTCTTCCAAGGTAACTAGTAATGTGTGTATGACATTGCATAATATATTTTTAATTTCTGTTTTACTTTTTAATCCTGTACTAACAGTGTCTTCAAATGGTTCAGTATTTTTTGGTATCAATCTTGATAATCCATGCACATGTCCTAATTTTCTGGACGGTTGGTATTCCATCCTAAAATTTTAATTTAGTAAGATTGTACCCCAGCATAGTAATCTATTTGCTCAACGTGTAGGAATTCCTTTTTTCAAACTGTAAATTGATAATAGAAGTCTGTGGTTTGCTTGCAACTAAAAACACCTTCTATGTATAAATTTGTGAAATTTTTTCACTGCAACATTTTTTATCTAGCTATAGTTTTTTTTTTCTGCTGGTAGTAAGGAATGCAAAGCATGTGCATAGGTTTTCATATTTCAGTCATCATATTTATGTAAAATTACTGCTCCTATATGAAAATCACTAGCACCTGATTTCTGCTTTTGGATCTTAGTTCACTAATGATAAATCTGACATTAGTATTTTTTTATTTCTTCAAACACCTTCTGACACTTATCCATCTAGTTTTGCTTTACACCTTTTTAATTATAATAAGTGTTATGGTATGCATGAACTTTCCAAATATAAATAAGCAGCAGTTTCTACTTTGTAGCAGAAGTTTATTCCAGCAGATAGTTTTAACAGTCTGGTGACTTTCTCATTTTGTATATGTTTGTACAACTGTTCTTTGTTCTTGTTTAACTATATTCCTTCTTTGTGTCTTTATTTCTGGACTCTAACAAGGCCACAACAATAAGTAAATTGTTCAGTGGAGCTCTCAAATTCTACATATTAGGTACATAAATATGATAGTTGTTTGCTAGTCCCAGGAATTCTTTTAACCTAGTAAAGTTTGTTGGGGAGGGAGGCTTATTCTTAATTGCAATCAACAGATCTGGTTGACAACCATTTTGATCAATGATTTGTCCTAGGTACTTGATTTTAAGCAAAAACAATTCGCACTTACTTTTAGGCAAAAACATTTTACATTGAGTTTGCATTTTTTCAAAAAACTGCTTTTACATGGCCGATATATTGTTCCTTAGATGCACGTTTAATTAATACTAGCAGTATAGCCCAGCGTTGTTCAGGTGTAATGAAAGATTCAAAACTAATCCATGGTCCTGGAGCTCAGACTCAGCCTAAAGAATATTTGTTTGAAGTTTGGTGAGAATTGGATAAAAATTGTGGATTTGTATAAAGGACATACAGACAGATAAACAGACACACACACACAAACATCTTGCCTTTTATATATATATATTATCAATTTTCTGCACTATTGTAAGAACTGCAACCTTGAAACTTCTGAATATCATTTCTTATGTCTTTGTCTATGAGTGTATCAAATTTGATTAAAATCGAACCACTCCTTCTATAGCCTGATTTTTTCAATTATCGATTTTTGATATTTATTGGGTGTATCTTGACACAAAACCTAGCTAAGAACACACACAGACGCTTATAGTACAACTGTGTAAATTTTCAAGAAAATTGGTTCAGCCGTTTCGGAGTCTGTAGGTAACAAACACACACACACACACACATACACACACACACACACACACACACACACACACACAGACAAAGTTCTATTTATAAATAATCTTCAAGCATAGCATCCATAACATGTTGAAATATAGCTGGAACCACCTTTATATCAAAAGGAACTTGATATAAAGTTTATACAATCCCTCGTGCATATTTATAGTTGTTAATTCTGAACATTTTCCTTCAGCTTGTCTTGTAAATATGCTACAGAAAGATCCAGCCTTGAAAGAATTTTCTACCATTTGACTTGGCAAAAATTTTCTCTGGTCTTGATAATGGGTAGTTCGGAGTTTCTAAATAGTTTTATAACTCATTTGAAAAATCACCATAAAAATGAACTTTATTTTTTTTTTTTTTACATATATTGCTGGTGCTAGCCATTTGGAATGGTTTATCCTTTTAATTCCACCCATTTTTTTAAAGTCTGTCTAATTCTTCATTGACTTGATCCAATGCTGCAAACGGTACACTAAGTTTTGGTTTAAACACTGACATCAACCTGTTTCATCTTGAAATTAAGTTTTGAATTTGGATATTTTAGAACATTGACTCACTTATTTTATTTTTTTTAATCATTTCACCCAAGCAAGGCATTCCACTGCCACTATTGTGCAGGGGGTTACAAAGGGGAAGGTGAAGAGAAAGAGTGGTTAGATATAGGAAATGTCAGAAGGAGGGTGATAGACGGGTAAGGAAACCGAGTCTGAGGGTTGGGCAGATGGGAAGAGTGTTTGAGAGAATGGATGGAAGTTAGTGTGTTATTGAGGTGTCTATTAACCTTACATTTAAACTCCTGGAGATTGTAGCTGTTGGGGAAGCAATCATATGGAAGGGAATTCCACAGTGCGAGAAAAGAAGCAGTTGGAGTAGAAATTGTGGTTACATTTTATCGGTTTCACTGTAAAAGGGTAGGACCTAGTTGCTAATCTAGTATCTCGTGCAAATTTGTACCTAGTGAGCACCAGTGATGTAAGTTCATTGGAGCAGAAGCCGTGAAAGTATTTATAGAAGAAGCACAGTCTGACAAAACATTCAGAAAACATATTTTTCAATTCTTCTTTTAAATTTTTGCTCTGTTTTTTAAACTGGTCGCTTGTCCACTTACATTTTTGCAATAAACATTTATAGGCAAATCCCATAGCTCAAATAATTCCATACAGTGAGTACCAAATAAATTCATAGTACCAAATGAGTTTGTAGTATTTTTTAATACTTAGCATTTCACACTTGTTACAAAATGAGACATTAGAAGTCATCTCACCAATAAAAAATAATTTCTCTCCTAAGACAATGCTCATGACATTGGAAGCCCTATTTAATAAAGGCTTTTTGATTTCTTTCCGTGTGGCTTCACTGATTATTGTGATATCACTAGCGGCGTCCACATTGTTTTTTCATTCAAAAATGTACTTTAGTTTTCTTTGATTATGTTTCTGTCGTAATGTTGTGAACAGTTTTTTCCTGTGATCATTTTTTTTTAGTTTAGTTTTACAATGTGACTTTTATGTCCTCCTTTACTACATTTAGCATTTTAAATTCCAAAAGGGACAGTCTTGCGTAAATTTTCACATCTGAAACATGGATTTATTTTCTTTTTTGCACAATTTTCTTTTGCTTGTACTTATGTGCATTTATTTTCCTAGTTTTTTTTATTCTAAAAGGGACAGTCTTGCGTAAATTTTTTCATCTGAAACATGGATTTATTTTCTTTTTTGCACAATTTTCTTTTGCTTGTACTTATGTGCATTTATTTTCCTAGTTTTTTTTATTCTAAAAGGGACAGTCTTGCGTAAATTTTCACATCTGAAACATGGATTTATTTTCCTTTTTGCACAATTTTCTTTTGCTTGTACTTATGTGCATTTATTTTCCTAGTTTTTTTTATTCTAAAAGGGACAGTCTTGCGTAAATTTTCACATCTGAAACATGGATTTATTTTCCTTTTTGCACAATTTTCTTTTGCTTGTACATATGTGGATTCATTTTTTTAGATTTTTTTTTCATTCTAAAAGGGACAGTCTTGCGTAAATTTTTTCATCTGAAACATGGATTTATTTTCCTTTTTGCACAATTTTCTTTTGCTTGTACATATGTGCATTCATTTTTCTAGATTTTGTTATCATATCTCAGATTTGGATACTCCAACATTTGTTTGATATTCTTGTAGTGCAACTTTATAGGTCTGTTCAAGTTTTGTTAAAAGTTCCAAGTGGACATCCTCTGTGTCACAACGCACATCCTACATCACAAATTACTCTTGCCATTAGCCACACACCCAGGATGCAAGCAAACAAACTACTTTTTTATGTACACTGCCTCTTCAGGGTATAGACAATCATTGCTCACCACGACTTTTCGACCGTTTTAGCTCTCAGTCTCATTTTGTCTTTTCTGTATAGTTTCAAGATATGCATTAAAAAAATGGGAAGATTGGAGCAAAAGACTTCCTGACCCTATTTTACTCATGTTTATCATACTGAGTTACAGAGACAGTCACCATTAACACCAAATGTTTAAATGCTAATCATGGTTGATTATGATGGAAGCAAACCTTTTGCAACTATTTCTCTGTTTTTTTGTTTTGTTTTGTTTTTTGTTTTGCTGTTAATTCTTGAACAAATATTAATCCTTTAAAACATATTTGGAGTTCATTTAATCTTCAACATTCACGTTCCTTGTTGATGGTTCCTTGTTGATGGTTCTAGCATATGTGACAAAATCTTTGTTTTCTTTTTTTTGTCAAATTCTTACATTGCCAACGTGTGTTTAATAAAAACTTTTATTTTAAAAAAATTTTTTCAGAATATTTACTTTTTCTTAAAAACAAATTTCTCCTGTTTTTTTGGTCATACAAAATTACATTCTTTTTTCTGTTCTACTCATGCTTTTTCAACAAAAGTCTCATTTTTCTTTGATCTTCTCATGCACGGCGTTCCACTCTGAAAATTTGTTTGCATCTTCAAAAATAAGCCAAAAATGTCACTACATTATCTGGATTTTATGCTAATTCAGATATGACATTTGCAAGCAAATCAGAAATCAGAGAATTTTCTATTTTCTCCTGTATAATTTCCCTTGTAGCTGTTGTTGTACCACAAAAGCCAATACTTCCTCTATAGTTGTAGAATAATTGTTTTTTTCTTTTTCTTATTTTTCTTCTTCCTCTATGTGCTCTGTCTCTTCGGGACATAGGTGATTGTGGCTTTCCACATTTCCCTATCCCTGGTGGCTCTGGGCATGCCTTCTCCTGTTACACCATGCAATCCTCGTTCCATCATCCACCTCATTAGGTCGTTTAAATATGTTATCCATTGCTTTCCCCTGTCTCTTCTTCCCTCTATCTGGTCTGTTAGTATCAGATTCTCCAAGCCCTCTTTCCTCATTGCGTGTCCCAGGAACTTCAGCTGTCACTTCCTGATGTATTAATTTCCTTTTTGTTTCCATCATTTTCAAGACCTCATCATTGCTCACATGCTCGATCCATGATATTCACAGCATCCTTCTGTAGAACCACATTTTAGTTGCTTCTAATTTTTCCTTCATCTTTGATGGTATTGTCCAGCATTCACTGCCATATTGAAGGACGGTCAGCACGTAGCAATCCAGTACTCTCTTCCTAGTTTCTAGCAAAATTGTCCTGTTTCTTAATACCTTACTCAACTTCTGGAATGCTTCCTTCACCATGCCAATTCACCCTCAGATCTCTGTTTTGCACTTTCCATCTTATATTATAGCGCTTTTTAAATTTTTGTACCTGCTTGATTCTGGTATCCCCGACCTGTATTTGGCATTTTGGGCTGCTCTTTTTACTGATGACCATGCATTCGGTTTTCGTGCAGTTTATTTCTAGTCCTTTCTTGTTACCTTCTGTAGGAGGTCTTGTAGTTTCCTTTCTGTGTCTGCTATCAGCACTGTATCATCTGCGTACCTTAGGTTGTTTAAATTGTGGCCTCTGATTACAAATCCAGGCATAACTTCTAGGGTCCTCAAAATATTTTTTCTGCACAACGAAAAGAAAAAATTAACCCAACGTGGTTCAAGTTATCATTGTCACTGATATCCTGCATTGAAGCAACAAGCATTTTCCTCTTGTTATACTGAGTCTGTGTTTCAAATATCTTCATAACTCCAATTATAACTCATATGAGTTTCGATCCTCATTGCCACTTGTTTTCTAACAGTTATGATATTAATCTTGCTTAGACATTCACCATGATGTCAGTAAGAAATACCCTAATGACTAACTCTAATGGTATGATTGCACAAATATGAACAAATGTGGTACAAGGCCCAAAATTGGGGATGGAGAAGCATAGTATTAATTTGTTTTATACTTAACCATAGTTAGCCACAATCACTGTCCAAAGCATACTAGAATTCTGTTTACCATTTTGACTACAGCAACCATAACTCAGAAACTCTATGAAGTTCTAACTAGTCCCTATATAAACAATTTATCTGTGGAGGGAAGGAATAAAATAACAACTTTTAAAACATGTATAGCTGTAATGAATATTTACATTGAAAACAAGATATATTTACAAGAAACAAAACAGAAACAGTGCTAGTAATATAAAAAAACACAATCCTTAAATATGTCAGTATTGTTTGACAGACCCTCATTTCTGGTGTTTTATGTCAGTATTTCTTGATAGTCCTATGTTTCCGGTGTTTGACCTTAGTATTCTTTGATAGAACCACATTTCTGGTGTTTCACATCTCATCTAGATCAGTGACAAAATTGAAGTATACAATATCATCAAACATATTGATTCTACTGTTAGCATTTAGTTGTATGTTTTTTCTTAAATTTCATTTACCAACTTATTATATCTACACACTTTTCTCTTTCAATGTTTCTGTCTCCCTCTTTATATATATATATATGTGGTTAAATAAAATAAAGACAAGAGGAAAACTGTATTTTAAATCGCCTATGCGTTTCGTCTGTGATGGACTTTTTCAAGGCAGAAAGACGAAATGAGCTTTATTCTAAATTACATATCTATAAACAAAATTAGTGTTGGTAACCACAAATATGCTCACAAATCATTTCAAAAACTTAGCGGAAAAATTCTGCCTTGAAAAAGTCCATCACGGATGAAACACGTAGGCGATTTAAAATACAGTTTTCCTCTTGTCTTTATTTTATTTAACCATACTGTCCTTAATCTCGGATTAAAACTGGGTATATTTTTACATATACATATATATATATATATATATATATATATATATATATATATATATATATATATATAGTAACATGGATTAATAAATAAACATGTCAGGGTGCACGTATGCTTACAGCATATCACATTGAATATGCCGGTTCTCTCATTTGATCACCGAAGTTAAGCAACGTTGAGCCTAGTCAGTACTTAGATGGGTGACTGCTTGGGAATACCAGGCACCAGGCATTCAGTGACAGATGTGCATTATGGTGCAATGGATATTGGCTTGGAAAGAGAAATCGGGGAGCTGAGTTCAAATTCCAGTTGAATACCCTGCATTTACTTAAGCACTGGTATCCTTGGGAAAGGTATTAATCTGTCACTTCCCTCCAATTATGGGTTAAATAACAGCATGGGGCCTGGAGGTAACCCATCTAGTGTTGGTGTCACAGTGGTAGCCCTGGCGAAGCATCAAGTATTCAGCTATTTGATAAGATATGAATTTTGCTACAAAACTGTGGCGGGGTTCCAAATGCACAGGGAATACAGGAAGGGTGTAGTGAGTCTTGTCTCGGCCAATGGCTGCAAGACAACGACACACATATGTATAATATTATTAAAATAGTGTCAGTGTTTTATGAAGAGGACAACGTTCAAAACAAATTTAAAACAGTGCTCAATATACAATATACAGCTGTGAATATTTATTATCATAATAAATAATTATATATATATATATATATATATATCAGCATGCAGTGTGGGTATAGAAGAATCCAAAGGAGTATCCTGTACATACAGTGGTAGGATAACTCTCTAAGAGAGCTCTAAACATATATGCATATAAATACATATAGAGCAAATATAAGAAAAATTAAGACAGACATATTATTTTATGGTGAATCGGAAGTATGGACCTATTTCAGGCGAACCATTATCAGCTTCCGTCTTTATTTAACAAAGGATTTTACACGAATGAGATTCACAAAAAACTAAAAAAAGCGAATAAAAATAACAGTCGTATAATGATACATGCACAATCATATATACACGCAACATATAATCAGCTGACACGCGTAGCGGCCAATTAGTAAATATACATATAATCCTATGTCAATGGCATGACTTGAAGTTTTATGCATTATGTAATTTTCAGGTGCATTTTTCAAACTGATAGTTAAATAGATTTGAATTTTAGTTCACTCGGTGTTCATGAGTATTTAATCCTGTAAAATTAATTACTGTTTTTTTACATACAAGAGTAAAAATTTAAATATTCCAAGGTTTTTCTTCTATGTGTCATGTTCCTTCAGGACATAGGCGATCATGGCTTTCCACATCACCCTATCCATGGTGGCTCTTAGCACACTTTCTCCTGTTACTCCACCTAAACCCCGCTCTGCCATCCACCTGCTCAGGCCCTTCAAATATGTTATCTGCTACTTTCCCCTGTCTTTTTTTTGGTCTATCTGTCTTGTAAGCATCAGATTCTCCAAGCCTTCCTTACTCATCATATGCCCTAAGAACTTCAGCTGTCTCTTCCTGATGTTCAAAAATGTCCCTTTTGTTTCCATCCTTTTCAAAACCTCATCATTGCTCTCATGTTCAATCCATGATATTTGCAGCCTCCTTCTGTAGAAACATTTCAGTTGCTTCAAGTTTTTCCTTCATCTTTGATGATATTGTTCATTCCATCATTCACTGCCATATTGAAGAACAGACATCACATAACAATCCAGAACTCTCTTCTTTGTTTCTAGCAAAATTTTCCTGTCTCTTAATACTCAGCTCAGCTTCTGCAATGCGTCCTTGGCCATTTCGATTCGTCTTCGGATGTCAGTGTCACACTTTTCGTTTTCCGTTAGAACACTTCCCAAGTACTTAAACTTTTGTACTTGCTTGATTTTAGTATCCCCAACCTGTAATTGCCATTTTGGGCTCCTCCGTTTGCTGATGACCATACATTCGGCTTTCTTGTAATTTATTAGTAGTTCTTTCTTTTGACTTTCTTCATCTACCTTTTTAGGAGGTCTTTTAGTTTTCTTTCCATGCCAACTATCAGCACTGTATCATCTGCGTATCTTATGTTGCTCAGATTGTGACCGCCAATGATGAATCTGGGCATAACATCTAGGGTCCTCAGAATAGTCTTGCTGTGCAAGCTGAATAGATCTGGTGAATACACATCCTTGTCTTACGCCCCTTTCTATCTTTGCATATCTGCTGAATTCGTTTCCTGTCTGTATGCAGGCAGTCTGCTGCCAGGATAGGTTCTTGATTACTTTGATACCTTTGCCAAATACGTCAAGGTTGCTGAGCATTTCTATCAATTCCTTGTGGCGTACTTTGTAGAACACCTTGGCATAGTCTACAAAACACAGGTAAACTTCTTTTTCATTTGTATCTCCCTTTCTGATAGCATCCTAAGCACAAATATTGCATTCCTTGTTTCAGTGTCCTTGACAAAATCACACTGTTCTTATCCTATCTCCGGCCTGATTCTGCTTCATCAGGATTCAGACAATGAGTTTTGTTATGTGGCTCATCAAACTGATTGTTCGGTGAAGTTTGCATTTCGTTATTCGAAAGTTGATTTGCTAAGGTCATCTAGTATTACACCACTGTTGTAGATTATATTTATTATTTCTGTAATTTTCACTATGCCAAAATCTTCTAAGGCTATCAATATTTCTATGAGAATGCCATTTGGTTCAAATGCTTTGTTCCTATCCGGTTTGGCCATTGCAGCTTTCACTTCAGATTTTACTATTTCCGGTCCATCAGCATCTTTGTGTACTATTGGTTGCTTTCTCTTGTTGTGGAAGAGATCTTTTATATATTCTTCCCATCGCTAGAGTATTTCCATCTTTTCTAGTATGATAGTTCCATCCTTGGATTTCATACACCCTGTTGATTAGCATGTTCTTTGTCCTGCCAGTTCCCTTATTTATCCTTTATTAGTCTTGCTCATTCTCTCTACTTGAGAACATTTGTTGTTGAGCCATTCCTTTTTAGCCTGTCTGCACTTGGTCCTTATTTCTTTTTGCAGTTTTTTAGCAGTTACTTACCTCAGCGACCCAAAAGGGTCAGAGTGGCGTGTATGTTTTGCAAGGCAATATAGAGACGGCAAATCGACGAGCTTCGAACAGATAAAGAATTGGACACTTCATGCTCATAGAATTGGTGTCACTTGTAGCCATTTTTATTGACTGGTTTTGGGTGCACATTGGCTGAGTGGTAGCCAGGTTGGGCATATAAAACATGATATGCTCATTTGAGCCGTTCATTTGTGTCGGTCAGCAGCACATCAGAGATCAAGACGAGAAGTGAGAATTTGGTTTTCCTAGTGAACCTGTTTGGACTTATAATACTACCTTTTTCTGTGGGTGCTTCCATCCAATATATTTTTTGTTGTTTTGCGACAAGCTATTTTGGCAATTGTTTTTTTTCCTTTCTGTCCATGATGTCGGACAAGGCCTTTGACATCTGGTTGATTCCGGAGTACAGCGATGCCGCGACTGACCTGTCGATCGTAGAACATATCAGAAACGTTGAGTTAGTTTGCTAGCTCTGTGCCATGGACAAAGCTGAGTGTGTCTTGTTGCTACGTCTGCAAGGAGAGGCTCTTGCTATGTATCGGCAATTGAGTAATGAACAGAAAGCAGATGCGGAAGAAATTAAACCGGCTCTAATGACCACATACGCAATAGATGTGTTCAATGGTTATGACCAATTTGGGGCATGTCACATTGGACAGAATGAAACAGTGGATGAATTTTTTTGGCTGGAGTTACATTGCCTGGCTTGTCTGGTAGGAGGATCATTGCCAGAACGTTGGATGGTGTGAGCATTTGTATCTGGTCTACCACCACATGTTAGTCAGCTACTTCAGGCATTGTCTAGGATGGAGATTATGACTTTGGAGCAGTTACTAACCTGGGCTCGGACTACCATGACTGATGACAAGGAGCACAAGGAATAGGTTGTCATGTCAGCTTGACAAATGTGTACAGACAAAGAAGTTCTTCCTACTTACTCAGGTAGTAGTAATCATGCTATAGGTGTTCTGGTAACCATACAGCCAGAGGTTGTCTGCAGGGCCATTCAGAGAGAATGGACAATTGAGCGCGAAGAATCCACTGTGAGATGAGGTGTTATAAATGCGACAAGGTCGGGCATATATCATCAGAGTGCACATATCAGGGAAACACCTGAGGAAAGAAGACATCAGCGCCAGTTTTCTTCCCAAACAATTACAGAAACAGGAACTACCTGCTGTAGAGATATTTGTCAATGGATAGAAATGACCCACTCTAGTTGACTTTTGGTGCTCACAGACACTGGTGAGCAGAGCTGTATGCCGTCTATGGGGGGAAGAATGAGGTAAAAGTATTAACAGTTGATGAAAGGGCTTTGACGTGCCTTGGGTACGGCAAAATGAAGTTGGGCATCAGGCAGGTCCGCTCTGTGACTATTGAGGCCTTGATTGTTAATAGACGATTATTGGAATACGATCATTGGGATCGATACAATCAGGGAGCTCAGAGGCGTGCATTTAACCAGATCGGGTGAAGTATGCTTTTTGATGAAAATTTAAACTTGTGTGGCGCGATTGATATTGATAAGCCTGGCTTCAGTGTAACATTCGACAACAACAATAAGGTATGGACCACCTCATGGAAATGGGTGAGTGGTCATGTACCCAGTGAATGAAAAAATGAAAAAAAGTGCAAGAATATACAGTGCTTTCCTATGCTCGGGATGCGTATGAAAAGGAAATTTTATTGTGCCAAAATGGATGGCTATTACCATATCCCAAAAGGAGCTTTGCACACCAAAGGGTTTGATTCCTTTGATGGCAATTGTATAGGAGCACAAGAAGAAGGTCCGGTCGGTGTTGGTCTATCGTGAATTAATTTGTAGAGGTATTCACTATAGAGCTACATATAGGAAGTTGTTGAGAGCCATGAGTGTCAAAAAGAGAAACATCATTTGAGAGAGGAAAATACTAATAAATAAATGAGAAAGAGAGATGAACCCATAAAAGAAGGGAAGTTGTGGTGGGCCATGATCACCCACCTTCTAAAGGGACACAGCATATAATTCCAAGAAGAATAATGATATGGATAGAAGAGTAAGGACAATGATAAATGGCAAAGTGTCAAAAGTTAGACTATTTACAATATTTGGACTATTGTCCTCATCTTTGTTGCCATTTGTACAACGTTTCGGCCATTGTCCACTCCAGCTTTCTTCAGGTGCTAGGAATTTTGAACTGAACCCTTTGTCTATATTTCTGAAATAAGGTAGTATTTACATTATTCAGACTATTGTCCTCATCTTTGTTGCCATTTGTACACTGTTTAATAATAGATCATTCTATTTCTCTATATTTCTAATATATTTTGGACTATTGTCCTCATCTTAGATGCCATTTGTACAATTTTTCGGTTGTTGTATGTTCTGGCCTTCTTTAGGTGCTAGGAATTTCAAACCAAACCTTTTATTATAAACACTGGGGTATGTGAACTCCATTCTTTGTGGTGTGGCTAGCCTTGATTAGAAGTCATCAGTTATCTCCCTTTAACCCTGCAAGTTATTTGTTCACCACTGCTGCAGCTTGATATTGACCTTACAACTCTATGGAGGGAGGGTGCATGAGGATGACAACTCTCAGAAAACGGTCTGTCTACCCTATGTGAAGGGGTTATCGGAGAAGATACAAAGGATCTGTGGTCTATATAACATCAGGATGATCTTCAGAAGTGGTTCTACACTTTGTATGTACCTCTCCTGAGTAAGACCCTCAACAGGAGAGGACATGACTAAGAACTGTGTGTACGCCATTCCATGCAGTTGTGGAAAGAAATATAAAGGAGAGACAAGCCGCCCCCTTAAGGTCGTAACATGACGGCAGATAGAAAAGTCAGGCGTAGCTGACCACATGTGGATGTAGAAAGGGGGTCAGCGCCCCCTATGGGATGAGGTTGAATAATAGATAGAGAATGCCACTGGAAACTACGTAAACTTAAGGAATCAGCACATATGCTAGGCTTCAAAAATCTCCTATGCCAACCAAGCATAGAGATGAACACAATATGGGAACCAGTAATACAGAGTGCCAGAGAAAATCATTAGTGTAAAAAAATAAATTGCAATATGAGCTCTAGTAAAAAATACCAAAGAAAACCATTAACATCAAAAATACTAGAGAAAACCATTAGCATCAAAAATTGCAATATGAACTCTGGTAAAAAAGGGTTACAGGACATTAGATTTATAAGTCCCTAAAATACAGTTGTTCTTTTCCTTAAGAACACATGGCCCAGTGGATATAGACATTGGTTAGTTCCTGACTTGAGTTCAATAGGCTATAGCAGTGGTGAACAAATAACTTGCAGGGTTAGAGAGAGATAATTCATGACTCCCAATCAAGGCTTCCCACAGCAATGGAGTTTATATACCCCAGTAATCATAATAAAGGTTTTGGTTCGAAATTCCTAACACCTGAAGAAGGTTAAAACATTGTACAAATGGCAACAAAGATGACGACAATAGTCCGAATAATGTAAATACTGTAAATGCAACCTCATCTTAGAAATATAGACAAATACAGTAAACAATAAAAGACAGAAAGTTGTGGAGAGCCATATTCTGAAGCCGCATAAAAGAAGACATAACTAATCATTTCAAGCCTTGAAATATTTCATATCATAGACCCTATCCTTAATATCTGAAATCATGTATATACCTGCAATAATGATAATAATTTACCAAAAAACTTTTCTTTTAAGTGTCACTTCCCTTCAGAACGTAGGTGATTATAGCCCTCCACATCTTCCTGCCTTTGTAGTTCTTAATATATTTTGTCTTGTTAGTTCTCCCAAACCTTGCTCTGACATTCATTTGCTTACACCCCTCAAGTATATCACATGCTGTTTTCCTCTTTTTCTCTTTCCCTCTGTCTTCCCTGTGGATATCAGATTCTCCAAGCTTTTCTTTCTCATTACTTCTCCCAGAAACTTCAAATGTCTCTTCCTGATGTTAAGTATAAGTCTCTTTTTCGTTTTCATTTTACTCCAAATCCTCGTTGTTGGTCACATGTTTGGTTCATGGTATCCTCATCATCCTTCTGTAGAACTACATTTCTCTTGCTTTGAGTCTCTCCTTCATCTTTGAGGGGATTGTCCAGCATTTACTTTCACAGAGGAGGATAGATATCACATAGCAGTTCAATACACTTTTCTTTGTTTCCAACAAAATTTTCCTGTCTCTTAATACTCTGTTTAGCTTTTGGAATGTATCATTGGTTCCGCCAATATGCTTTAGGATTTTGCGTCACACTTTCTCAGGTATTTAGATTTCTGCACCTGCTTGATTTTAGTGTCCCTAGAGTACTGGATAGCTATGTGATGTCAGTTCTTCAATAAAGCAATGAATGCTGGACAATATCGTCAAAGATGAAGGAAAAACTTGAAACAGCTGAAATGTGGTTCTACAAAAGGATACTGCGGATATCATGGACCAAGCATGTGAGCAATGATGAGGTTTTAAAAAGGATGGAAACAAAAAGGAAATAAATATTGAGCATCAGGCAGAGACAGTTAAAGTTCCTGTGACATGCAATGAGGAAGAAACCTGGAAAACCTGATACTAAAGGGACAGATAGAGGGAAAAAGAGACAGGGAAAAGCAGCGGATAACATATTGAAGAACCTGAGCAAGTGGATGACAGAATGGGGGTTGCGTGGCATAACAGGAGAAAGTGTGCTTAGAGCCACCAGGAATAGGAAGATGTGAAAGGCCATGAATGCCTATGCCCTGAAAAGACAAGGCATATAGAAGAAGAGTTATGAATAACTTATCAGTATTGAGAAGAGGTGGATCCATACCTAATCAGAATTTGATAAACAAATAAGAAATTATAATGTGGATATAAAGTGGGGGATCAAATCTATATTGTAATCAATATATAAAATGATCCCTCATTTTATGACCATGCTAGTTTCTATACATTTATATTCTAGATTTATGGGCTTGAGCTAGTGGATGGCAGAGCGGGTTTTAGGTGGTGCAACAGGAGAAAGTGTGCTAAGAGCCAACAGGAACAGGAAGACATGGAAAGCCATGATTGCCTACATCCTGAAAGGACAAGGAACATAGAAGAAGTAGGAGAAGAAGAAGACATGTCACTAGAATTTTGGGGTCCTCTTTTTGCTGACGAGCATGCATTCAGTCCTTTCTTCTCATTTTCCTTCGCTAGTTTCTTTTCTGTATCAGCTGTCAGTTCTGTGTCATCTGCGTATCTTGCATTGTCAAGACATTGGTCACCAATGATAAATGACAAATCCTGGCAGGAGTTTGTTACCACATTGTCTTGATAGAACCATAGCAATTTGTCAATAATTATTTGACGTTAAATATCATGTATCGGTTCATTACTCTTTTCATTGTTTCCAATAAAAAAATTAACTTTTAAAAACTCTAAAGTTAAAGATTTTTTTTTCTTTTTGGCAACTTAGGATTTTCCCTCAGGAAAAATTAAACAAGCAAAAAAAAAATAGATTTTTTTTCAGTGTAAGTGTAAATTAACATTACCTTGCAAATGGTTCCTTCAACAAAAACAAAAGGTTTTATTAAAAGCTTGAAATTAAAACATTCTTTTGTAGTCAAAGGTTTTTTGTAAATTATAAAAACTTCAGCAATCGTTTTAAGGCTCAAGGGAATCGCAACAGTAAAAATAGAAAACACAGAACCTATTAATCGCACAGCAATTATTTGTCATTTAGGCTATTTTACGGTCTTGCATAATCTTAACTGAGCCTTATTCTTCTCCAGAAATAAACAGCAGGGTTCCATCAACAATCAACAGCATTAAAATAAAACAAAAAATCAAAGGGAGATAATTTAAGAATGAAGTTAAATTGCTTTCTTGGCTATAAGCTATATGGCAGTTAATTGCAGCTGCTGACAAAAGGAAACTCTTTTTAAAGAAAGATTCAATAGAGGCACTCGCAATAACTTTTTGTCTAAGTAAGTTATTTTCTCGTTCAGTAAGTGTAGCATTCTTGATATCAAAGTTGCAGTTGAACTTGTTACTGTTGCATTTGATATTCAAAATAAATAATTCATTTTAACTCTTTGCTGTGATATAGTCTGTTACAGGACAAAATGTGTAGCTGAGAAAAATGTATTTTTTCTATTGTCTTATTTATGTTCATACAGTTTTTTTCATCAGATTATAACTGAGTAAACTTTCTCTTATATATATATATATATATATATATATATATATATATATATATATAGATGCTAATCTCACTTTTCCTATAATACCAAAAGTTATGAAAAGAAAACAAATCTAAATAAAATTGACAAGATTAAAAAAAAAATTTTAAATTCCTAGCATCCCTCATTCAGGTGCATATGTTGTTGTGCCAACATAACACATTTTGTCTGGAAGGATCAGAGAGCTCTCCATATATATATATATATATATATATATATGGAGATTCCTCCAATCCTTTTAATTATCAACCTACCAGCCTCTTACTGCTTTTTGGCAAAGTGTTCAAGGCTATTATCGATGCTAAAATGTTTCAGCATCTCACATCAAACAAATTATTTTCTGATAAGCAGTATGGCTTCTCCCTCACTTGATCTGCTGCGAATGTGCTAAAGGCCATCACTGAGTACATATATCAGGCCCTTGATAAGAACAGTGAAGCTCAAGCTGTTGTCCTGGATATCTTGGAAGCATTTGATAGGGTTTGACATGATGGTTTTTTGCAGAAGCTACAGGGTTACGGTATAACTGGATGACTGTTTGATTTAATCCAATCATTTCTGGCAAATCATAAATTATGGTCATTCTAAATGAGCATACATTAAAATGCTTTCATGTGAATGCTGGTGTCCCTCAAGGCTCTATCCTAAGTCCTAAGCTCTTCTTGATGTTTATCAATGACCTTCCTGATCTAATCCATTCCCAAGTTGGCATCTTTGCGGACAATACCACCATCTACTCCTGTCTCAATAGGAAATCTACAAGGGTTGACAAAGTAGATCTTGCTTCTGCTCTTGCAATGGAACTCTAATCTATAATGGATTGAGGTAAGAAATGGCTCATAAATTTTAATGCTTCCAAAATGAAGAAGCTCTCGTCTAACCCCCATATAGAAGCTCTTCTACCTTTCATTAATATGGATCACACTAGTCTCCCTGAAAGCAATACGCTGCTTCTTTTTAAGCTCACGCTCTCAACCAGCCTCAAGTGAAATGAATACATTGAATTAATTAACTGCTAAGAAAGCTGGGTTACTGTGCCAAACCAGGATGTTTTTCTTGTCAGAAACCATTTTGCACATTTATAAATCTATCATTCCTTTGTGCATTAAATACTGTTGCCATGCTCCTGTTATTTATCTTAGGGTTCCTGACAAAATCCAGAGGAGAATCTGCAATATAACTGATTACAATTTGGCTACTTTCTCACTGATGTACTGTGGCTTCCCTCTGTCTTTTCTACAAGTATTTTTATGATCTTTATTTCCTGGTGCCCTGCCTTCATGAGTCTACCCATGCAACTAGATTGGCAACTATGGCCCACTCTTTTACTGTCAAAATAGGCAAATGTACCCCCCCCCATTCTACTCTGCCAGTTTCTTTTCTTACACTTAAAACCTGTAGAACTCCCTTTCCTGATAGCTACAATCTGCAAACATTTAAATGCAACGTCAATTACCATCTTCAAACTCCATGACTCCCACCTTACCCTTTCTACAACATCACCTGTACTGTTTTCTTTTCTGTCTTCCCTCTCCTCCCATTGTAACCCCCTGCACACCAGTGGCAGTACTACTTTGCTTGGGCTCAAATGATTATAAAACATAAAAAGAAAGTTTATATATAAAAATTATATATGTGTAATTACTTTCTGGTCACAATTATATATTTATAACACATATAATTAGTTTTTGCTCATAATTAAATTAGACCAGTACCCAGTTGTATCAAATATGGTCAATACATTTATATAGTAAAGCTTTTGAATATTTTTCATTTGGAAATGTGCTATTTCTGCAACTTAAGTTTCGACCTTCTGGTATATTCAGATGATTTCAAATTATTATATATCGCCTGAAGATACCAAAAGGTTGAAACCTAGGTAGTGAAAATGAAAAATATGTGTGTGTATATATATATATATATATATACATGTATGCATATATCTATTTATATATATATATATATATACACATATATATATATATATATATATATATATATATATACACGTATGCATATACATATATATATATATATATATATATATAAACGAGATTATACTTTTACTTGTGTTAAAAAACTTCTTCAAAATCTTTCAACAGATAGAAGGAAAAAATGTTTTAAAAAAAAGAGCTTAGTACATGAACGTCAGTCAAAATTGTTCGGACCGAGATCAGCATGAAGCCCAAAGAAAAAACCCCGATAAAAGTAATCATCTAACAAGAAGCGTTCAATACAGAGGTAGAGTGAAATAAATAGATAACGCCTAATGAACCCAGATGAACCTACCTAGCTTTCACCTAAATGGATCGTCAGGGAAAGCTTGCTAGCTTTTCTCTCACGATCCGTTTAGGTGAAACCTAGGTAGGTTCGTCTGGCTCATTATGTGTTATCTATTTATATATATATATGTATATATAATACATAGAAATAAATTTATTACATTCTATACATAAAAATTAAATATTATAATATTTTCAAATATCATTTTTATTATTTTCTTTACATTACTTAAATATAATATTTGAATATATAATAGGAAAAACTACTAAAAAGTTCTAAGTTTAAAAATGTATTTTTTTTGACAGTATTTATTTATTTCTATTATTATATATATATATATATATATATTTGATATTTCAGACCGGCCTTTCATCAGAAACAAATACAAATGTTTTAGTAGTTTTTCCTTTACATATTAAGAGAGTATACATGGATCATCAGTATGCTATTTGAATATATAAGTAATACATAAAAAAATTGTAGTATAATACATACAAATTAATTCAATGAAAGATTTCAACTGCAAAAAATTATTACATTCAAATTTATTTGTTTCTAAAAAAAAAGAAGTTAACTGGAAACTTGACCCTTGTATACATTATTTTGCCGGACCTCAAGTGGAATGACTACGTCGAATCCATTGCTAAATCCACAGCTATAAAAGTCAGCTCTCTGTGCAAGGCCCGGAAATTCTTTCTGCCTGAATCTTTCCTGCAATTATATAAATCCACCATCCGCCCATGTATTGAATACTGCTGCCACATCTGGTCGGGTGCCCCTTCTATTCCCCTCGTGTTCTTGACAAAATACAGCGAAGAATCTGTCATGTGATTGATACCGACTTGGCTAACCGCCTGCAGTATCTCTCTCACCGGCGTGATGTGGCTTCCCTGTGCCTCTTCTATAAATACTTTCATGGCTTCTGCTCTGATGAACTTAAATCACTGGTGCCCCCCAGATGTGAATTTGCACGAGATACTAGATTGGCAACTAGGTCCCACTCTTTTACAGTGAAACTGATGAAATGTAACTGCAATTTCTACTCCAACAGCTTCTTTCCTCGCACTTCCCACCTGTGGAATTCCTTACCACATGCTTGCTTCCCCGACTGCTACAATCTCCAGGAGTTTAAATGTAAGGTCAATAGACACCTCCTAACACACTAACTCACACCCACTCTCCCCAACTCTCTCCCTATGTACATCCTAACTCGTCTATCACCCTCCTTCTGACATTTCCTATACCCAATCCCTCTATGTAACCCCCTACGCTATAGTGGCAGTGGAATGCCTTGCTTGGGGTGACACGATTAAAAAAAAAAAAAAAAAAAAAAAAAAAAATTTAAACAGTCATGTATATTGTCATAGTTCAAAAAACACACACATTCACACATTTTCATCATTCAAGAATTTTTCACACACATTTATAAAATTGTCCATTGTTTTAATGCACTTGACATGGGTATTATCACAAACACATGAATTTAAACAGAAAGGCATTCTTATAAATATATACACTCACATTTAAATAATTGTTTATTGCTTCATTACATGTGATGTGTATCTTACCAATAAGAATCAAATCCACCCAAAAAATTTCAGTATACTCTCTCTTTGTTTTTTAAAAATCTTTCATCTGTTGTCTTTAAACAGATCTCACCCTGGTCTAATGGTTAGCAAGCTTGTCTTGCTGTAACCTATTATTACTGAGTAGAGAGTTTGATTCTCACTGGGTACTCTATGCTTTTGACCTTGTGCCATATCTAAGCAGCACTTACAAAATCAACTTTAAACAGACCTCTGAAGAAGCTTAAATAAAAGTGAAACATATTAGATTAAAACACATTTCCTACTTTGTTCTTTATTTATTCTATCGTAAATATATATATATATATATGTATGCATGATAGAATAAATAAAGAACAAAGTACTATATATATATAGTACACTATATATATATATATATATATATGTATGTATGATAGAATAAATAAAGAACAAAGTACTATATATATATACTATATATAGAACAAATTACTATATATATATAGTACACTATATATATATATATATATACAGTGGGGAAAATAAGTGTTGGACACATCCCATTATTCTTTATTTAACACATTTTTTATGCAGCGAATAACGCGAAAATTTAACAAGAAATAGTTACTCATTTAACAATAACAAATAACTTTAGAAATTGGAACATTTTAATGCATAACAAAAATTATATAATAAAAACGAGAATAGCCTGGAGAAAAAGTGTTGGACACATTGTTTTAAATTATATTTTATTATTATTTTTTATAAATAATGCTGGAAATTGTTATTTGCATTTTAATTTGCCGACACTATTATACGTTTTAGAAGTGTCTCGATTGTTGTAGACCATTGTAATAAAAAGACAGATACGGAGGTAGCTTAAGATAAGCTTTATTTAACTAAGAATTAAGCAAGGTATAAGACGCCGCGAATCTGCAGCTTAGTTAGAAGGAATAAAGAAAGAAGGAAAGAAAAAGTCAAGGGAAGTAATTCACTTCTGGAAGGTACAAGCGGAAGTTAAAGAGTTCTCTTTTCTTTCAGCACAACCATACTCTACGTCGTTGTAAAGTATTGGAACACGTTAGTCACCAGTAAGCCATCACGCGTGAAGGTTCTCAGGATGAGTAAACGTAAAGAACTCTCTCAAGTCGTCCGTGATAAGATTATTGCCGAGCACAAGAATGGAATTGGTTATCGGCGTATATCTGCTCAATTCAAAATCCCTGTAAGCACCATAGGAAACCTTATTAGGAAATGGAAGGTGCATGACTCAACCGTGAACTGTCCGCGCACCGGAGCTCCTCGCAAGATGTCGGATCAAGCAGTAAGGAAGATTGTACGAAAAGTTCAGCAGCAACCGAGAACAACACGAGGCGAACTTCAGAAAGATTTGGAAAAAGCAGGGATAGTAGTAACGAAACCAACGATTAGTAATGTACTCCGACGCAACGGTCTTAAATCGCGTACACCTCGAAAGACACCATTACTAAAAAAATGTCATGTTAATGCTCATCTGGAGTTTGCAAGAAGCCACTTATTGAAAACAGATGATTACTGGAATAATGTGATCTGGTCCGATGAGACGAAAATTGAACTTTTCGACATTAACTCTATATGTCGAGTATGGAGAAGAGATGGCACAGCGCACGATCCCAAGAACACCCTCCCCACTGTAAAGTTTGGTGGTGGAAATGTCATGCTCTGGGGATGCTTCTCTTCAAATGGTACTGGGTCACTTCATATTATAGATGGAAAGATGAATGCAGCCAAATATCGGGAAATTCTTGAAAATAATCTCTTGCCTGCTTCCAATGCGTTAGGTATGCGACAGGGATGGATCTTTCAACAAGATAATGATCCCAAACATACTGCTAAAATAACCTCCGATTGGTTCGTACAGAACAAAATAGATGTTCTTAAGTGGCCCAGTCAGTCCCCAGACTTAAATCCTATAGAAAATCTATGGAGAGAGCTCAAAATCATGGTCCACCAGCGAGATCCACGTAATATTCAGGATTTGAAGAAAGTATGTGTTGAAGAGTGGGCCAAAATCTCGCCTAATCGTTGTCACAAATTAGTTTCGTCGTATAGAAAATGCCTCGAAGCTGTAATAGCCAATAAGGGGTTTTCAACTAAATATTAGATGAAATTGTGTTAGTGTGTCCAACACTTTTTTTCCAGGCTATTCTCGTTTTTATTATATAATTTTTGTTATGCATTAAAATGTTCCAATTTCTAAAGTTATTTGTTATTGTTAAATGAGTAACTATTTCTTGTTAAATTTTCGCGTTATTCGCTGCATAAAAAATGTGTTAAATAAAGAATAATGTGATGTGTCCAACACTTATTTTCCCCACTGTATATATATATATATGTATGATAGAATAAATAAAGAACAAAGTACTATATATATACTATATATAGAACAAAGTACTATATATATATAGTACTTTGTTCTATATATAGTATATATATATAGTACTTTGTTCTTTATTTATTCTATCATACATATATATATATATATATATATATATGTATGATAGAATAAATAAAGAACAAAGTACTATATATATATACTATATATAGAACAAAGTACTATATATATATAGTACACTATATATTTTTATATATATATATATATATATATATATATATGTATGATAGAATAAATAAAGAACAAAGTACTATATATATATACTATATATAGAACAAAGTACTATATATATATAGTACACTATATATATATATATATATATATTGTAGCAATATATAATAATAATTTTGCCCCAAGCAAGGCAGTTCTGTCACTGATGTGCAGGGGCTTACAGAAGAGGTCAGTGGTGAGAAAGAGGAACAAGTTACAGGGGTTATCTGAGAATGGATAAAAGAAGGATGAGAACACTGGTGTGAAGGGGGCTGCATGAGAGTAGAGTGGAAAAGGAGAAGAACATGAAAGAAGGGTTATCAGGGAAAGGATGTGAGTCAAGGAGATAAGAGATGGCAATTGACATTGCATTTAAATTCTTGGAGATTGTAGCTGTCAGGGAAGCAAGTATGTGGAAGGGAATTCCACGGTTAGGAAGTGTGAGGAAAGAAGTTGGTGAGTAGAAGTTGCAGTTACATTTTTTTTTAATCATATCACCCCAAGCAAGGCGGTAATGTCACTGATGTGTAGGGGACTACGTAAGAGTAAAAAGATTAGATAGGAGAGAGTGAAGAGAGTGAAGAGAAAGACGAACCAGTTAGAAAGGAGCAAGAGAAGGATGGGAATACAGGTGTGATGACAGTTGTGAAGGTGGAGAGAAAGGAAAGGATCTACAGGACAGTGTGGATTTGATCAGTTTCACTGTAAAAGGGTGGGATCTAGTCACTAGTCTAGTAACTCTAGTAAATTCATGCAGAGAGGGTACCAGGGAATCATTAGAGCAGAATGCGTGAAAGTATTTGTAGAAGAGACGGAGAGAAGCCACATTATTTCGGTGAAAAAGTGACTGGAGTTGAGCTACCAGGTCAGGATCAATTACATTGCATACTCTTCATTCAATTTTTTTCAAGAACCCCGAGATGAATAGCAGGAGCACCCGACAAGATGTGACAGCAGTATAGTAAATGGTAGATTTATATACGTGCAAGATTGATTAAGATGAGAAAAACTTCCCTGCCCAACACAGTAAACTGACTTTCTTAGCAGCAGATTTAGCTATGGAATGTATAAATGTAGTCATTGCACTAGAGGTCAGCTGAGAGATTTAGGCTGAGGAGGTGCAGTGTTTTGCTTTCAAGGAGACTGATCCATTCTGATGGGTGGGGGTAGGAGTGATTCTCTGTGGTGGTTAAAGGATAGCAGGTTTGTTTTGGAAGCATTAAAACTTACAAGACATTTCTTACCCAAGTCCACCACAGATTGGAGGTTATTTTTAAGTGCAACAGTGAAGTTTACTTTGTCAGCCTCGGTAGATTTGTTATTGAGGTGGGAGTAAATGGTGGTGTTGTCAGCATAAATACCTTCATGGGATCTGCTTTCTTCAGAGAGATTGTTAATGAATAATAAAGCCTTGAGAGACACATGTGTTTGTATGATAGTATCAAGAAGGATGCCCATTCAATACTAACTTCATTACGCAATTTGAAAGGAACAATTGAATAATATATATGTGTGTGTGTGTGTGTGTGTGTGTGTGTGTGTGTGTTTGCATATATAGGTATATATATGATAGCTGACCACTTGTATCTGAGGATGCCTATCTACGAGGATGGCTAGCTAATCTCCAGACACTTTATCAGGTACATTTTGTATTTGTTCAACACCCACAGAGCCCACCTGATGCTTATATCACAACTATGCTGAAAAGACATTATTCATAGTTTCTAAGTGTTATCTAATGAAGGATCAACATTCTGAACAAGACCAGAACGCTCATTTCCTCAGTCATGATGACTTGTGACTTCATGCAAGCTCAACAAGTACTGACTCCCAAATAGTTTCTACAATCAAGTTACACTCATAAAGTTTGGTTTAACCTGTTGCATAGTTTTCAGACACTTTCCAAAGGTACAACATGCTGGGATCACCTCCTCCAGACTGACGACATGAAGAAGTCAACTGCCTAATAAATTGACCATGGGACCGGGTCCCATGGTCAGAAAGTGAATTTTGTAACCACTTGGCCATTTGTCTCTCTCTCTCTCTCTCTCTCTCTCTCTCTATCTATCTATCTATCTATCTCTTTCTATAATGACAATGTACACGTTAAAATGTCTGCCTCCTTCTACCGAGCAACCATAACTCAGAGGTAGAATTGCCAGCTGACACCAATTCAGTCGGGTTTCAATCCTCGGTAAAAGGCAATCGGCTGTCTAACCATACTGATGAGCTCTGATGCAGCAAAACAGATCTGTCTTCAAATGACTATATATATATATATATGTGTGTGATGAATAAATTGTCTTCAAAATTGCTAAAAAGGAAAATAACACTGACATTTCATTTTAACACTTTTAACATTTACTAAAATTACTAAAATACTAAATAGTAAATTAATTAAAAATAAAATCACCAGTGCCTCCAGACAACATCAGAATCCCTTCTAGATGGTCTCCTTGTTTAAGTTGGCATAATCCTTGCCTTAAGTTCATCTTTGGTGCTACAGAGAGTGCTCAACTGCACCCCACACATAATAATCAAGTGAGTTGCCTTCTGGGGGAGTTAGATGGCCAGATGTAATTGATGATTTGGTCACAGAAATTGTTTGTCAGCCATCACTGGGTTCTCCTGTTGATGTGGCATGGTGCAGAGTTCCATTGTCTGACATTGGGTCTTGCAGCAGCCACCCTCTTGACCAAAGGCAGCAATACCTCTTTAAGGCACTTTATTTACAGCATTGTGTTGAATCTGAGATTCATAGCAATAAATTTGGAAGTACTTTTTTGATCAGGATGATCAGAGTGAGTTTTCAAAGCTGCAATGGTGTCATAACTACCATTAGACTCGTTCAATTCTTACTGAATCCTCTGCACTGTTTTCTGATTGACACCCAAACACTCTTAGTTCCAGTGTGAATGCTGAGCAGTATGGCAAAGCGAATTGCATCATGGTACTCTTTTTCTAACAGACAGTGCCCAACTGATCCTACTATATTATACAGTTGACAAAATCAAAGACAAAAACACAGTACATATCTAATCTAAACTTATTTATAAATGAAACTTTGTCTGTGTGTGTGTATGTGTGTGTGTATGTGTATGTGTGTTTGTCTTTGTGTGTGTGTGTGTTCCCGTTACCTATAGACTTTGAAACGGCTGAACCGATTTTCTAGAAAATTTACACAGTTTTACTATAAGCATCTGCGAGTGTTCTTAGCTAGATTTTGTGTTGAGGTCAGTCAGTTAAGTGCCATACGTGATACACGCTTGGGTGATCATGTCTCCAAAGGGACATGACTGACTGGGCAGAAGATTATCCCGCAGTAGGTTGCCATTGCTTTCTGCGGTAGACTGGTTGCTGACCAAGGCTATAGAACCCAATCTGTCCTGTTATTTAACCCATAACTGGAAGGAATAGACGGATTAATACCTTTCCCAAGGGTATTTGTGCATAAGTGAATGTAATGAATTCAGCTGGAATTCGAACTCGGCACCTCAATTTCTTGTTCTGAGTCAATATCCAATGCACCACAATGTACATCCTGTGTTGAGGTACTCCCAAAAAATCGGGTTATAGAAGGAGTGGTCCAATTTTAATCAAATTTGATACACTCATAGACAAAGACATAAGAAACGATATTCAGAAGTTTCAAGGTTGCAGTTCTTACAATAGTGCAGAAAATCAATAATATATATATATAAAAGGCAAGATGTTTGTGTGTGTGCGTCTGTTTATCTGCCTGTATGTCTGTATTTTTTTCAGCCCTTATATTTTAGTTTTTGCTTTGGGTTTGGCTCTAAGTAGATATAATTGTAGTTCTTAGTCTCAGCCATGATACCATTTACTCAGAGGACTTATTTAGCCTTCAAAATTCAGTTTACGACAAAAAAACCTGATTTGATATCGATACCAGGAAATCAAAATTTGACTGACATCCATTCATTTTTCTTTCAGTCTACGGTTTCGCTTTAACTGGAAACAACTATTGCTTTTTAGTCTTTTGTACCAACGTCCAAAGATTCTGAGCTCCAGGACCATGTATTAGTTTTAAAGCTTTCATTATACCCGAGCAACGCTGGGCTATACTGCTAGTAAATTATAAACATATATATATATATATATATATATATATATATATATATATATACACATATATTATATTGCTCTGAATAGTAACCATTGAGTTCAATGTATGGATCTATTGCTTTAATAATTTATATTAAGCATATCTATTTGGATTATTCTCTCTGTTTAAGGATTTAAAATCATTACCTGTACATATATATATATATATATATATATATATATATATATTTCACTTGGAAATGAGTCATTTTTGCTACCTAGGTTTTAACCATTTGGTATTTTCAGGCAATTTATAATAGCTGATCTTCAAATGTACAAAAAAGGATTTTTATGAATGCATGACCTCAAGTTTTTAAACAACCAAAAACTTTTAAAATTAGAGAGGAACTATTTAAGGAACTCAAAATATTTTCATCTGTGTTTGTATGTTCCTACTATGCATTTATAGGTGTGATTACATCTGAATATTATTTCTGATCTTTAAGTAAATTTTTTTTTTCTCTGAAAACACCATATATATATATATATACTACCGGCCATCATTATTAGGCCACCCCAGTGTTTTAAAAAAATTATTTATTTCATACTATTTTTTAGTATTTATTGCCAAGGGAATAATTGTAAATTAAAATAGAATGGTTCTTTTGTTAATACTGCACAATAACATGTGCATCAAATGAATTCATAAATATTTAATAATTACCTATATTGCAGTTTCCTCAGTGAAAGAATGAAGAAAATTTCGGGTGATTCGGATGAGTTCATCTTTGCTTTGTTGCCTTGTAAAATTTTGCAAAGTAATAATAACAAAAGAACCATTCTATTTTCATTTGGCAATAAATACTAAAAATAGGATGAAATACATCATTTCTTTTAAAACTTGGGGTTACCTAATAATTATGGCCGGTTGTGTATATATATATATATATATATAGCTTTTGAATATTGTACATTTTATTTTGACATTGAAAGGACAATGTCTCATTAGGTAGATGAGACATTGTTCTTTCAATGTCTCATGAGGTAGATCTCAATGTCGAAACAAAATGTACAGTTTTGTAGTAGCTTGTAGTTTGCACATGTTCTAACAAAAAATTAATAATAAATATATATATATATATATATATACAGGGTGTCCCAAAAGTCATGCACCATCTAGATTTTTATAAAAATACATATGAATATCAATTTTATTGATCATCATCAAAACAGATGCACTTTGTACAGATGAAATTTTTGTGTTTTAAGAATAAGATGTACTGATGATTTGCTAATCATTAGCTCCTGGTTTGTTTTCTTTACTGATTTCCCAGGGCTTCTAGCGATTTCCCAGGGCTTCTAGCAATATTTGCCAGAACCATGGTGGATGTTTCTTTATCAGTTGCACTCTTTTGTCGACCACATCTTTCACGGTCAGAAACTGATACAGTTTCTTGGAAGTGTTTGATCAAATGACAGACAATGGTTTAGCTCAATGGTTTTTCTCACACAGGATGATTGCGGTTGAATTCTTGAGCTACAGAGCGGTATGTTGCCCCATCTCTTCCAAACATAAAAACCAATTTAACTCTTTCTTGTACTGTTAGTTTCTCACTCATATCAGATCAAATCTGAAACAAAGAAAAAATAAAAATTAGTATATGGTGCACAACTTCTGAGACACCCTGTATATAAACTGCATACATATATATATATATATATATATATATATATATATATATATTATACTAACTAATATATATATACAGCCTTTGAGATTTCACTCACCTGTGTGACTCAGTCATTTAAAAACTTAATTGAGCGATTAAATTTTATTGTTTTACTTCCCTGCTGTCAATTAAAAATCTAGCAAAAAAATATGTCCCTTCAAATATATATAAAAAGGAAATTTGATTCCTTTTACAACCCAAAAGTATGCCATTGAAGATTCACAAGTTATGTGGAATGACCTACAATTACATTATTGAACTCTTGGCTTTTATTAACCCAGTCAGTGTAAACATTTGTTTAATTTACACTTTCAGAGTGGAGCCAAAATGTCTCTGTTGCCCAGATTAAAGACACTCACAGATTTTTGATAAAATATTGTCCTATATTTCCTCCCTGCTTATGAAAAGTAAAAACAAACATTTGAAAGAAAAAAATACACACCAAAAAACAAATTATAAAGGTAAGTAATTTTTTAAAAAAATCATTGACAAAATCATATTTGTTATTTTTTTATCATCTAGGAAATGGAAAATGTAGTCAAACAGAAGAAAGAAACTACAAATTTAGGTACCTCCACTTAATTGCCAAAAAAAATAGTATATGATAAAAGGGCTTAAACTTAATAAAAACAAAGTTTTATCATCAAAATGTTTATGCTATTATTAAGAAGAAAGATCAAATTTTGTTACTATTTTTAAAAAAATTTTAAATCCTTTCTAACATATTCAAAGTTTTAATTAAAATTTCATTTTTTGTTTTCCATCAGTGATTCCTGCAATGTTTATGTAAGGTGGCTATTAAGAAAATGGAGTCAGTCAGTAAAATGATTTTGGGGGTGAGTAAATTTTCCCTTGTTCTCAACCACTGGTTGAGTGATTTCTTTTTCAAATCTCAAAGGCTATATATATGCATGCAAGTTATACTGAGTTAATAATAATGTGAATGATAAAGTATATATCCTGATAAAATACATCTTAAAATTAATCAAAATAATGAAGAATACTTTTAAAAATAGAAAGAAACCATCTGAAAGAAATGTTCTTCTGAATTAAGAAGAATCCCTTGAGATACTAGAAATAGGATTAATATTTTCCAACCTCAAGACAAAATGTCTGCAAGTAAATCTCTTTTGAAATATCTTCTGATCAGAGAATGAATAGAATTTCTTCTTTTTGCGCATTTATAATTGCTATTCTAATTAGAAAGAAAGAGAATGATATACAGGAAATGAAAATATAAATTCTTTCATTTAAAAAAAAAGTAAGGGAAATTATATAAAAATATAAAATTTTAAAAATAAAAAAAAATAGAAAGGGCTTCTTAATAAGATGAATAAAAGCCGTCATATAATGTAGCATAGAGATTATGAAGTGTTGGTTTGGTTTAAGGCATATCAACCTCTATGGGTCATTTAATGCCGACAAGATTTTTACAAGAGATTTGTATGAATAGAATATACTTTCTTTGTAAAGTGGGTTTTGTTATGAGTTAGATGTATTGCTGGCAATATTTCTTTTTCTTATATTTTTGTTGGTAACATTTTTCATTCAAAAATGTATTTTCATAAGTAACATCTTTCCTTCAAAAACGTTTTGTTCATAATATTTTTCAATGAAAAAGTTTTGTTGGTAAATACTTTCATAGCATTTTGACCTCGGTTTGGGGGGGGTTAACTATTTACCCATAGCTGGAACCCTAACAGGTGCTACCACTTCAGGTAATAGTGGACCTGGGAACAACAGAAATTAAGAGGTGGTTCCATGCACCTCACAACCTCCCAATCAGAGGCCTTGCTGCTGGATGCAGTTTACGGTTATACCCAGGACCATATGAAGTGTTGGAGTTATGTGGATAGATCTATCCAAGAATATGTCCCAAAGCAAATTTTTAGAGATTATAGTTATCAGGGAAGCAGGCAAATGGAAGTGTATTCCACAAACAGGAAGTGTGAGAAAAGAAACTGTTAGAGTAGAAGAGAAGGTTACATTTAACTAGTTTGGCGGTAAATAGTGGGACATTAATACCAATCTAGTTGCATGCATAAATATTTGAGGTCAGGGAACCAGGGAAAAGAGCTAGTCAGAGAACTTCTAGAATTGTAGAAAAGACAGAGGGAACCCACATTGTGTCAATGAGAAAGTGGCAGAAGACAGGCTGCCAAGTCAGGATTGATTACATTGTAGATCCTCCTTTGGATGTAATGCATCAGTCGTGCTTAAGTTGTTAAGAAAATCTTCAGATCTTCAAATGAATATTCCTGCACTCATAGTCCAAGTTTGAAAAGCCACATAGAAACAATGTGGATAAAAATATCAAAATATCGCAAGAAAAGCAACAAAATATAACTTTGTAACTTTATAAGTGAGTTCCAGAAAATTGGAAGAGTGAGAAAAAAAAACTGTTAGAGTAGAAGAGATGGTTACATTTAACTAGTTTGGCAGTAAAAGGGTGGTACATTAATACCAATCTAGTCAGTCAGTCAGTTAAGTGCCATACGTGATACACGCTTGGGCGATCATGTCTCTTTCGGGACATGACTGACTGGGCAGAAGATTATCCCGCAGTAGGTTGCCATTGCTTTCTGTGGTAGACTGGTTGCCAGCCAAGGCTATAGAACCCAATCTGTCCTGTTATTTAGCCCATAACTGGAAGGAAGAGACAGATTAATACCTTTCCCAAGATGCGTAAATATTTGAGGTCAGGGAACCAGGGAAAAGAGCTATTCAGAGAACTTGTAAAATTGTAGAAAAGACAGAGGGAACCAAAATTGTGTCAATGAGAAAGTGGCAGAAGACAGGCTGCCAAGTCAGGATTGATTACCTTGTAGATCCTCCTTTGGATGTAATGCATCAGTCGTGCTTAAGTTGTTGAAAAAATCTTCAAATCTTTAAATGAATATTCCTGCACTCATCGTCCAAGTTCTGAAAAGCCACATAGAAACAATGTGGATAAAAATATCAAAATATAGCAAGAAAAGAAGAAAATATAACTTTGCAAAAGTCCGAATTTGGTCCTGCTTTGCTTGGGAAAAATAATTATAGAAATTCTTTTTAAAATGTGTTCAGCAATTCTGTAAAATAACCACCCAACATTTGAAAGCCCCAAATCTAAACCCGCTCAATCGGCTCGACTCAGACAAAAGATATCTCTGTGTCTGCATTCACAGCACCTCATTACATTTGGTAAAATCTGAAGCACAGACAGTGAACTGTTGTAGGCGTTATAACACGACTAGATCTTTGCAGATTTTGAAAATTTTATCAAAATGCATATATCATCAGTTAGTCTGTTAAGCGCCATACGTGATACATGCTTAGGCAATCATGTCTCTTTTGATCCATGACTTACGAGGCAGAAGATTTTCCCACAGTAGATTAACATTTCTTTCTGTGGTAAACTAGTTACCAACCAAGGCTACAGAACCCAGTTTATCCTGCTATTTAATCCACAGTTGAACGGATAAGAGATGGATTAATACCTTTCCCAAGAGTATTTGTGTGTAAGTGAATGCAATGAATTTAACTGGAATTTGGACTCAGCTCTCTAATTTCTCATCTCAAACCAATATCCATTCTACCACAACACACATCCCTATATCATATATCATTCAGTCAGTAAGTGCCATACGTGATACAAGCTTTTGGCGATCATGTCTTTTTTTGTTTTAATCATATCACCCCAAGCAAGGCAGTAACGCCACTGATGTGCAGCGGGCTATGCAAGAGTGAAAAGATTTGGAAAAGAGAAAGCCGGAAACCACATCCTAAACAGGGAACAAGGGATGACAATACAATAGACATGGGTGGAGTGTGAACCAGGCAATAGTTTAGTCTATCTACTCCAATGTCTTGAAAGAGACATGATTGACTGGGTAGAAGATTATCCCGCAGTAAGTTGCCATTGTTTTCTGTGGTAGACTGGTTGCCAGCCAAGGCTATAGAACCCAATCTGTTGTTATTTAACCTATAACTGTAAGGATTAGGCGGATTAATACCTTTCCCAAGGGTATTTGTACATAAGTGAAAGCAAGGAATTTAACTGGTTTTCGAACTCGGCTCCCTGACTTCTTGTTCCAAATTGATGTCCACTGCACCACAATGCACATCATATATCATCCTCAGCTTAAAAATGGCATTGCCTTTCAGAATTTTGCAATTAAAAAAAAGAACGTTATTATCTAGTATATTTATAGGACATGTTGCTGAATTTTCTTATTTTTGTTATCATTTCACCGAAAGCAAGATGATAAAGCCTTTAAGACACAAAGGTGAAAGAAAAAATGTTATTAAAGAGAAAAGACAATAAAGAAACATGTTCAAAATTATAGAAAATGGTGATTGACACTGCACTTAAATTTTTGAAGATCATAGTTAACAATATTATAAAAACATGTATGGCAGCACAATAAAACAAAAACATGTATGGCAGCACAATAAAACAAAAACATGTATGGCAGCACAATAAAACAAAAACATGTATGGCAGCACAATAAAACAAACAAAACAAGTATTGCCAGGCCGACAAAATGAAAAGAAGACAAAAATTGTTAATACAAAATACTTTATATTACTGATACAGAGGATGTGAGTAGAATGCCTGTAAGTGAGGAAGAGAGGCAGCTTTTGAAGGAAGGGTAAAGCCTTGGTACATTTGTAGGGTTGATTGATAGAGGTCACAGGGTTAGGTTTGAAATTCTAATCAACTGAAGAAGGTCAGAATGTACAATGGCCAAAACAACAAGACTTCTTCTTCTTCTATGTGCCCTGTCCCTTCAGGACGTAGGCGATCATGGATCTCCACGTCTCCCTATTCCTTGTGGCTCTTAGTATGTTTGCTCCTGTTGATCCTGGCAACCCCCGTTCCGTCATCCACCTGATCAGTCCCTGCAAATACGTCATCCGCTGCCTTCCTCTGTCTCTCCTTCCTTCTATCTGTCCAGTCAGTATCAGGTTCTCCAGGCTCTCCTTTCTCATTGCATGTCCCAGGAACTTCAGTTGTCTCTTCCTGATGCTCAGCATCAATTTCCTTTTTGTTGCCATTCTTTCTAACACCTCGTCGTTGCTTGTATGCTCAGTCCACGATATCCGTAGCATCCTTCTGTAGAACCACATTTTGGCCGCTTCCAGTTTTGTCCTCATTTTCGATGATATTGTCCAGCATTCACAGCCGTACTGAAGAACTGACATCACGTAGCAGTCTAGAACTCTTTTCTTCGTTTCTATTGAGATTTTCCTGTAAGTTAGTATTTTGCTCATTTTCTGGAACGCGTCCTTTGCCATGCCAATTCGCCTTCGGATCTCCGTGTCACACTTTCCATCTCCTGTTAGAACACTTCCTAGGTACTTAAATTCTTGTACTTGTTTGATTCTGTTATCCTCCCCCTGTATTTGGCATTTTGGGTTCTATCTTTTGCTGATGACCATGCACTCAGTTTTCTTAAAGTTTATTTGTAGTCCCTTCTTGTCACTCTCCACTGCTACTTTCTGTATGAGGTCTTGTAGTTTCCTTTCCGTGTCCGCAATGAGGACAACAATTTGAAAAATGTAAATAGTAAAATACTAACTTTGTACTTATTTTCCTTCAGATTCTTTTCAGAAGCAATGCCAAATATTAAAAGATAGGAAATTATCCTTAGAAACAAAAAAATGTGTGCTAAACTACTATGCAAAAAATAATTTCCTATATGACAATTAATTCTAAACAATTTACTCACAGATGAAGCAGAGACTTGAAACAACTAAGATGTGCTTCTACTGACAAATGTTGAAAATAAAATAGACCGATCATATAACTAATAAGGAAGTTTTAAGAAGCATAAAAACAATTTATTGATATGAACAATCAAATAGACATATGGCCCAGTGGATAAATGCATAGGTTGGATCCAATAACTTGACCCATAGAGTTATGAGTTCAATACCAAGCTACAGCAGTGGTGAACAAGAAACTTAGAAAGCTGAGTTGAACGGAGATAACTAAAACATACGGAAGTCACATGACTCATGGAATGAGAACAATCTACCCCAATGGTCAAAATAAAGAGTCTGATTCAAAATTTTAATCACCTGAAGAAGACGGAACTTAAAATTGATGAACTCGCGCTTCCCGCCTGTGGAACTCCCTTCCACAAGTCTGCTTTCCCGACAGTTACAATCTCCAGGTGTTTAAATGTAGGGTCAATAGACACCTCCTATCACACTAACTCCCAACTATTCTCAGAACACTCTCATCTACCCAACCCTCATTCTCAGTATCCTTACCTGCCTATTACCCACCCTCTGACATTTCCTATATTTAATCAGCCTTTCTCCACTCTACGTAGCCCCCTGCGCAGTAGTGGCAGTGACATGCCTTGCTCGGAGTGAAACGCTTATAAAAAAAAATCAAAAAAAAAATCATGGATATGACAATAAAGATGAGGACAAACTTTTAGAATAATGTAAATCAAAGAGACAGCTGGAATTTCTGGAGCACATAATACAGAAAGAATTCTATTCAGACAACTTTCCAAGAACTGCATTTTTGAGGAACAGATCCCTTTAAAAATCCTTCCCCAAACACTACAATCTTTAGCTCAGAATCAATATATATCTAGCCTCCATATCCTCATAATCTTTGCTTCCTAACTTCTCCTTTTATGTTCATGCCATTCACTTTATTCAGTAATCATCTATTTTGAGTGACCTTGTAGTAGAGTAAACATTTGTAAGAAGAAAAAGGAAGGTTTAGAGAATTCAACACTCACAGGAAATATTGTAGGCAAGATAAGCAAGAAGAACATTGTGTTTGAATGAATAGATGGCAGAAATAAAGAGGAATATGTGAGATCAACCAAACATAAAAATTAATGTTATGATTTGCCACGTTGTTGTGGCAAATCTTCATTGCCAAGTTGTTGTGTCCTGTTTGGGCCAGAAAGAAAGACATGGAAACAAGAAGGTAGGTTCAAACCGTGTATTAGAGTAACAGAACATATATACAAATACGAGGGTTAGTAATCAGCAGATAGAAGTGTATGTCCAAACTGTATAGTTACACTGAGTCTAGACTGCCTCATGACTGCCTCTTGACTGCCTCACAGATGCATCCCAAGAAGTCGTGCAGGTTAGTATTTATTGGCAGAGGAAGAGTCCATTCCTATAGAATAGGGCACCATAACAGAAATATAATTCTTACAGAATATGGCATATGAAAGAAAATTCCACTATCCGACATCAAGTTGAAGGTACAGTTTGTACCAATGAGGCCCATCTTTGATTCTCTGTATAAATTTTAATGTGTAAAAATTCAGATACAAATAAAATATATCTGGAAAAAAGACAATAGGAAAAAAGACAATAGGAAAAAAGAAAGGACATTTTTTTCTTTATCAATGCAAGGGAACTTTTTCAAAGGTAAATATAAGGATTAATTTAATCTTAATACTTACCTTCATAAAGTCCCCCAAAGGACGAAAGTTTTCCTTATTTGAATCCACAGCTTCTAATGTCAGTAAGTTTTTTTATGTACCATGTGACTGTTGAATGTGAGGGATCATGGTTTTCTACACATATTGCAGACAGGGCACATAGAAGATCTCATAAGATATGTACAGGAAATAATGTTTGATGTAAAAATCTGTAAAAAAATAAAAAGAGATAATACTTTTGATCTTTTAGGTGACATATCCTGTCATAACATAAGCAATTATGGCTCTCCACAACTTTCTATCTCATGTGGCACTTAGCATTTTTTTACCTTTTGCTAAGGCCCTTATCTGCTTTTTCACCATCCATTCAGACAAACTTGTTCTAAAAGTTGCTCACTGCTTTCCCCTAGCTATCTTGGCCTCAACAAGTGCTCTTTTTTCATTATGTTTCTAAACAGTGCCAGATTTATATATGGTCTGTAGAACAGGGGCTTCAAGACTAGAGGAGCCCCAAGGAACCTCTTGTCTTAGGACCCTAATAAAATTAAAAATAAATAAAAATCTAAGAACAAAGAATATTTGTTTATTTTCATATTTAATAGGTCTCCTTTAAACTAATTTTAAACAATTTAAGAGTGTTTGAGCTCACTAAATTAAGTGGGTTTTGAAATTTTATAGATCCCACTCAATGGAGCTTTTTAGATTTTGATAGATTGCTTATAAATATATATATATATATATATATGTATACAACCATCCATTTACAACCCTGTTTTGCTGTATTACAGCTCATCAATGTGGCAGATGTGCATTGTGGTGCAGTGGATATCAGCTCGGAACGAGAAATCGGGGAGCCAAGTTTGAATTCCAGTTGAATTCATTGCATTCACTTATGCACAAATACCCTTAGGAAAGGTATTAATCCGTCTCTTCCTTCCAGTTATGGGTTAAATAACAGGACAGATTGGGTTCTATAGCCTTGGCTGGCAACTAGTCTACCGCAGAAAGCAATGGCAACCTTCTGTGGGATAATCTTCTGCCCAGTCAGTCATGTCTCTTTCGAGACATGATCAAGACATGATTGCCCAAGCGTGTTTCACGTATGGCACTTAACTGACTGAATGTGGCTAGACATCCGATTACTTCCAGCCAGGATCGAAACTCAACCAATCTGCCATCAGTCAGAGATTCCACCCCTAAGCTGAGAGAGGGGGAGATTCTAACATGTTATATACATGGTGCATACACACCAGCAGTCAAGAGAACTCAATTCATGATTAAAGAGTAAATCACAGAAGCAGCTACTCTATTTAAAATTTTCCCCTGTAGTTATATATATATATATATATATATATATATATATATACAAGTATTCTTGGAATAATATTCCTTGTCAAAAGTAACACTATTTTTAAGAAAGTGCTCAATACAAAAGTAGAGCTAATAATATTATTTATTCATAAATTATAACATAGATATGTTACAATATCACTACAAAAGTAGCCGTTTTGTTTCAACACTTTTGTGTCTTTTCGAGTGATGTGATGGTTCTTAAATGAATGGTTTAAAACTCTGAAAACGAGCGTGGCCCCTTTAATCAGGGAGGTATTATTGTATATGTAATGTGGACCAATCAGAATGAAGCAACTTCTCATTTGGAAAATATGAAGGCAGGCTTAAGGTTAATTTTGGTGGGTATTGTTATTGATATTTGTTTGAAGTCAGATTATTATTATTAATTAATTAATACTTATATCTAGTGATATTGTAACATATCCATGTTATAATTTATGAATAAATTATATATATATATATATGTAACTTTGTCTGGTCAAACCATTCAAAACACATACAATAGTGGATCATCTGATAAATAATCCAAGTTGTGCTGTGGATTTCAGTGCAAACTGGTACTCTGTTTTGGCCAGATTGTACTCATTGTTCTATCTGACGGTGTTGGAGATGCTGCTCATCAGGTCCAAGCAGCCCTCACTTTGTAAACAAAGAGAGTGTTTGCTTGGGCTTGCTTTGCTGGGTTTCTAACATCTTTAGATGTAATAACATTTATAAAATATCAAATTATTTATTTATCCCCCTTCTGTTCATTCATTTCACCCATATTCTTTTTTCGGAATTTTTTCTCCGTTTACAGTTCTGAAAAGGGGGGATGAGATGACATAATGCATGGTTGAAAAGGCATACTACAGCAGTGGGTCTGTAATGTGATCGATACCAACTTAGCAGACCGCCTGCAGTCTCTCTCTCACCGGCGCGACGTGGCTTCCCTGTGTCTCTTCTATAAATACTTTCACGGCTTCTGCTCTGATGAACTTAGATCACTGGTGCCCCCTAAATATGAATTTGCACAAGATACTAGATTAGCAACTAGATCCCACCCTTTTACAGTGAAACCGATAAAATGCAACCGCAACTTCTACTCTAACAGTTTCTTTTCTCGCACTTCCTGACTGTGGAATTCTCTTCCACATGACTGCTTCCCCAACGGCTACAATCTCCAGGAGTTTAAATGTAAGGTCAATAGACACCTTCTAACACACTAACTCGCGTTCATTCTTTCAAACACCCTTCCCATCCTCCCAACTATCTATCACCCCCCTTCTGACATTTCCTATATCTAACCACTCTTCCTATTTACCTTCCCCTATGCAGCCCCAAGCACAATAGTGGCAGTGGAATGCCTTGCTTCAGGTGAAATGATTAAAAAAAAATACTGGGATAGGGAAAGATGCATTCTAAAATCTAAGCAGAGTATTAAGAAATAGAAAAACTTTGCTAGAAACAAGGACAAGGGTACTAAATTGTTATGTGTTAACTCTCCTTCTATATGGTAGTGAATGCTAGAAAATCTCCTCAAAAATGAAGAAGAGACTTGAAAAAAAAGAGAAATTTGGTTCTACAGAAAGATGCTGAGGATACCAGGGTCTGAACAAGTTAGCGACAACAAAAAAGGCAACCTATATTTAACATCAGGAAGAAACAGTTGAGATTTGTAAGGAACATAATGAGGAAAGAGGGCTGAGAAAATCTGATACTCACAGGACAGTTTGAAGAAAAGAGAAACAGAGGAAAACAGTGCAAGAAATACTTAGTGAACGTGCATAAATGGATTGTGTAAGTAACAGAAAAAGAAAATTTATTAAGAGTTACAAGAGATAAAAAATTATGAATAGCCATGATCACCTACATCCTGAGGTGATCATGTCACAGAAAGAAGAAGATAATTTACTCAATTCACTCAAATTTGCACTTCATTGAACACAGATATGCATTAATTGCAAAACTGTTTATTACTGTACAAATTAGTCTTCTTTTATAGATATGGTGATTAGAAAACTACAAGACCTCCGACAGAAGGTAGCTGAAGAGAGTGACAAAAAAGGACTACAAATAAACTGCAAGGAAACTGAATGCATAGTCATCAGCAAAAAAAGCAACCCAAAATGCCAAATGCATGTGGGGGATACCAGAATCAAGCAAGTACAAAAATTTAAATACGTAGGAAGCATTCTAACAAGATTTGTAATGTGCAACACAAAGATCTAAAGGTGAATTGGTATGGAAAAGGACACATTCCAGAAGCTGAGTAAAGTATTAAGACACAGGAAAATTTCACTAGAAACAAAAAAGAGAGTGCTAGATTGCTATGTGATGTCAGCTCTTCAATAGGGCAGTGAATGCTGAACAATATCAACAAAGATGAAGGAAAAACTTGAAGCTGTGCAGAATGATGCTGTGGATATCATGGACTGAGCATGTAAGCAGAAAGAAAATTAATAGTGAGCATCTTGAAGAGACAACTGAAGTTCCGGGACATGCAATGAGGAAGGAGGGCTTGGAGAACCTGATACTGACAGGCCAGATAGAGGGAAGAAGAGACAGAGGAAGGCAGCAGATAACATATTTGAAGGGCCTTAGCAGGTGGATGACAACGGGGGTTGCGTGGTGTAACAAGAGAAAGTGTGTCAAGAGCCACAAGAGATAAGGAAACGTGGAAAGCCATGATCGTCTACATCCTGAAAGGACAGAGCACATAGAAAAAAAAAAAGATTGTGAACATGTGTAATGAAAGCATCTCTTAAGATCAAAATCCAGCCCTATGTCTAAAGAATTTCAGCCATCTTTTCCTGATTTTGAGTATAAAGATTATTTTTGTTGCTATTTTCTTTAAGACTTCATATATTCTTGTATAAAATATTTTATGTAGAAAAAATTAAGGAGAATTAGAATAACCATGATACTCTTGGAGGTTGATCAACTTTCAATTGAGTTGTAACCAAATTGTTGGTTACCCGAATCCTGTAGAATATGTAAGTAAGTAAAATAGTCAAGCCAACCGAAATGTAATTAGATAATGAAAACTTACCTGTTATTCTCAGGTAAATAAAGTAAGAAAGAGAATAGACAAAGTGGTAAACATTCTTTTTCATGGCTTGTTCAGGCATATTCTGAATTTGACATCTAACAGAATTTGGGGGCCCCAAATTTACAGTATTTAGCTGAAAGCCAAAACGCTAAGCTTTACGAGCAAATGGAAAAGTTATAAGAGAGTGCATACAAGGAAATTAGTGGACCAACTAACAGACTAGTTAGATTATGAGAATTACTTATTTGCACTCTCTGGTAATTTAGACGAGATTGTGAAGAAAGGTGTCGGGTTAGGTGAGAAGCAAAGCTTTGGGTATTGAGAGATGGATGGGCAAGTAAGTGCTATATCGTAATAAGCTGATACGGCAGCTTTGGTATGGTGGCCAAAGATGGATTAACTGTGGTGATGGATTTACCGATAAATTGATAGTAAATGCAATAGTAGATTGATTTTGAAGTAAGTGCTTTGGTATAGAGTAATGGACCAATTGAGAAATAAGTATAATGGATGGACATTGTATCTAGGCACACATATTCATTCAGGACACCAACAGAAAGACAGATATGTGCCTGTGCATTTATCGTGACTTAAGTACACACACACACACACACACATACATACACATGTGTGTCTGTGTGCATATATATATATATATATATATATATATATATAGGAAAAACTACTAAAAAGTTGTAAGTTAAAAATGTATTTTTTTTATAGTAATACATTTTTAACTTACAACTTTTTAGAAGTTTTTCCTATACACATTAAGACAGTATACGTGGATTATCATTATGCTATATATATATATATATCCACACACACACACACACACACACATACACACACACACACACACATATATGTATTAGAAATCCATCTCACAACTTAATGGATTGGATATGGTAACAATTGCCTCGTTAAGTTTCTATATATCATGATTCCTAACAGAAAAAATATTTCACTATCTGACAAGGTGCTAATAAGCTTATAATAAAAATATTGCACTCTCAGTTGAGTTTCAATCCCAGCCAGAAGCAAGTGCATGTGTCTAGCCAAACAGATGAGCTGTGATACAGCAAAATGGGCTTGTATATGGATGACTAACATATATATATATATATATATGCACACATATTTGTGTTGTATATATATATATATATATATATATATATATATATATATGTAAATATTTTTAGTGCAAAGAATTAGTCACTTTAATTAAGCAGGATCATTCCAACTTCAAAGTTTTGAGAGAAAATTGTTATGATGTCTTTCCTCATCAGGCAAAAAGCTCAGCCCCAAAAATGCATATTGACATTGCACCTTTCCTACAACATTTCTATCTGATCTCAATTAAACACACATTGAGGTCTATGTGTATATATATATATGTAATGATGTCAAATCCATAAATGAAGAGGATAATCCAACTAGTTCTTTTTAATATATTATTAAAGATATAGATGCACAGAGAACTGAATGGGTACTCTCCAGAGCAATATGATATACATAAAAAAATATTAACACATCATTTAAGGTAGTTATAAATTATAATTTATTTCAATAGGTAAATTTTTGATAGCGATCTCATCAGCCTGCAAATTACAAAATTTTCTATTTTGCAGTCTGATGAGATGGGTACCAAAAACTTAACTGTCAAAGTTTGTTTATAACTGCCTTAGATGATGCGTTACATTTTTCTTTTATATATATATATATATATATATATATATATATATATATATATTTATAAAGGAAAACTCAACACATCATTTCAACTGGTTATAAACTATAGTTCATTTCTATGAGCTATTTAGCTCATTTCATCAGACTTTACAATGTTCCTTCCATTTGGTACAAAAAATTTTGCCGGAATAAGCATTTTCTTTAACCGAAGAGAAGGATAAAAAAAAGAAATAAAAAATAACAATGAAAATAAAATAAGAAATAAAAATAAGAAGAAAGAAAGGGGAAGAGAAGGGAAAAAGAAAGAGAAAGAGAAGGGGAAAGAGGAAAAGAGTCCGGATTTAGGCATTGGCGTCAGATCTGTCTAGGATTGCCCAGGCTGTCGTGAAAAAAATATAGTTAATCTTGTTGGATTATCCTCACCATTTACTGACTATATATCTATATATATCTATATCTATATATATATATATATAGTTATGTGCAGACAGATCTGTTTCTCTGTATCACAGCTCATCAGTATGGTTAGATATCGAGTGCTTTTACCCAGGATTGAAACCTGACCAAATTAGCATCAGTCACCAATTCTACCTCTGAGCTATGGATGCTCGATAGAAGGAAGCAGACTTTTAGCATGTGATATACCATGCATACACATGCCAGTAGTTAGAGTGTTCTAATTCATTACTGAATGATTGATATTTTAAAAGTAAAATTAAATCATTCTTGATAATGACTAAACGAATAGCCAAAAGCACTCAAACCTACAGAATATTCAAACAATCTGTGCATAAAATATATACAGAAAAAATAGAAGAATACAAGAAAAATTAGATAAAACTTAACTGTGGTACCTTGTCAGTTGTTTTTCATGATACACAGAACATAGTAAATACAAGTGTCAATAAAACAGTGCTTGATTTTAAATAAGAGAGCTAAAGATCTTTACAATTGCCTTGTCCATCAATTGTCTGAATGAGGCATTTTTCTTTACACTACTGAAATGAATTCTAGATTTATAACTATTAATATATGTGTTGAGTTTTCTCCTCTCTCTCTTTCTTTCTTTCTTTCTCTCCCTCTCTCTCCATATGTATTAAAAGAAATAAATTTGCTATATTTATATGGAAAAAATTCTCATGAGTATTGAAGACATGGTGTGGAGATTAAAATTAAAATGTGTAACAGACAGTCACCATGCAGTATTGATTCATATGTCCATATTCTATCTATCTATCTATCTATCTATCTATCTATCTATCTCACTCATTCAATAATGAATTAGAGCACTCTGACTATTGGGCGTGTATAATGATAATATACGTGCTAAAAAGTCTGATTTCTTCTACCGAGCATCCATAGCCCAGAGGAAGGATCACCGACTGATGCCAATTCAGTCTGGTTTCAATCCTGGGTTAAAAAGCAGTCAGAGTCTAACCGTACTGATGAGCTGTGATACAGCAAAACAGATCTGTCTGCAGATGACTATATATATATATATATATACACAAAAAATTTTTCGTGTGTTTTTGCTCTGCGTAACTGCCTTTTTGTTAACACTTTTTGGTTAGTTTAGTATCGAGCACTTTTCTTTCCTGGTGGTTTGTTCCGTTCGAGGGTTTTTTTCTTTACTGTGAAGAACTGTATGCATTGTCGGTCCTACGCAGTTTTCTTTTTTTTTCCCCTCTTTGTCCAAAGCTCTATAGCCGAGGACGGTAACGGAGTTAGATTCTGTTGTTTATTCATAGTCTTTAAAAGATTCTTGTGTAATATTTTAAGATTAGGATACGGACAGAGTCGGTTTTATTATTATTATTATTAATATATATATATATATATATATATATATATATATATATGTATATATTTATCTGTTTATATTTATCTGTATATATAGATGTATATTAATTTATCTATCCGTAGATATTTATCTATTAATCTATCTATTAATCTACATATATATATGTGTGTGTATGTATATGTGCTCATGTGTACTTATATATGAGGTGTGTTTTCACCTTGTGATTGTATTATAAATTAATTCTAATGATAGCAAATTTTTCCCACGTGTGTTGTGATCAAGTGAGACTCCACATAAATTCTGTCAAAATCAAGGTCTGTATTTCTGAAGTGAAGTTAATCACTGCACACATCCAAAATTATCTTTTACGGCAGGGTGTCGAGGGGGGGTGCAAAAGACACCTCTGAAGGGAATACTTCCCTAGTCTTTGTTGTTGTCATCAGCAGTGGTAGCATCTAACTTAATCAGCTAAGTGATGCTGGTCAACTATGGGCAGAGCGGGTTCGGGGTCTAGTTGTGGCCCTCATGAGGGAGACCTTGGCCACTCGAGAGCCGGCCATACATCTTAACGTAAATTTCCACAAGTGGATTTTAATCTGTCAGCATTACAGAAAACAATCAACAAATAAAACAGCCATGAAAATACTTGAGTGAATGGGTAGGGAATTTTCTGGGAGTGAGACTGAGGAAGTCGGAAGGAGGTCCGAGAAGGGCATGACCAGCATCCAACTTCACAACTTCAGTATTGTATTGCAATAAAAGTCTTCTGTTCATGGAATCTAACAAAATCACTTCTTTTTTTTTTATTTCTTTGTTTTCTCTTTCTCTTTCTTTACATTTGCATTTCTCTCTCTTCATCCTCTCTTTCTCTTTCTGTATATTTATATATCTTTCTCTTTCTCTTCTATTTCTTTCTTTTCATTTGCATTCCTCTCTCTTCATCCTCTCTTTCTCTTTCTGTATATTTATATATCTTTCTCTTTCTCTTCTATTTCTTTCTTTTCATTTGCATTCCTCTCTCTTCATCCTCTCTTTCTCTTTCTTTATATTTATATATCTCTCTTTCTCTTTATCCTCTCTTTCTTTCTTTATATTTGCATTTCTCTCTTTATCTTAATCCTTTATTTCTTTTTCTTTTTATTAGCATTTCTTTCTTTCTTTCTTTCTTTCTTTCTCTTTACTCTCTCTTTTTCTTTGTTTACAGTTGCATTTCTCTCATTCTCTTTATCCTCTTTCCTTTTTCTTTACATTTGCAATTTTCTCTTTCTCTTCCTCCTCTCTTTCTCTTTCTTTAACCTCAATAAATCTTTCTTTAAATTTGCATTTCATTCTTTCTTTTCATCTTCTATTTCCTTTCTTTACATTTGTGTTTCTCTCTTCTTATTCTCTCGTTCTCTTTCATTTTATTTGCATTTCTCTCTTTCTCTTCTTCCTCCTCTCTTTGTCTTTCTTTCTATTTATCCTCTATTTCAGTTTCGGGTTCAGTTTGAGTTTTGTTTAACGGCATATCAACACCTCTGTAGGTTATTTAATGCCAAAAAGGTGGGGCTTTAAGGTATTCTTTTTTAATGTTCGATTATAGTAAGAAGTTGATTTAGTCAGATTTTGAATTTGAGTTTGAGTTTGTTTAACGGCATATCAACACCTCTGTGGGTTATTTAATGCCAAAAAGGTGGGGCTTTAAGGTATTCTTTTTTAATGTTCGGTTATAGTAAGAAGTTGATTTAGTCAGATTTTGAATTTGAGTTTGAGTTTGTTTAACGCCATATCAACACCTCTGTGGGTTATTTAATGCCAAAAAGGTGGGGCTTTAAGGTATTCTTTTTTAATGTTCGGTTATAGTAAGAAGTTGATTTAGTCAGATTTTGAATTTGAGTTTGAGTTTTGTTTAACGGCATATCAACACCTCTGTGGGTTATTTAATGCCAAAAAGGTGGGGGTTTAAGGTATTTTTTAATGTTCGGTTTTTGTGAGAAGTTTGATTTAGTCAGATTTTAATGACTTTTTTTTAATTCTTTTTTAATTTAGAAAACTGAAAATGTCTTAGTTTTGTATTCAAAAATGTCTTGCAGAGAATTTTTTTCCTTCAAAAATGTGTTATGGTTATAAATTTTTTCTTTGAAAATATATTGTTGGTAATATTTTTCTTTCAAAAATGTATATTTTTCTATAAATGTCTATTTTTATGTATATATTTCTATAAAAGTGTATTTTTATACTTTCATAGTGTTTTGACGCCAGTTGGTGGGTTAATTATTTGCCCATAGCTGGGACCCTAATTCTGGGTCAGGGTGGACCTGGGAACAATAGAAATTAAGAGGTGGTTCCATGCTCCTCACAACCTCTCAGAGGCCTTGCTGCTGGATGCAGTTTACCCTCATGCCCAGGACCTCCTCTATTTCTCTTTCTTTACTTTTGTATTTTTTCTTTCTCTTTACCCTCTCTTTCTCTTTACCCTCTCTTTCTCTTTACCCTCTCTTTCTCTTTTGTTACATTTGCATTTCTCTTTTTCTTTTTATCCTCTTTTTCTCTTTCTTTACATTTTCATTTCTCTCTTTCTCTTCATCTCTTTCTTTAAGATCTTCAAATATTTCTAACTTCTTCCTAATAATTAGATTCTCTCGCTCTCTTCTGTTTTTCTCTCTTTTTTAATTAGAAGCAGAAATAGTTAAAATTCTTTGGCCACTTTATGAGGAAATGGGCCTTGGATTACGTCATGCTCGCAGGATATACTGAAAACTGGAGGGACAGACGTAAGCATCAAGTAACTTATGTTTGATATTGAAAGAAAACTGATCCGTTCTTATAAGAATATTTCTTTTTATCTCTTCATCTACAATGTTTGTTTTTTATTTCTTTACCTATCCATTGCTCTACTTTCCTCACTTTTACTATCTTTGTTTCAAAATGCCATAGACATGCGATTACAGTGAATGCTGGATGATCTCACAGATGAAGAAGAAACTTGTGCCAACAGAAATATGGTTCTACATAAGGAGGCTGAGAACAACGAGGAAGTTTAAGAAAAAAGAAAACAAAAAGATACTTAGAAAGACATATTTCTTTGATATATTAAGACCTTGAATAAGTTCTTGCTGTTTTCCAACTGATGGCAATCCCCAGAGCTGCATGCATGTAGTTTAAGATACGAACACATTTATAAGGAAGTACAATAAATGCGCATTGTGGTGCATTGGATATCAGCTCAGAACAAGAAATCGGGGAGCTGAGTTCGAATTCCAGTTGAATTTATTGCATTCACTTACGCGCAAATACCCTTGGGAAAGGTATTAATCCATCTGTTCCTTCCAGTTATGGGTTAAATAACAGGACAGATTGGGTTCTATAGCCTTGGTCGGCAACCAGTCTACCGCAGAAAGCAATGGCAACCTACTGCGGGATAATCTTCTGCCCAGTCAGTCATGGCTCTTTCGAGACATGATTGCCCAAGCGTGTATCACGTATGGCACTTAACTGACTGACTGACAATAAACAAGGATGTTCTTTTTTACACTTTCTTAGCATGAAGTTATTTCTTCCATTCCAATCTGTCAAAACCCATAAAGAACTGAATTTACTAATCTTGCAGTTTTACGATTGCTTTCTCACTTACATTGTAAGCAGGGTTCAGTACTAATGGTTGTAATTCTTACTAGCAACCACAGTATTCAATGAACTAGATTTGGTTAAATAATAACATAATCAAGATATTGACATTCCACACTACATCACACTTCCTTAGGAAGGAAACCCCCATCAATACTAGAAAAAGCAAAAACATTTACTGGAATTCATCATTATTTGCTTAACTAGAATTGAATATAATCAAGGTGTTGATGTTCTACACTACTTGAAACAAAAGGTTAGGAAGGAAACCCTCATCAATACTGAAAAGTACTATAAGCAAGGATGTGCATTGTAGTGCAGTGGATATTGGCTCGGAACTAGAAATCAGGGAGCTGAGATCGAATTCCAGCAGAATTCATTGCATTCACTTATGCACAAGTACCATTGGGAAAGGTATTAATACGTCTCTTTCTTCCAGTTATGGGTTAAATAACAGGACAGATTGGGTTCTATAGCCTTGGCTTGCAACCAGTCTACTGCAGAAAGGAATAGCAACCTACTGCGGCATAATCTTCTGCCCAGTCTCTTTCGAGACATGATCGCCCAAGCATGTATTACGTATGGCACTTAACTCACTGACTATAAGCAAGCTTGAAATTCAATGTATGTCATTTCACCAAACAAAAATGTATTTCCAGGAAATTGTATGGCACTACTTAATTCAAAAGTAGAATGAAACACACAGAGTTCTTGTTGAGACTTGTCAAAAACAACATGCAGAAACTGGTTTAGATGCTTCAAAAATAATGATTTTGATGTTGAAAATAAAGAACACTCTGGTGCACCAAAAAAGTTTGAAGACAAAGAATTAGAGATATTATTTCAAGAAGACTCATGTCAGGCACAAGCTAAACTTACAGAATCATTAGGAGTTGATCACACATAGGGTTTTAAATGTTTGAAAGCATGAGAAATTATTCAAAAGCAAGGTGTTATATGAGTTGAAGCCAAGAACAGCATCATGTCACATGGGAACAGTTGCTTCAACAGCAGAAAAGGAAAGGTTTTTTTGCATTGTAACATGACTGGCAATGAAAAGTGAATAGACTACAATAACCCTCAGTATAGAAAATCAGGGGGTAAATCTGGCCATGCGTCAAAATTGGTGGCAAAGCCAAATATCCAAGCTTATGGCCTATCACGTTGAATACTCCGGTTCTCGCTCAATCACCGAAGTTAAGCAATGTTGAGCCTGGTCAGTACTTAGATGGGTGACCGCTTAGGAATACCAGGTGCAGTAAGCGTTTATTGCTTACGGTCATATCACGTTGAATACACTGGTTCTCGCTTGATCACTGAAGTTAAGCAATGTTGAGCCTGGTCAGTACTTAGATGGGTGACCACTTGGAAATACCAGGTGCTGTAAGCGTATAGTGACGGGTGTGCATGCTTATGGCCATATCACATTGAATACACTGGTTCTCGCTCGATCACCGAAGTTAAGCAACGTTGAGCCTGGTCAGTACTTAGATGGGTGACCACTTGGAAATACCAGGTGCTGTAAGCGTATAGTGACGGATGTACGTGCTTACGGCCATATCACATTGAATACACTGGTTCTCACTCGATCACCGAAGTTAAGCAACGTTGAGCCTGGTCAATACTTAGATGGTTGACCACTTGGAAATACCAGGTGCTGTAAGCGTATAGTGACGGATGTGCATTGTGGTACAGTGGATATCAGCTTGGAAAGAGTTTGAATTCCAGTTGAATACCCTGCATTCACTTAAGCACTGGTACCTTTGGGAAAGGTATTAATCCGTCCCTTCCATCCAGTTATGGGTTAAATAACAAGGGTAGGACTTGGGGACCCTGCCCTTAAAAACCAATCCCAATGAATCTTGATAAACAAACAAAAACAATAAAACAAATAAACTAAATAAAACAAATCAAAAATGGTTTTCAGCATTAAATGACCTAATAAAGGTTGATATGCTGGTTAAATGAACCAACCAACCAACCAACCAACCAACCAACCAACTGACCAACCAAATATCCATGGTTCAAACCTTCTGCTCTGTATTTGGTAGGATCAGCTAGGTGTAGTTTATTATGAGCTGCTCAAACCAACCAAAACCACCATGGGAGATTGCTTTCAACTACAACTGATGTGTTTCAGTCGAGCACTGAAGAAAAAAAATGGCTGCTATATGAGCAGAGATCCGACAAGTAATTTTGCACCATGACAATGCTGGGTCACATGTTGCAAAATGAGTGAAAGTGTACTTGGAAAAACTTAAATGGGAAATCCTACTCCACCCGCCATATTCACAAGACACTACCCTGCCAGATTGTCATTTGTTCTAATCAATGACACATGGCCTGGCTGAGTAGCACTTTCATTCTTATGAAGATGCCAAAAAATGAGTTGACTCATGGTTAGCCTCAAAAGATGTGTCATTTTTCCAACGTAGAATTCAAATGCTGCCAGAAAGATGAGATAAAGTAATGGCTAGGGATGGACAACATTTCCAGTGACATGTTTCTTACTAATTTTTGTAAATAAAACATTACTTTTCATGAAATATCAGTGAAAACTTATTCAAATTCCTATTCAAATGGAGAAAGTGGGAATTCGACAAAGGTAAACAATGAGAGATGACGAGAAATGGCAAAAAGACAAATATTAGTTGCAGTTTTTTTTTATAATCATAGCCCAAGCAAGGCATTTTACTGCCATTGTTTTGCAGGGGGTTACATAGGAGAAAATAATGAGAAAGAGTGACAGGTTGCAGGGGGTGTCAAGAAGTGAGTAAGAGAAGAATGTCTGTGGCCATAAAGTGGGGGATCAATTTATATCCTGATTGTAATGTAGACTTCATATCCACATTATAATTGCATAGTATTTATTTTATACTCATATCGCCCCAAGCAAGGCTTTTTACTGCCACTGTTTTGCAAGAAAATTATTAGAAAGAGTGACAGGTTATAGGGGGTGTCAGGAAATGAGTAAGAGAAGAATGAGAATACTGATGAGAGTGGAGTGGAAGGAGAAAGGAGGACGGGAGAGAGGATGAAGGTTAGTGATATCTTTACATTTAAATTCTTGGCGACTATAGTTGTCGGGAAAGCAAGTAAACGGAAGTAAATTCCACTGGCAGGAAGTGCACGAGAAGAAGCTGATGGAGTAGAATTTGCATTTACAATTTATTGATTTCACAATAAAAGGGCAGGACCTATTTGCTAATCTTATGGCACAAGCAATTTCATGTATGGTGGGTACCAGTGAGATTTCATCTGAGCAGAAGCCATGAAAGTATTTGTAGAAGAGACACAGGAAAGTCACATTGCACTGGTGAGAAAGTGACTGTATCTGAGCTGCCAAGTCAAAGCCTATCACATTATAGATTATCCGTTGGATTTTGTCAAGGACACCCAGATGGATAGCAGGACCACCCGACCAGATATGGCAGCAGTATTCAATGCACAGGTGTATAAGGGCCCCTAGGTGGATAGTGGGACCACCCGACCACTTATGGCAGCAGTATTCAATGCACGGGTAGATAAGGATCCATAGGTGGATAGCAGGACCACCCGACCAGAAATGGCAGCAGTATTCAATGCACGGGAAGATAAGGACCCATAGGTGGATAGTAGGACGACCCGACCAGATATGGCAGCAGTATTCAATGCACGGGTGGATGGTAGATTTATATATTTGCAGAATTGTTTCAGGCAGAAAAAACTTCCTGGCCCTACACAGAGAACAAACTTTCTCACAGCGGATTCAGCTATGGATTCTGTATAGTCATTCCACTTGAGGTCTGTTGTGAGAGTTAAGCCGAGAAGGCACAGTGTTTTGCTTTACAACGAATAGGAAAAGTTGGAGAGCAATATCGCCCACATCCTGAAGAAATATGCCATATAGAAAAAGAACAATATATTGTAGAATTTGCCTTGGGTTGAACATTTTGAATCAGAATCCTGTTTAAGGTTTCTGCATCCTAGAGTATTCTTCAGATGCTGCTTTAGAATCTCTTTTGTGTAAAGTCATGACTTTTTTTTTTTTTTTTTTTTTGATAAGCGTTTCACCCTGAGCAAGGCATGTCACTGCCACTACTGTGCAGGGGGCTACGTAGAGTGGAGAAAGGCTGATTAAATATAGGAAATGACAGAGGGTGGGTGATAGGTGGGTAAGGATACCGAGAATGAGGGTTGGGTAGATGAGAGTGTTCTGAGAATAATTGGGAGTTAGTGTGATAGGAGGAGTCTATTGACCCTACATTTAAACACCTGGAGATTGTAACTGTCGGGAAAGCAGACTTGTGGAAGGGAGTTCCACAGGCGGGAAGCGCGAGAAAAGAAGCTGTTGGAGTAGAATTTACGGTTACATCTTATTTGTTTAACTGTAAAAGGGTGGGACCTAGTTGCTAATATAGTATCTCGTGTAAATTCGTGCTTAGGCGGCACCAGTGATCTAAGCTCATCGGAGCAGAAGCCATGAAAGTACTTGTAGAAGAGGCACAGGGAAGCCACATCACGCCGGTGTGAGAGTGGCTGCAGCCGGTCTGCCAAGTCAGTATCAACCACGTTACAGATCCTCCTTTGTATTTTGTCAAGAAGCCCAAGGAGAGCAGCAGGGGCACCCGACCAGATATGGCAGCAATATTCAATACACGGGCAGATGGTAGATTTGTATATGTGCAGAATAGATTCAGGTGGGAAAAATTTCCGGGCCCTGCACAGGGAGCCCACTTTCATAGCAGCAGATTTGGCAATGGATTCAATATAGTCATTCCATTTGAGGTCCGCCGAGAGTGTAAGGCCAAGGAGGCGTAGTATTTTACTCTCTGGGAGGCTAGCCTGTCCCATGCTAATGGGAGGTAGATGCGATTGTCTATGGTGATTAGTTGATAACAGCTTTGTTTTAGAGGCATTGAAATTTACCAACCATTCCCTACCCCAGGTCACTACGGATTGGAGATCCCTTTCAAGTACGGCAGCAAGGTTCACTTTGTCGTCCAGACCTGGTTTCTGATCGATGCGGGAGTAGATGGTTATGTCGTCGGCATACATGCCAACTTGGGATCTAATGGTGTCGGGGAGATCATTAATGTAGATCAGAAATAGCGTGGGACCTAGGATAGAACCTTGAGGGACACCCGCGTTCGTCTGGTAGTTTTGGGAGGCATGCCCATTTAATACCACCTTCAATGTGCGGTTAGAGAGGAAAGACTGGATGAGGTCAAACAGATGTCCAGTTATCCCATAGCTCCGCAGTTTGCACAAGAGGCCAGCATGCCAGACCCTGTCGAATGCTTTGGAGATATCCAAGGCAACGGTTTGGGCTTCACCATTCTTGTCAAGTGCCTGGTATATGTATTCGGTAATGGTCGTTAGCATATCAGCAGTAGACCTGGTGAAGCGAAACCCATACTGTTTGTCAGAGAGAAGCCCGTTGGCCATAAGATGCTGAATCACCTCGGCGTTGATAATGGCTTCGAAAACTTTGCCAAAGATTGGAAGGAGACTAATAGGACGGTAATTGGCGGGGTCTGAGGGTTTGCCAGAATTCTTAAATATAGGTACTACGCAGGAGGACTTCCAACAGGCAGGAAAGCAGGAAGCAGATAGGCAGAGGTTATAGAGTTTAGAGAGGACAGAGGAGAGTTCTGGGGCACATTTCTTCAGTACTATGACTGGGATTCCGTCACCGCCGCTCACTTTGTGTGGGTCAAGTTGCGCAATTATCTTGGCGACCAGCGAGGGTGTAATGTGGACGTTATTTAGTTGAGCCTTAGTTCTGGGTGGGAAGTCTGGTGTAGGTATTCCTAACGAGTCCAGTGTCGAATTGGTTGAGAATCTACGGGCAAAGCATTCAGCCTTGTCAACTGGGGAGGTGAGAACTTCAAATTCATTGATTAGTGGGGGTATTGAAGTCTTGTTCCTGTAACAGATGTTCTTATATACGATAACTCCTGATTATTGAAATCTTAGGAAAAGTTAGGAGTAAGTACCTTGGTATGATAGTGTGGCATGCATACTCCCATAATCTAGAGAGCTCATTTGGTGGGAGTTTATATTCTGGTATGCCTAACCCAGACAGACAAACCATAGTTACCTAAGTGAGCAAACCTCAATGACAAAAGAACGGAAGTGGGCTGCTGCTCTCTACTTGCATGAAGAGAACAATAGGTTGATTAACGGCAGATGATAAGCAACACAAAGAACTACACTAGCATTTTAATGGCAATGTTAATGGCAATGTATGTTTCCTAATAAGGAAACAACTGATATTTATTAACTGAGCAGCCTCTGTTTCTTGTGTTATGCTTTTATTCATTTCCTGGTGATTGGGTTAAGATCAAAGTGTAGTATTTGTTCTTCTCATCTCTAATAGTAATGGTAATATGGAAACAAAAAAAGAAGCTTATACTTAACATCAAGAAAAGACAGCTGAAGATTCTGGGACATGTAGTGAGGAAAGAAGACTTGAAGAATCTAATACTCACAGGACGAATACAGGGAAAAGAGAAACAGGGAAAAAATGGGCTTGAAGAAGTAGATGACAGAGCAGAGTTTTCAATAAAGAAAAAAGTGTTACGTGTTAAGAACTACAAGGTATAGAAAGATGTGGAGGGCCATGAAAACGTACGTTCTGAAAGGACACAGCATATAAAAGAAAGAAGAAGAATATAAGTCATTTCCTTACAAAAAAAACAACCTCCATTCATTGATCAAGCAGTCAGTGCTATTTCAGTTACCCTTTTTTTTCACTCTCTGGCTGGGATCAAAGTGTAGTGTCTGTTCTCAGATACTCACTTCGTGCTCAACGGTGGGGAAGCAATGACCAGCTAAGACTAGCTTTTGACATGCTTTTACAAGAAATGACTAGCTTTGACAAGTATGACCAGCTTTGTACCCAGTTACCGCATAAGCGGGGGCTGGATAATCTTTGACCGATGGCCTGAGCGTATATGCTCAGAATCCCCACATTAAAAAATGACCTTGTGTCACAACTCACTTCAGGTGGGAGGGAGTAGGGTAAATATCAAGTGTAGTATCTGTTCTAAGATACTCACTTCCTGCCTGCTGGCCAGGTTTGAAAGCAACGACCAGCTAAGACTAGCTTTTGACGAGCTTTGACAAGCAATGACCAGCCAAGACCAGCTTTGTACCCAGTTACCACGTAAGTGGGAGTTGGGTAATCTTTGCCCAATGGCCTGAGTGTATGTGCTCAGGTTCCCCACATTAAAAATTGACCTTGTGCCACAATTCATTCCAGTGGAGGAATAGGATAAATCAAAAGTGTAGTATCTGTTCTCAGATACTCACTATCTGCTTGCCAGTGAGGAAGAAATGACCAGCTATGTATCCAGTTACCATGTAAGCGAGGGCTGGGTAATATTTGACAAGTGGCCTGAATATATGTGCTCAGGTTCCTCACATTAAAAACTAACCTTGTGTGACAACTCACTCCAGTGGGGGAGTAGGGAAATTCAAAAATGTAGTATCTCTTCTCAGATATTCATTTTCTGCCTGCTGGCTGGGTTTGAAAGCAATGACCAGCTAAGACTAGCTTTTGACAAGCAATAACCAGCTTTGTACCCAATTACCATGTAAGTGGGAGCTGAGTAATCTTTGCCCAATGGCCTGAGTGTATGTGCTCAGGTTCCCCACATTAAAGACTGACCTTGTGTCACAACTTGCTCGAGTGAGGGAGTAGGGTAAACCAAAAGCATAGTATCTGCCCTTGAGCACACAAATACATTTTATCTTGTATTTCTGTCCTCAGATGGAGTGCAGCTCATTTGCGTCTTTGACTTCAGGCACAACTGAAAAAAAAATTGAGAAGTGATTGGTCTCAGGAAAAAGCTGCATTATTTAATCGAATTTTTATTTGACAGAAAAATACATACTAAAAGCACATTATATATATATATAAGCATACATATGAATACACACACACACACACACATATATAATATATATATATATATATTTGTTTTTTCCAAATGTTGATAGCGCTCTACTTAGGTGGGAGCTGTATATTGTATTGTATTGAAGATTGTTAGTAACGTCAGTGTCAGTTCAAATGTTGGTTGGGCTGTTTTGGCCCAGGTGCATGCACTTGGTCTCCTCACATTAAACTGACCTTGTATCGTATTACACCAGAGTGAGCTGAAAAGTAAATACTAAGCGTAGTATCGTTTTCCATATCTTTAATGATAACACTAACATTTACTTATATGTAAACATTCAGGATTCATTGACTGAGCTATGTTGCTCCTCAAGTTCATTTGCTGGTCAATGACCGAGGACCCATCTGTCCTCTTAACATCTAATGGCAATGATAATATTTAGTTGTTTCTTTACAAGAAAATATTTGGCATTCATTAAAAGAGCAGCCTGTGTTACCATCAGTTGAAATTTTTAAGATCTTTCTCTTGAAACAATTACTGAACTTGGAAGACTTATTTTCCTAAAAATGGTTACTTATATGTAAATTAAATTAGTTTTTTAAGGTGTGCATTATATAACATTTCTGTTCACCTATCAGTCAAACTAAAAAGGTGATCATTTTTAATTATTTAATCTGCTTTTTATACCAAAGTTCCATAATACAAGGCTCAAGAACCACTCAAGTTATAGGATTTCTGAATGAGGTGTATGATGTGAATGTAACAGAAGGTGATAAGAAGTGAAGATCATGAAGATTAAGAGATTAGATAACAAGTGAACCTCAACTTGAAAAAGTTAATTGCTCAGGAGGTAGAGTTCAGTGTAACCTACAAAGTAACAGTTCTTAGGAAATGAAGCTGAGGGGAACTTTCTCCTTACAAATGGAATACAGAGAAAATGAGGATGAAGAATACAGCACAATTTTGATTCTTTTTTCACTTTCTTAGCATGAAGTTATTTCTTCCATTCCAATCTGTCAAAACCCATAAAGAACTGAATTTACTAATCTTGCAGTTTTACGATTGCTTTCTCACTTACATTGTAAGCAGGGTTCAGTACTAATGGTAGCAATTCTTACTAGCAACCATAGTATTCAATGAACTAGATTTGGTTAAATAATAACATAATCAAGATCTTGACATTCCACACTACATCACACTTCCTTAGGAAGGAAACCCCCATCAATATTAGAAAAAGCAAAAACAGTTACTGGAATTCATCATTATTTGCCTAACTAAAATTGAATAAATAATGATATAATCAAGGTGTTGATGTTCTACACTACTTGAAACAAAAGGTTAGGAAGGAAACCCTCATCAATGCTAGAAAGTGCAAGAACAGTTACTGGAATTCTAGTCAGTATTCCCCTAACTAGAATTGGCTAAAAATTATGTAATCAAGATGTTGACGTTTCACACTACTTCAAACAAAAGGTTAGGAAGGAAACCCTCATCAATACTGAAAAGTGTAATAATAATTACTGAGTTTGAATTCCAGTTGAATTTCTTGCATTTACTTACATGCAAATATCTTTGTGGAAAGGTATTAATCTGTCTCTTCCCTCCAGTTATAGGTTAAATAACAGGACAGATTGGGTTCTATAGCCTTGGCTGGCAACCAGTTTACTACAAAAAGTAATGGCAACCTACTGAAGGATAATCTTCTGCCCAGTCAGTCTGTCTCTTTCGAGACATGATCACCCAAACATGTATCCCGTATGGCACTTAACTGACTGACTGAATTGTTTTATAATTCATTACAGGATGTATGTGCAGTTCATATTCAATGAGGTAATTTTGGGTTAAACACTTTAATTCAAAATCTAATCAAGCTCATGCTTAAGGTATCTCTAATGTGTTTGAATTCTTAGAATCTAGTATTTCCATGCTATTTAACCCATAACTGGGAGAGAAGTGATATATTCATAGCTATCCCAAGACTATTAGTATATAAGTAGACTAATTGACTCTCCACATCTCCCTGTCCTTAGTGGCTCTCAACACCCTTTCTCCTGTTACACCACCCAAACCCTGCCCTGCCAATCATTTGCTCAAGCTTATAAATCTAGAATATAAATGTCTAGAAACTAGTATTATCACAAAGTCAGGGATCAGTTTATACATTGATTATCATATAAAATTGGTCCCCCTTTTAATATGCACATTATAATTTCTCATTTGTTTATCAAATTCTGATTAAGTATGAATCCACCTCTTCTCAATACTCATTAGTTATTTATAACTCATCTTCTTCTATATGCCATGTCCCTTCAAGACGTAGGCGATCATGGTCTTCCACGTTTACCTAACCTTAGTCGCTCTCAAAGTCTTTCTCCTGTTACACCAATCAAAACCTGCTCTGTCAATCATTTGCTGAATCTCATAAATCTAGAATATAAATGTCTAGATATTAGTATTATCACAAAGTGAGGGATCAGTTTATACATTGATTATCATATAAAATTGATCCCCCATTTTATATGCACATTATAATTTCTCATTTGTTTATCAAATTCTGATTAAGTATGAATTCACCTCTTCTCAATACCGATTAGTTATTTATAACTCTTCTTCTTCTATGTGCTTTGTCCCCTCAGGATGTAGGCGATCACGGCTTTCCACAGCTTCCTATTTCCTGTAGCTCTTTACACTCTTTTTCTTGTTACTACTCCCAAATATTACTCTGCCATCCATTTGCTCAAGCCCATAAATCTATAATATAAATATATATGAAACTAGTATTATCACAAAGTGAGGGATCAGTTTATATATCGATTTTAATATAGAATTGATCCCCCACTTTATATCCACATTATAATTTCTCATTTGTTTATCAAATTCTGATCAGATATTGATCCACCTCTTCTCAATACTGATTAGTTATTTATAACTCTTCTTCTATGAGCCGTGTTCCTTCAGGACGTATGCGATCATGACCTTCCACATCTCCCTATCCCTAGTAGCTCTTAACACCCTTGCTCCTGTTACCCCTCCCAAACTCTGCTCTGCCATCAATTTGCTCAAGCCAATCAAGTATGTTACATGCTTTCTCCTGTCTCCCTTTCCCCCTATCTGATCTGTGAGTATTAGATTCTCCAAACCCACCTTCTTCATTCTTCTTCTTCTATGTGCCCTGTCCCTTCAGGACGTAGGCGATCATGGATCTCCACGTCTCCCTATTCCTTGTGGCTCTTAGCATGTTTGTTCCTGTTGCTCCTGGCAACCCCCGTTCCGTCATCCACCTGATCAGACCCTGCAAATATGTTATCCGCTGCCTTCCTCTGTCTCTCCTTCCTTCTATCTGACCAGTCAGTATCAGGTTCTCCAGGCTCTCCTTCCTCATTGCATGTCCCAGGAACTTCAGTTGTCTCTTCCTGATGCTCAGCATCAATTTCCTTTTTGTTGCCATTCTTTCTAACACTTTGTCGTTGCTTGTATGCTCAGTCCACGATATCCGTAGCATCCTTCTGTAGAACCACATTTCGGCCGCTTCCAGTTTTGTCCTCATTTTTGATGATATTGTCCAGCATTCACAGCCATATTGAAGAACTGACATCACGTAGCAGTCTAGCACTCTTTTCTTCATTTCTATTGAGATTTTCCTGTGTGTTAGTATTTTGCTCATCTTCTGGAACGCGTCCTTTGCCATGCCAATTCGCCTTCGGATCTCCATGTCGCACTTTCCATCTCCTGTTAGAACACTTCCTAGGTACTTAAATTCTTGGACTTGTTTGATTCTGTTATCCCCTACCTGTATCTGGCATTTTGGGTTGTACCTTTTGCTGATGACCATGCACTCAGTTTTCTTAAAGTTTATTTGTAATCCTTTCTTGTCACTCTCCACTGCTACTTTCTGTATGAGATCTTGCAGTTTCCTTTCCGTGTCTGCAATTAGTACTGTATCGTCCACATATCTTATGTTGTTCAGGTTACATGTCCCAAAAACTTCACCAGTCTTTTCCTAATGTTAAATATTAGTTTCCTTTTCATTTCCATCCTCGGTGTTACTCACATGTTTGATCCATGGTATCCTCGGCATCCTTAAGTAGAACCACATTTCGGTTGCTTCAATTCTCTCCTACATCTTTTAGGAGATTGTCCATCATTCCCTGCCATTTTGAAGGACAGACATCACATAACAATCCGTTACTCTCTTCTTTGTTTCCAGTGAAATTTTCCTGTCTCTTAATACTCTACTCAGCTTCTAGAATACATCCTTGTGCTTTTGGATCTCAGGAATATAAATGTATAGAAACTGCTGTGACCACAAAGTGAGGGGTCAGTTTATATATTGATTGTAATATGGAATTGATCCCCCACTTTATATCCAGTATGCTTCTGTAGAACCTCATTTTGGTTGCTTCAAGTCTCTCCTACATCTTTTAGGAGATTGTCCAGCATTCCCTGCCATACTGAAGGACAGACATCACAACAATCCGTTACTCTCTTCTTTGTTTCCAGTGAAATTTTCCTGTCTCTTAATACTCTACTCAGCTTCTAGAATACATCCTTGTGCTTTTGGATCTCAGGAATATAAATGTATAGAAACTGCTGTGACCACAAAGTGGGGGGTCAGTTTATATATTGATTGTAATATGGAATTGATCCCCCACTTTATATCCAGTGTGCTTCTGTAGAACCTCATTTTGGTTGCTTCAAGTCTCTCCTACATCTTTTAGGAGATTGTCCAGCATTCCCTGCCATATTGAAGGACAGACATCACATAACAATCCGTTACTCTCTTCTTTGTTTCCAGTAAAATTTTCCTGTCTCTTAATACTCTACTCAGCTTCTAGAATGCATCCTTGGCCATACCAATTCACCTTCAGATCTCAGTTTTGCACTTTTCATTTTCTGTTAGAACACTTCCCAGGTATTTAAATTTCTGCACCTACTTTATTTTAGTGTCCCCCACCTGTATTTGGCATTTTGGGATCTTCTTTTTACTGATGACCATACATTCAGTTTTCTTGTAGTTGATATGTAGATCTTTCTTTCCACTTTCTTCAGCTAACTTCTGTAGGAAGTCTTGTAGTTTCTTTTCTGTATGTGGTATCATCACTGTGTCATCTGAGTGTCTTATAACATCTTATATATTTTACAAAAAATTCCAACAAACTTTTTGCGTTTCATCCTTTACCCATCACACCCAGATGGTGCATAGGGCAGCAACTTTTTGTTGCTGTTTCTGTAACAAACTGTTTTTTACGGGGCAGAGTTGTTAGCCCTGCACCCAAACCCCAAACCTGGAGGACCGGTGGACCATTCTTGGTCCTTACATTTACAGCACCTAGTATTCCCAAATGGTCACCCATTTAAGTATTGACCAGGTTTGATGTTGCTTAACTTCAGTGATCGGATGGGAACCAGTGTATTCAACATGATATAGCCATAGACAAACTTTTCACATTACCTAACCTTTTTTAATTAATCCTACCCATGATATCAAAGATTAATTTGCAAGGTTATAGTAATAATTCACTTATGCAACCACTTGTTTTTGGTACACAAGAGTATGTCATAACATTTCAGAGGCGATCAACGGAAGTAAGTCTAAGACAAAAACAAGGAAATATTTTTGATTCCTTGTACAAAATAATCATGCCATGGAGAAAATTATGCCATGTCAAATAATTGCCATGTACGAAGGTGAGGGATGAAGGAAAGAATTTAAGATATGCAGATGACATAGTGTTGATAGCTGACACAGAAAGAAAACTACAAGAACTCCTATAGACAGGCAGTTGTGGAGACCTATTATTTCCAGCATCCTGAAGGTGTATGACACATTGAAAAAGAAGATTCATGACATCCCCTGCGTATACACACCACTCACACATCATATAAGTACACTGTACGAAATATTGTTCCAACATTAAGATGGGGAATGAACACTGAAAGAAATAATTTAAAGCTATCCGCAATTGTCAGTCAGTTAAGTTTCATATATGATACACACTAGGGCAATCATGTCTTGAAAGAGACATGAATGACTGGCAGAAGATCTTCCTGTAGTCGGTTGCCATTACTTTTTGCAAAAGACAGGTTGCCAACCAAGTTTATAGAACCCAGTCTGTTCTACGATTTAATCCTTTTTTCCTGTGAAATCAGTTAAGTGTTATACATGATACATATTTGGGTAATCATGTCTCAAAAGAGACATAATTGATTGGGCAGAAGATATTCCCACACTAGGTTGCCATTACTTTCTATGTTAGACTGGTTGGCAACCCAATCTGTCCTGTTAATTAACTCTTAGCTGGAGGGAATAGACAGATTAATATCTTTCCCAAGAGTATTTGCATGAAAGTAATATATACAATAACATGTAAACCATATAAATAGAAATAAACTGTTTTTAAAAGGTTTTTTTATTGTTTTATTATTAACTAGCAGTATAGCCCGGTGTTGCTCAGGTGTAATGAAAGCTTTAAAACTAATCCATGGTCCTGGAGCTCAGACTCTTTGAATGTTGGCACGAAAGACTAAAAAGCAATAGTTGTTTCCAGTTAAAATGAAGCCGTAGACTGAAAGAAAAATGAATGGATGTAAGTCAAATTTTGATTTTCTGGTATTGATATCAAATAAGGTTTTTTCATTGTAAACTGAATTTTGAAGGCTAAATAAGTCCTTAGAGCCAAACCCGAAGCAAAAACTAAAATAAAAGGGCTGAAAAAAATACAGACATAGAGGCAGATAAACAGACACACACACAAACATCTTGCCTTTTATATATATATATATTATCGATTTTCTGCACTATTGTAAGAACTGCAACCTTAAAACTTCTGAATATCGTTTCTTATGTCTTTGTTTATGAGTGTATCAAATTTGATTAAAATCAGACCACTCCTTCTCTAACCCTATTTGTTCGATTATCAATTTTTGATATTTATTGTGGGTACCTCAACACAAAACCTAGCTAAGAACACTCGCAGACACTTATAGTACAACTGTGTAAATTTTCAAGAAAATCGGTTCAGTCGTTTCGAAGTCTATAGGTAACGGACACACACACACAGAGACAAAGTTCCATTTATAAATAAGTTTAGATTGGAGCTTTGCCCTTAGATGGTCTTAGCTAATTTCTCAGTATCGGCAGAATACTTTGTTGCTTTGAGTTTTATACAATTGCATGCCATTGGAAATTGCTTGGCATGCCACATGTGGCACGTGTGCTGTAGGTTGTCGGCTCCTGATCTAGTATATTCAATTACTGTTCTGGATCTTTATCACGAATTTGTTGTGGAGTGTGGTGAAACTCTGCCGTAAAGTGTACCGACCAGTTTGTAAGACACGGAACAAGAGGGTAGGTTCAAAACAGTCTATTAGTATAACAAGAAACAAGATATTCAAAGGAAGTGTTCATAAATAGTAATATAAAAATAAGTAAGTCCGAAGGTATTATTATACTGCCTGACTAGTAGCTGTTGTTAACTGCTTCCGTTAACTGCTGAACTTGACTGCTCATTACTGCTCTCTAGAAGTCACGCATGTAATTTATATATATATATCAAGAGGAAGTAGAGCACCATAACAATTATGAAAGCAGAATAACTTATATCAAAGCTTCCAAGAAAATTAAATTTCAGCATTAAATGACCCATAAGGTATTGATATGTCATTTAAGAAATCAATCACTTTGTAAAGCCTGAATCTTTTCCAGCATTTTCTTTCATTTTCTGTTACATGACCTCTTAGGCAAAATATAAAAAGAAAAGGAAGAAGAAAGGACTAATCCTGAATTGTAAGAAGACAGAAGTTATAGTTGTTAACAAGAGAATAAGCCCAAGACATGATTTACAAATTTGTCATGTCAGCACCAAGCAACTACAGAAGTTTAAACATTTGGGAGGTGTTATGAAAGAAGGGATGTGTGTTGTGGTGCATTGGATATCAGCTCGGAATAAGAAATTGGGGAGCCAAGTTCGAATTCTAGCTGAATTCATTGCATTCACTTACGCGCAAATACCCTTGGGAAAGGTATTAATCCATCTATTCCTTCCAGTTATGGGTTAAATAACAGGACAGATTGGGTTCTACTGCCTTGGTTGGCAACCAGTCTACTGCAGAAAGCAATGGCAACCTACTGTGGGATAATCTTCTGCCCAGTCAGTCATGTCTCTTTCAAGACATGATCGCCCAAGCGTATATCACGTATGGCACTTAACTGACTAACTGACTATAAAAGAAGATAGAAAATGTGACTTCAAAATCTGAATGCACATTAGATTAGGGAAAGACATCTTCCAAAAGCTAAACAACATAAAAAGAAAGAGGAAAATTTAATTAGACACAAAGGAAAGAACTGCAATCTTCTTGTATAGCAGTGAATCCTGGAACAACTTATAATGGATGAAAAACAAACTTGAGGCATCAGAAATGTGGTTCTACAGAATGATTCTGGGAATTTCAGGAATTAAATGAATAAGCAATGCAGAAGTATTAAAATAGTAACAAACACTTATACTGCGAATCAGGAAGAAAGATAAAACTTTTTGTATGCATAATAAGGAAGAAAGGTATAGAAAACCTAACTCACACAAGGCACCTACCTGACAAGCTTTTGTAAATGGATAAGAGAATAGAGTGGGATGGCAAAGACAGAAATGCTGTTAAGTGCCAAAAAGAAATAGAAGGTTGTGGAGAGCCATGATCCCCAACATTCTGAAAAAACACAGCATATGGAAGATTTTCTTTTGTTATGTATTCAACTAAATAACTATAACAGATACGTCATCTGGAAACAAATATAATCAGATCTTTTTCTCTTATACCAGCACAAGCCCTTTAAAAAAAACAAAGAAGAAAAAGAAAAGGGAACCTAAAACAGAAATCCCACCCACAAATAATGTATCCAGCCCACCTTGTTCATAAAAAACAAAAAAAAATAAACAAGAGTTCAATCCTTTATTAAGGACACAGGACTGGTATGGGTCCAATCTTTTAGCAGAGAGGTCCAGTCCAATAGCTTCAATAGTATTTCCTCATAACATTTTTTTTAACGTTCTGCTCTTCTTTCTTTTGCTTATTGCCGTGACCATCTTTTTCCATTCTTTCTAGTCTTCAGCACCCTGACAACGGAAGTTCCACACTGACCATTTCTTCAGTGTTTTCTTTAAGTTTGCTCTTCAAAGAATTTTTAGCCCAGCTCTCAAAAGATTTTTTTCTTATCACATTCTTCCATATCATGCAGGCTGGATTCTTCCTTACCTATTCTCAATCTGGCCTGTCCAAATTATGTTCCATACACAGAATGTTCTTTTCCTTTCTCTCTCTTTCTTTCTCTACTTTAAAAGGAAATCCACTATGCCACTGCCCATCTGCTCCACCCAAGTTTCATTCTTAGCCACCCCTCAATTTCCCAGTGGTAGGAGGGTAAAAAATAATAAATAAATAAAATACAAACGGACCTCCAGCATGTACTGGCTATGGGATGCATTATTAACTGTAATTCATATCTGCAGTGTGTGGACAGGGATTTAGGGAGATTAATTGAAGAAGAAGAAAATGTCAAAGAAGACGAGGTAGAAAAGCTTAAAGAAAAAAATAGAACAATTCAAAGTTAAAAAAAAGAAAAAGAAATAATATCAACGAAAAGAAGATGTGAAAGAAGAAGATGAAGAAAACGTAGAATACACCAGAGAACAAGGAATAAGAAGTCAAAGAAGAAATAATAAGAAACTAATTAAAATGTCAAAGAAGAAGAAATAAGACAGATAGAAAGAATAAATAATAAGTGAAGGAAGACAAGAAAGAAATGATGAAAAAAAGAAGAATTTGCAGAAGAAGGTAAAGAAGAAGAAAACATCAAAAAAGAAGTTAAGCAAGAAGAAAAAATAATATGAAGGAAAAGAAGACGTCAAATAAAACGAAGAAATTGTAATAGTGGAAGAAAAATATCAGAGCAAAACAAATAAGAAGAATGAAAACAAAATGATAAGTTGAAGGAGAAAAAGAAGAAATATTAATAAGTCAATTAAGAAAATGTCCAAGAAGAAGAAAAAATGTCCAAGATGAATAAAAAGAATAAATACTAAGAGAAAGAAAAAAGAGAAAGAAGAAAACGTAATAAGTCAGAGATATCAAAGAAGAAACAAAATGAAAAATAACAAGATATTCTAGGAGTTCAAGAAAACAAAGAAAATAAGATAATATCGAAGAATAAGTTAAACAAGAAATAATAAGAAAGAAAAGTAGAAGGTGTCATAGAAGAAGAAGAAATAGGATGAAGAAAAAGGAGGAATGATAAGAAATCAAAGAAGAAGAGGAAGAAGGAAAAGAAGGAATGAAAAGAAATCAAAGAAGAAGAGGAAGAAGGAAAAGAAGGAATGAAAAGAAATCAAAGAAGAAGAGAAAGAATGAAAAGTAGGAATAAAAAGAAGTCATAGAAGAAGAGGAAGAAGGAGAAGAAGGAATGAAAAGAATTCAAAGAAGAAGAGGGAGAATGAAAAGAAGGAATGAAAAGAAATCAAAGAAAAAGAGGAAGAATGAAAAGAATGAATGAAAAGAATTCATAGAAGAAGAGGAAGAAAGAGAAGAAGGAATGAAAAGAAATCAAAATAGAAGAGGAAGAAGGAAAAGAAGGAATGAAAAGAAGTCACAGAAGAAGAGGAAGAAGGAAAAGAAGGAATGAAAAGAAATCAAAGAAGAAAAGGAAGAAGGAAAAGAAGGAATGAAAAGAAATCAAAATAAGAAGAGGAAGAAGGAAAAGTAGGAATGAAAAGAATTCATAGAAGAAGAGGAAGAAGGAGAAGAAGGAATGAAAAGAAATCAAAATAGAAGAGGAAGAAGAAAAAGAAGGAATGAAAAGAATTCAAAGAAGAAGAGGAAGAAGGAAAAGTAGGAATGAAAAGAAGTCAAAGAAGAAGAGGAAGAAGAAAAAGAAGGAATGAAAAGAAATCAAAATAGAAGAGGAAGAAGGAAAAGAAGGAATGAAAAGAAGACAAAAAAGAAGAGGAAGAAGAAGCAAACTAAAAACAAACAAAACCATGAGGATGACCCAAATTCATGCTTACTGGACACATAATTTAATAAGAGGCCAGAAATTGGAGGCCAACAGTAAGGTAACATTTTTGCATTATTATTAGTTTGAAAACGGGGTGGGAGTGGAAAAAGGGTGGTCATGTGGGATGAGAGGGTATTGTTTCTATATTATTTTATTATTTTTCTTTTGACTTTCATTCATTTATTTTTCTTTAATTTTTTGGGAGGTGGGTGTTTTTTTTATATTGTTGGTGGGCTATGTGGGGTGAGGGAGATTTTGCATGCCAGTTGTTCAGACTAATGGACCAGGGTTAGATTAGGTAAAGAAGGTGGGTGGGAAAATGATGTGGGGAAGAGAAAATCAGCAAAGGAGGCATTAAATATTCTTTAAAAATGCACACAACAATAATTCCCTTTATCTTTCTTTCCTCATAATTTAACCTTCATCACCACTGTTTTGTCTTTTTTTATTCTGTTCTTCCTTCATTTTTTGTATTTTTTTTTTAACAATTTTTCTTTCTCTCTATTCTTTCATTTTCGTCTTTTTCTTTTTGTTATTTTTTTCCAGCTTTCTTTCTTTATTGTTTTCTTTCTTGGTTTTTCTTCTTGCTTTCTTTTCCTTTCTTTCTTTATTTTTACTTTTTTGTTTCTTTCCTTTCTCTTTTTTGTTTCTTTCTTTTTAGTTTTTTCTTTTACTTCCTTTCTTTTTCATTAATTTCTTTCTTTTTTTATTTCTTTCTTTCTCCTTTCATATTTTTTTTGTTCTTTCTGGCTTTTCTTTCTTTCATTCTTTTTTTTTTACTTTTTGTTTTGTTCTTTTACTTTCTCTTTTCTTTCACTTTATTAATTTTTCTTTCTCACCTTTTTCTATCTTTTATTCTTTCTTCATTTCTTTCTTTATTCTCTTTTTCCTTTTCTTGCTTTCTTTTTCCATTCTTTATTTCTTGCTTTTTCTTTCTTTTTCGTTATTTCTTGTTCTTCCTTTTTCTTCATTTTGTTTTCCTTTGATCCTTTCTTGTTTGCTTGCTTTTTTCTCTTCTTTTTCATCATTTTCTTTCTTTCTTTCTTTCTTTCTTTCTTTCTTTCTTTCTAATCCTATAGCTTACCATCCCTTTTTCTTTCTTTCTTTCTTTCTTTCTTTCTTTCTTTCTTTCTTTCTTTCTAATCCTATCCCTTACCATCCCTTTTTTCTTTCTTCCTTTCCCACCATCCATCTTATTAGACACCTCCTCCCCCTCTCAGCTCCTGTCACTTAATTGTTTGTTATCATCTACATGTCAGTGCCCCTTTAATTGCAAGATCTGACCTCTCTCTGCAACCGAGCAAGGAAAGTGACAAAAGACACTGAGAAGTAAGCAGGAACTACATGGGTGAGTGTCAGACAGGGCAGCTTCCACAGACCGAACCATATGGATACAGATGATTTATTAAATATCTTCAAATATGCCTTAGTCCATAATGCTTGGCCTTAGATCTCTACTGATTCTCTGGATACACTTATTCCACTTTTATTGAGCAAGGGGTCGAGTGCCACCCCAACTTGCTACAATCCCTTTCTATTTCTGACTAAGCCTTTCCCATCTTTGCCCATCTCTTGCTGTCTCTCTTGTACAATAATTATATATTTTGTGCAAATGTGTGCATGAGGGTGGGGATGAGCATAGATTACCCACATGCATAGGACAATAAATGCATGTAAATATAGAGACAGGTATCCGCAGACCAGTATGCTGCCCACTGGATCCAGTTGCTGAAAAGAATTGTACACCAGTGAAATTATGTGTGTTATTTGTATAAATTTGTGTTTGTATATATTTGTAGACATAATGCATATAAGTATATGACATATGTATTTAACTGTGTACTGATATATATACAATATATATATATATATGCAAGAACAGAGAAAGAGGCAAAGCTTGAGACACTGAGAGAGAATCAGAGACAGACTGAAACAAACAAAAAGAGAGACTGATTAAAACAGTGACAGATACAAATAGATACAAACTAAGGTGAAGCGAGAGTGGGGGAGAGAGAGAGAGAGAGAAGCAGTAAAACAGAAGGAAAGAGAGACTGATTAAAACAGTGACAGATACAAATAGATACAAACTAAGGTGAAGAGAGAGTGGGGGAGAGAGAGAGAGAGAGAAGCAGTAAAACAGAAGGAAAGAGAGACTGATTAAAACAGTGACAGATACAAATAGATACAAACTAAGGTGAAGAGAGAGTGGGGGAGAGAGAGAGAGAGAAGCAGTAAAACAGAAGGAAAGAGAGACTGATTAAAACAGTGACAGATACAAATAGATACAAACTAAGGTGAAGAGAGAGTGGGGGAGAGAGAGAGAGAGAGAGAAGCAGTAAAACAGAAGGAAAGAGAGATTGAATAAAACAGTGACAGATACAAATAGATACAAACTAAGGTGAAGAGAGAGTGGGAGAGAGAGAGAGAGAGAAGCAGTAAAACAGAAGGAAAGAGAGACTGATTAAAACAGTGACAGATACAAATAGATACAAACTAAGGTGAAGAGAGAGTGGGGGAGAGAGAGAGAGAGAGAAGCAGTAAAACAGAAGGAAAGAGAGACTGATTAAAACAGTGACAGATACAAATAGATACAAACTAAGGTGAAGGGTGAAGAGAGAGTGGGGGAGAGAGAGAGAGAGAGAAGCAGTAAAACAGAAGGAAAGAGAGACTGATTAAAACAGTGACAGATGCAAATAGATACAAACTAAGGTGAAGGGTGAAGAGAGAGTGGGGGAGAGAGAGAGAGAGAAGCAGTAAAACAGAAGGAAAGAGAGATTGAATAAAACAGACAGATGCAAATAGAGGAGAACTAAGGTGGATACAGACCAACAGAGAGAGAGTGACGAGGACAGCAAAAAGAGAGACTGATTAAAACAGAGGCAGATGCAAACAAAGGCAAACTAAGATGGAGACAGACCAAGAAAGAGAGACAGAAAAGTAAAACAGAATAAAAAAGAAACTCGTTAAAACAGTGGCAGAAGCAAAGAGAGGCAAACTAGGGTGGAGACAGATCAAGAGATAAGCAGAGTAGTAGTATAGACATATATATATATATATATGCCCTGTGGACATAGAAGAATCCAAAGGAGTATCCTTTACATATAATCGTAGGATAACTCTCTACGAGAGCTCTAAACATATATGCATATAAATACATACAGAGCAAATATAAGAAAAATTAAGACAGATGCGTTATTTCATGGTAATTCAGAAGTATAGGCCTATTTCAGGCGAGCCATCTTCAGCTTCTGTCTTTATTCAACCCAATGTTGAAACAACCATATGATTGTAGAGGAAACATATATATAAAAAACATTATGTACATGTTCTAAAATATAATTTATAATAAATATTCACAGCTCCATATATATTATATATCGAGCACTGTTTTAAATTAATGTTTTGGATGTTGGAAAAAATTCTTTCTTCGTTCTATACTCACTCGGATATATATATATATATATATATATATATATATATGTCTGTATATTCATATATATGTGGGTGGGTGGTTGTATATATATATATATATATATATGGTAATATTTTTATTATAAGTTTATAATAAAAACATTGTTTACTGCAGCACAAGAGCCCTCATGTTTCGGTACTATCTTATTAGCACCTGATGAAGTTCTAATAAGATAGTACCAAAACACAGTTCGAATTACAGCTGAATCCATTGTATTCACTTATGCACAAATACCCTTGGGAAAGGTATTAATCCGTCTCTTCCTTCCAGTTATGGGTTAAATAGCAGGACAGATTGGGTTCTATAGCCTTGGTCGGCAACCAGTCTACCGCAGAAAGCAATGGCAACCTACTGCGGGATAATCTTCTGCCCAGTCAGTCATGTCTCTTTCGAGACATGATCGCCCAAGCGTGTATAACGTATGGCATCTAAACTGACTGACCAAAACACAATGGTTCCTTTGTTGCAGTAAGCTATCTTGTTTTATTATAAACACATAATAAACATATTACCATATATATATATATATATAATTATTATTATTGTTAATCAGTATTTGGTCATAATTAAATTAGACCAGTATACATTTGTATTAAGAAGTGCTCAATACATATATAATGTAGAGCTTTTGAATATTTTTAATTTGAAAACAAGTTATTTACACAACCATGGTTTTAACCTTTCAATATCTTCAGGCAATATATAATAACTAATTTTCTGTTTTCAAACATAAACCAGGGATTTTGAACAAACATGCAAATGAAAGTTTAAGATAACTGAAATGAAAATTAGGAAGGAGTTACTTAAGGATCTTAAACATTTTCATCCATGTTTGTTTGACTGTAAAATGTATTTTTTGGTGTGATTACATCTGGACATTATTTCTGATCTTTCATTTAGTAAATTTTGTTCTGGAAATAATATTATGGCTAATTTTTCTTCTTGGCACAATTTGCAGACATCATCACCAGAGTAAGGTTGCATTTTTTTTTATACTCTATATTATATCAGTCTTTGCCATGTTTTTCTTTTAATTTCTACACATGGTTTTATATGCAGTACTGTGCAAAAGTATTAGGACAAGAACTATTTTATCTTTTATGAAGCATATTGACAGAAAATAAACAATTTAATTAAAGTAATTTTATTTGATTTACTCAACAAATGCTTTAACAAGTAAGAAATACTTGTTACAAAATAAATTTAATATTTAGTATTAAATATTAAGCCTTTTACTTTGAAATAATAAAATATTAAATACAAAGCCTTTTACTTTGAAATAATAAAATAATTGCGACAATTTACCAATCGCACCTATATACAGTTCTGTGCAAAAGGATTAGGACAAGAACTATTTTATCTTTTTTGAGGCATCAAAATAAAGTTTAAAATCACCCCTGTCCTAACACGTTTGCACACTACTGGTAGTGTAGAAAAGTTTTAGGACAGGGGTGATTTTCTTAAAAACCTCACTGAAATTCAAATACAAGGTGAAAAGCCAAGTAAATTGCTAATAAATATTGATTATTTAAAATTAAGTTTAAAAGAAATGTATTTAAAAGAAGTTATATTTAATTTTTCCTATTTTCTATTAAACAAGTTATTTTGAAACTACACATTGTTCTATTATCCTTGGATATGACTGACTTTGGATAAAAAATTGATAAATCTAATGTTACTTTGAAAGACACACTTTGGGAACAAATACAAGCTGCTTGGCAGGAGATACCATTAGAGACATTGAAGAAGCTTGTAATGTCAATGCCTGACAGTATGAAGGCTGTGATCAAAGCAAAAGGCTATTATACTAAATATTAAATTTATTTTGCAACAAGTGTTTTTTTCTTGCTAAAGCATCTGTTGAGTAAATCAAATATTTAACCCTCTAGGGCCATTCGTATCATATTTGATACAGTATTTCCCTATAAGGAAACATTTGGTATTTCCCTATAAGGAAACATTTGGTATTCATTGACTGAGCAGTCAGTACTGCTTTCATTTGAAATTTATAAAATATTTCTCTTAAAAAATTTTTCAGGAAAATATTTCTTTCAAGGCTTGTTTTCATACTGTATCAAATATGATACGAATGGCCCTAGAGGGTTAATCAAACTGTTTATTTTCTGTCAATATGTCTCATGAAAGATAAAATAGTTCTTGTCCTAATACTTTTGCACAGTACTGTATATATATATATATATATATATATATATAATCTTACTGGTCTCTGGAAGATCCTCTTGAAATTGAGCTGTATCCACCTTACTTTTCAAAGACTCTTAGGTACTCCCATGACAGTATAAAAGCCTGTGTCAATTTTTGTGACATGCATACGGAACCCATCAAGGTTGAAAATGGAATCAAGCAAGGAGATCTTTTAGCTCCTATATTGTTTTCTATCTACTCTGTAATTGTACAGGTTGACATATGCAGGTTTGCAGCAAGAAGAAAAGTTTTTTTGAGTTTAGTGTGCAACCTTCTCTATCTCAATGACTATGACCTGATCACACAATCCTGCACACATAGGAGTTCATGGATCAACTATCAGAGTCATGTAAGGCTTTTAGACTATCCATCAGTCTTGACAAGACAGTGGTGATGTATCAACCTGCTAAAGGATGTCAGTATATACTCCCATCAATTTATGTTGATGCTAGTCAACTTAGGGTAGTCAACAAATTTGTATACCTGGGTATCACCCTCAACCGCCACTGCTCTTTTGACCATAAAATAACATTATGGATTAAGAAAGCCTCCAATACATCTGCAACACCCAAGATCTGTGTTTGGAGTCAGAAGAACATAAAAATGCAGATAAAAATTAAATGCAGACGACAATTCTACTCCTTCAGCTTCTTTTCTTGCACTTCCCGCCTGTGAAAGTCGCTTCCTTATTCTTGCTTCCCTGACAGCTACAACCTCCAGAAATTTAAATGTAAGGTCGATACTCATCTCTTAACTACTTGACCCTAGTTCTTTCCACACCACCCTGAATATACTTTCCTTTATCTCCACCTTTGCAACTGTCATCACACCTGTATATCTATCCTTCTCTTGATACTTTCTAACTAGTTCGTTCTTCTCTTTAATCTCCTCTAATCTTTTTCTCTTATGTAGCCCCCTGCACATCAGTGGCATTACCACCTTGCTTGGGGTGATATGATTATAAAAAATAAAAAAATATCTGCGTCATGTCATCTCTGCTATATTTATTTGAGACATGGGTAGTCTTTTGCAGACATCCAAAGATACTGGAAGGTTTTTATCAATGCTGCATTTTGATCTATGCTTGAAATCCATTGGATGTCTCACACCGCTGATATTTTTAAAACACTGAGGTGGCCAATAATTATGCCCGGTAGTGTATGTATATATATATATATATATATATATATATATATATATATATATATATATACAAGCATGCACACATATATACATATTTGCATGTGCGCATATATGTGTAAATATATAATATAAAAGATTTATGGTGTGTAAATTGTCAAGTGTCAGTTTATGCATAAAAGTGTGGATATATGTATGTATTCATATATATATATATATATATATATATATATATATATATATATATACCTATATCATGACCCCTAGCTGCACCCATTCAACCTCCCTGACCTTTGGTCGATTCCACTCATGCTGTGTTATTGATCTTGGATTGACCAAAGCTGGACCACTTATTACCACTTGACGAGGCTGGTCCAGACTTGTGAGGGATTAGTATATGATGAAAACCAGATTTAAGACCACAACAACATGGTGTAGATTTATATATTTATATATATTGAATAATTACAAGCAAGTCAAATTAATTGATGGAAAAGAAAAATCAGTTGGCTGGTATTCTAGTAGCACAATGATGTTCATTGTCTATTATTTCTACTGGATGATCAGCTATTCAACTTACAATATCTCTCTCTCTTGTCTTCTTCTTTGTTGTCTAGCAGCAGGCAAGTTTTCAGTCTGTTTGCCTTTCAAATCTCCAGGGTGGGAAAGAGGTGGATAAGGTTTCCATTTTCCTCACTGTATAACTCTTACCAGCTCAAAATGTAAACAATTACATTCAACCATTTCGACTTCCAATAATCCAATACACAGGAAACTGCAAAGGTCTCATTTTGAAAAAGGGTCACCCATTGTCACAACCCACTGACATGTATTTTGACTAGAATCATTTTGATAATTTCACTTAAAAATAATTTTGTACTCAGTGTACTCTGAACTTGTTAACACTTCGGCTACTTTTCCTGACAAAAATAATTGTTTTCTCCAATTTTAGAGAAATCTAAAAATTTAGAGAAATCTTTTCTCATCTTGAAAATCACTTAATATTAGCCATCTGAAAGTATGGTTTTAACCTGTCTACCAAGCCAACTAGCAAATCCCCATTGCAGACGCCTGTTCAGGCACACCTGTGGTTTATACTGCAACTATGCTGAGTGGACCTTAGTTACAGTTTCTGGGAAAGAGTGTGTTATCTAGCGTGAACAACAGTCTGAACAAGGCCAGGATGACTTGTGACTTCAAGCTAGCTCAACCATCAACTACTTCTCAAAGGAATCTGTTTACCCAATTTCACTCACTAGACTTGGGTCAACCCTTTGTATGGTTTTCACGCACTTTCCACACGTTATGCACACTAGGATCGCCTCCTCCAAATCGATAACATGAAGAAATCACCTTCTTGACAAATCAACCATGGTGAGATTTGAATGCAGGCCTCATGATCAGAAAGTGAACGTGGTAACCACTCAGTCATGTGCTCACACACTCACACACACACACACACACACACACACACACATATATATATATATATATGTAAACTTATCGTTATACTCATTTCGAAAAACCCTTCAAGCAAATACGCGGAAGGAAAAAAATGGTGATAAAAAAAGAACGAGCTAAGCAATTGAACATCAGTCAAAGTATGCAGCCCAAAGAAAAAAACCTGAGATGAGTAACCTAAAACAAAAAGCGCTCAATACACAAGTAGAGCAAACAAAGTCAATAACTAACTTAGAGAGCCAACGAACCTACCAAGGTTTTCACCAAATTGGATCTTCAGGGAAAGTTGGATCCAACTTTCCCTGAAGATCCAGTTTGGTGAAAACCTTGGTAGGTTCGTTGGCTCTCATGGTTAGTTATTGACTATATATATATATATATATCGCTCATTCAGTAAAATGAATTGGAGCACTCTAGCTATTGGGTGCGTAATATGATATGCGCAAAAAAAACTACCTTCTTCCACTGAATGCCCCGTAGCCCAGGGGTAGAGTCGCCGACTGACGCCAATTTGGTTGGGTTTCGAGCCTGGGTTATGTAACAATCAGAGTCTAACTGTACTGATGAGCTGTGATACAGCAAAACAGATCTGTCTGCGGATGACAATATATATATATATATATATATATGTGTGTGTGTGTGTGTATTAATAAAAGTACATGTGCATATGCATATGTATACATGTAAGTGTGTATATTATATAAATACTTATTTTAACAATAGTTCTATTTCAATTCTCATAGAAACAACATGGAGATTGATATGTAACTAGATGTTTGACTGCTTGAGAATACAAGCTACTGAAAGCTTTTGGATGTGTAGGTAGCCATCTTTGAAACATCTTTTTCTCTCCCCAACGATGGGTTAATTACTAAGAATTGTATCAGTAAATTATAACTATCTCCAAATCTAAAAATATTTTCTGGCTTTGAATAACCTACTGAATAAGATATACCATAAAAGAAATCCATAAATTATTTTGGTTGAAATCATAACTGCATTGACTACAATTCAACTTAAATAAAATTGAAAAGAAATCCCTTATAATTTTGACAGGTCTCTTTATTTGTATACATTTGTACTTGTAATTTTGCATGCACACTTATAATGCAATTACTTATATCAGGATAATTCTTTTTTATTAAAGTCAAGCAGTAAGTTTAACAAAATGCCCATCCATAATTGTAGAAAATAGTTTCAATGCAAAGGTTGATAGAATGGAACTCTTCACAGTGGAGTACAATAACAGGCATGATGGCCCCCAGAGCAAAACCAGATACTTTTTCATAGCTTTGCCCTGATGCCACAATAGCAGCCTTTTTAGATAATGAAAGGGAGTAAAGAAAAAATGGTGGACAGGCTGAAGATGGCTATTGTCTGTTGTGACTGTGAGGTGGAGAAATGCTTGTGGCATTTGCAAACAAACAACTACAGCAGCTATTAATAGGTGAAGGAGGAGGAAAGAAAGAAAAGGAAGGAGGAACTATAGATGTATGAATGATGAATAAGCAAATAAAAAGGAAAAGAGAAGGAAGTGTAAAAAGAAATAATGTTAAGGATTGTAAAAAAAGTAGAAAAATAAAAGAAAAAATTGCAGTCACTTTTGGTTCAGGTTGGAGTGAAAAAAAATAAAGAAAAAGAATAAAAGAAATAACAAAGAGTAACAATAACAAAAAGAAGATGAAGAAGAAAAAATAAAATGAAAGAAAAGAAGATGAAGAAAAAGAAGATGAAGGAAAAGAAGAAATAAGCTGAAGAATAAGAAAAATTGCTATCATTTCTGGATCAGGTAGGGAAACAAATACAAGAAACAAAAAAGTAAAATGAAGAAAAAGTTGAAGAAGAAGAAATAAGACGAAGTAAAAGCAGAAGGAAAAATAAAAGAAAGCAAGAGAAAGAGAATATGAATGGAATGGAGAAAATATACACAAAATAAAAAAATAATAAAATTTTAAAAAGAACAAAGAAACCATAAATAAAACAAAAAGGTGAAAACAAAAAATAGAATAAAAAATAAATGAATAATAAAAGAATGATAGCAGAAAAAAGAAATATGGAAAAAGAATAATTTTAAAAAAAAATAAGAGAACTAAAAAGTTCAAGGAAAATCAGTCAGTCAGTTATGTCAGTTAAGTGCCATACGTGAAACACGCTTGGGCGATCATGTCTTGAAAGAGACATGACTGACTGGGCAGAAAATTATCCTGCAGTAGCTTTCTGCGGTAGACTGTTTGCCAGCCAAGGCTATAGAACGCAATCTGTCCTATTATTTGACTCATAACTAGAGAGAGAAGAGATGTATTATATTATTAAATAGTAATTAGTGGAGGATTGGTTTATTACATTATAACAATAGAAAACTGATCTCCCACTTTATGCCCAGTAGAAGCCTTTATCATGTTTCTAACTATTATATTCAGTCAGTCAGTTAAGTGCCATACGTGATACACGCTTTGGGCGAGCATGTTTCGAAAGACATGACTGACTGGGCAGAAGATTATCCCACAGTAGGTTGCCATTGCTTTCTGCAGTAGACTGGTTGCCAGCCAGGGCTATAGAACCCAATCTGTCCTGTTATTTAACCCATATCTGGAAGGAAGAGATGGATTAATACCTTTCCCAAGGGTATTTGCGCATAAGTGAATGCAATGAATTCAAACTGGAATTCGAACTCGACTCCCCGATTTCTCGTTCTGAACCGATTCAAGGAAAATAACATGATAAAACAAAAGGAAAATCATAATAGAAAAAATAAGAAATAATGAAAGATGAAGAAGAAACGGTTACAAATTGTATAAAAATCAGTGAAGAAAATCAAGAAAAGGAAGAAATGAACAATGAAGATGAAAGAAAAAACACAGAATAAAAACAAATGAGAAATAATGGACATATTTATTTTTCTTCAACAATCCGTCAACAGAATTTGGAATAACTGTCTATTCTCTGTTGTATTATCATTAGTAGAATAAAGATAAAATGTCAGTTAATAACAACTTTCCAAGTCCTAAGTCCACTTATTTGACAAAGACCAATACATGCACATGAGCACACACACACACGTGCACACACACACACACACACACACATACATACATAGAAAAAGTACATTGTTTTAAGAATCAAGAAGTATTTCTCAACAATATGAGATTAAAAATAAATGGCAGTTCTTCAAGAAAATGTCAACAAATTTAAAAAAATGTCTTTTAGATGCAGCTTCCTTAAAGTCGCATGACAGTTATTCTTACATTGATCATTGTTTTTATAATTCATACTCACACACACACACACACACACACACACACACACATATATATATATATATATATATATACCCATTAACACTATCACAACTACAACTGCAAAGAATTTAAAAGCAACATATATATATATATATATATATATATATATACCCATTAACACTATCACAACTACAATTGCAAAGAATTTAAAAGCAACATAAAATGAATTTGTATTTGTGATCAATACAACACAAAACAAGTCAAAACTTGAAGAAAGAATTTAGTCTATCACCTGCAAGAGTTGCAGAGAAGATTATATTGGAGAAACCTCAAGAAGTTCAAATAAAACATTATATGAACACAAAAGAGACATTATAGAAAACAACCTATTGAATACATTAGTAGCTCATTGTAATGAGACTGACAACAATTTTGACATAAAAAATACTACTCTAATAAAAAAGAAAACAATTGACAGAGATTATAAATTTAGAAAGTGCTTTAATCACTAGTTCATCCACAGTAAATTTGTGGCCAGATTCTTACAATGATCCAATTGTCTTGGCAGATCTGATATAACAATGTGGGATATTAGATATTGAAGATGATAGGAAAAATAAGAAAATAATCTTAATTAAATTGACAAGATTATCTACCCAAAGCTAATTTTTAAAAAAATGTTTTTTTTAATTTAAAAATGAACTGAAGGCAAGGATTATGACAGCATTCACTAACTTAAACAAGGATACAATCCAGAAAAGTTGCAGGAAACTCCAAAGTTGTCTGGAGGCCAAAGATATTTTTGTGTCATTTTGATAAATATATCTTAAAATGTGGTGTAAGTGTTATTTTAATTTTTTGCTTAATTTAGATGACAATTTATCCATTGTACCCTGTATATATATAATGCTCAAATTGATGTTTTATATATATATATTTTTTTTTTTCAATCATATCACCCCGAGCAAGGTGGTAATGCCACTGATGTGCCGGGGGCTAGGTAAGAGTGAAAAGATTAGAAGAGAGAAAGCTGGAAATCACATCCTAAACAGGGAACAAGGGATGAGCCTCTACACCTGTTCAATAGACGTGGGTGGAGTGTGAACTGGGTAATTTTTTATTACAATTGTTTTTAAAAGCATTATGTAACAACACAAAAATGTTGCTGTTTCAAAACATTACTGTTCTTCACCAGGTGATAGTTTAAAATAAATTGTGAAAAGGATTTATCTAGAAAATATAAGATAAATTCATGGTTACTTAGAAATTGAAGGGATAGTCTGAAGAAGAACAGTATTGTTTTGAAACATGAAAATTTTTGTGTAGTGATAAAATGCTTTGATAAACCATTGTAATAAAAAATTACAATATTAAGTTCTATATGGTATCGAGCACTTTTTATAAAAGTAAATGCTTGAATAGTGGGTTTTAATCAACCTGATCTTTCACTTTCTTATAACATGCATATATATATATATATATATATATATATATATAGTGTATCGAGGCAGTAGATAATTTTCTAAATATATATTGTTAAATATAAGAGACAATGAATGTCTATTATGTTTAATCGTGAGCCATTTTAAACATCGTATTTATATATATATAGATTGTGTGTATATTATTGTGTGCATATATGGCCTCTTGTAGTTGTGTGTGTTTGTGCATTCATTTTGTGTGAGGTTGTATCTATTCTCTTGTTTGTTCTTGTTTCTTATTTTTTCTCTTAAGATGCTTTATATATGTGTGATTTGATGTATGTGTTCTTTATTTTTGTGACATTTCCGGTATAATTGTTGTCTCAATGTTTTACAGTATATATAACTCTACCCTTCACTTAACCATATTTCTTTTTTGTGCTAAACTTAATTTATTTTTTTAATATTCTGAGTTAAATCAAACTATTTAATTTTTCGGGTTTGGATGAGGTGTTTGTAATTTTTACAACTGCTGAAATAAATTTTGGATTTGTAACCATTTAAGTTTGTGTTACGTTTTCTTTTCTCTCTCTCTCTCTCTCTCTCTATCTATCTATATATATATATATATATATGCATAAACATGTACAGACATACATAGTTTCTTTTTCACCAAATATCTATTTCTGAACCCAGCTGTTGGTATACTGGGGATATAAACTGTACCAAAAAATGTCAAAAACAAAAGCATGTGTTTGTTGCAACCACAGAGGTTGCACAACGTATTGACCTTCAAAAACATTACAAGTATGTTATTTGAAAAACACTGTAGCCACAATGGATAGACACAAAGATTCCACCAGAAGGCATTTGCAGGAACTGGTTCCTGCTCAACTGACCGGCATCAAGAATTACAACAAGATACAATGAGGGGCTGGAGGCATGAGGTAATAACTGGCCCTTTATGAACAATGAGCAGACAACAGTGGAACATCAACATGACCCTCTAGCTAAGCTCTGTTTGCAGATCCAGCAGAGATGACTCCAGCATCCAGATCCGAGAATAAGGATAGAAGAAAAAAATGAGAGAAAGAGAAAAGATGACGAGAAAAACAAGTTACAGGAAAGAAAATTGAAAATTAAAGAGGAAAATAGAAGAAGAAAGAAAGCCAAATTTGAAAACTAAAAACAAGAGAAAAATGAAACAGAGAGAAGTAAAGAGAGAAGAAGAAAGAAAACAGAAAACTAAATAGAAAAAAAAAATTGGAAAGCCAAGATAAAGAAGAAAAAAAAAAGGAAACAGAGACAGGCAAACGCAGAAGAAATAAGAAAAACAAAAAATTAAATAGAAAAATAATCTTAAAAAGTCCAATATGAAAACCAAGTGAAAGAAAACAAGAAAGAGAAGAGGAAACTGTCAAAGAAGGAATGAAACTGTAAAAAGAACAGAAAAAAATTTTTTGAAATTTCAAATTGAAAAATAAAAGAAAGTTTGAGAAGAAGATTCTGGAAAAGAGAGAAGAAAGAAGGAAATCTGAACAAAAAACAAAAATTCAAAATAAAAAAAATTGGAAACCAAGATAAAGAAGAAAAAAGAAAGAAGAGAGAGAACAAGGACAGAAAACTGAAAATTAAATAGGAAAAAAAGGAAAAAGGTTAAAGTTGAAAACCAAGATAAAGAAGAAAGAGAAAGAAAGAGAGATGAGAGGAAACTGGCAAAGGAAAATGAAGGAAAAAAACAGAAAAATGCAAAAGGAGTCAAATTTGAAAAACAATAAAAAAAATATGCATGAAAAAAGAAGGCAGTTCAGGTTGAAGAAGGAAGAAAAATTGAAAATTAACTAAAAAATAAGGAGTTAAATTTTTAAACCAAAATATGGAAAGGAATGAAAGAGAAGAGAAGGTGGAGAAGGAAGGAAAATTGAAAATTAACTAAAAAATAAGGAGTTAAATTTTTAAACCAAAATATGGAAAGGAATGAAAGAGAAGAGAAGGTGGAGAAGGAAGGAAAATTGAAAATTAACTAAAAAATAAGGAGTTAAATTTTTAAACCAAAATATGGAAAGGAATGAAAGAGAAGAGAAGGTGGAGAAGGAAGGAAAATTGAAAATTAACTAAAAAATAAGGAGTTAAATTTTTAAACCAAAATATGGAAAGGAATGAAAGAGAAGAGAAGGTGGAGAAGGAAGGAAAATTGAAAATTAACTAAAAAATAAGGAGTTAAATTTTTAAACCAAAATATGGAAAGGAATGAAAGAGAAGAGAAGGTGGAGAAGGAAGGAAAATTGAAAATTAACTAAAAAATAAGGAGTTAAATTTTTAAACCAAAATATGGAAGGAATGAAAGAGAAGAGAAGGTGGAGAAGGAAGAAAAATTGAAAATTAACTAAAAAATAAGGAGTTAAATTTTTAAACCAAAATATGGAAAGGAATGAAAGAGAAGAGAAGGTGGAGAAGGAAGAAAAATTGAAAATTAACTAAAAAATAAGGAGTTAAATTTTTAAACCAAAATATGGAAAGGAATGAAAGAGAAGAGAAGGTGGAGAAGGAAGGAAAATTGAAAATTAACTAAAAAATAAGGAGTTAAATTTTTAAACCAAAATATGGAAAGGAATGAAAGAGAAGAGAAGGTGGAGAAGGAAGGAAAATTGAAAATTAACTAAAAAATAAGGAGTTAAATTTTTAAACCAAAATATGGAAAGGAATGAAAGAGAAGAGAAGGTGGAGAAGGAAGAAAAATTGAAAATCAACTAAAAAATAAGGAGTTAAATTTTTAAACCAAAATATGGAAAGGAATGAAAGAGAAGAGAAGGTGGAGAAGGAAGAAAAATTGAAAATTAACTAAAAAATAAGGAGTTAAATTTTTAAACCAAAATATGGAAAGGAATGAAAGAGAAGAGAAGGTGGAGAAGGAAGGAAAATTGAAAAATAAGTAGAAAAATAAAAAGATAAAGCATTAAAAACCAAGACAAAGAAGAAAAAAATGAAGGAAAATCAGAGAAGAGGTTCCAGGCATAGGAAGAAAAAGGAAGGAAAATTTAAAATTAAAAAGAAAAATAGAAAAGTAGAAAAAAGACAGATTTGAAGACCAAGAAAACAAGAAGAAACAAGAGAGATGACAGACTGACAAATGGTGAAAAAATAATGAAAACTGAAACTTAAATAGAAAAATGAACTAAAGTAAAATTTAAATATCAAGATAAAGAAAAAAAAGGGAATAAAAGGGACAGAAGAGGAGACATGTAAAGAGAGAAAGAAAAAAAATGAAAATTAAATAGACAAAAAAATATCAAATTCTAAAATCATGATAAAGAAGAAAAATGAAGAAAAATGAATGAAGAGACTGACGATGGGAGAAAAATGAAGGAAAACTGAATATTAAATATAAAAAGTGAAAGAGAAAATATCAAATCTGAAAAACTGGATGAAGAAAAAAGAAGGAAAAGCTGAGAAGAGGAGACTGACAAAGAAGAACTGAAAACAAAATAGAAAAATGAAAGGAAAATGTCAAATTTGAAAACCAAAATAAAGAAAAAACAGATAGAAAGAGAGTGAGTATAAGAAAGAAGAAGAAAGCTAAAATAAAAATTATATAGAAAAATTTTAAAAAATCAAATTTGAAACAAAGAAAAAGAAGAAAAATGAAGAAAAGGAAGAGATGACGAAACAAGTAAAGAAAGATGAAGGCATGAAAACTGAAAATTAAATAGAAAAAAATTTAAGAAATTCAAATTTGAAAACAAAGATAAAGAAGAAGAAAAAAGAGAAAAGAGAGAACAAGAGACTGGCAAAAGAAGAAGAAGAAAAAAGAGAAAAGAGAGAACAAGAGACTGGCAAAAGAAGAAGAAGAAGAAAGAGAAAAGAGAGAACAAGAGACTGGCAAAAGAAGAAGAAGAAAAAAGAGAAAAGAGAGAACAAGAGACTGGCAAAAGAAGAAGAAGAAGAAAAAAGAGAAAAGAGAGAACAAGAGACTGGCAAAAGAAGAAGAAGAAGAAAAGAAAATTGAAAATTAAATAGAAAAATAAGAGATGAGGACAAACATGAAAACTAAGACAAAGAAAAATACAAGAAGAGAAAAAGAAAAAAAGAGTGAGAGAGAAGAGAGGTAAGCAAAAAGAGAAGATGGGAGAAAAACTGAAAATTAAACAGAAAAATAAAAATAAAATTTGAGAACCAACATAAAGAAGTAAAAAAAAGAAGGAAAAAGACAGAATAAGAGAAAGAAAACCAAAATAAAAAAAAGGGTGAGAGGAAGAAACCGAGAAAGGGTGTAAAATGAAGGAAATCTGAAAATTAATTTTACAAAAAGAAAAGTATTCAAATTTGAGAATCAAAATAAAGAAGAAAAAGGAGAGAGGAGGAGATTGGGAAAGGGTGTAAAATGAAAGAATTCTGAAAATTAATTTAGAAAAAAAATTTTTTAAAAATCCAACGTCAGTCAGTTAAGTGCCAGACGACATACATGCTTGGGTGATCATGTCCCTTTTCAGACATTACTGGCTTAACAAAAATGTTTCCACACTATGTTGCCATTATTTTCTCTGGTAGACTGGTTGCCAGCCAAGGCTCTAGAACCCAAACTGTCCTGTTATTTAACCCATAGTTCCACAGAGAAGAGACAGATTAATACCTTTCCTAAGGGTATTTTAGCATTAGTGAATGCAACAAATTTAATTGGAATTCAAACTCAGCCCTACAATTTTTCATTTTGAGTCAATATCCACTGCACATCAGAAAACCAAGATAAAGAAAAAGAGAACAAAAACTAACTGCATTAGCAAAAAAAAAAAAAGAATGAAAGAAAAAAGAGAGGCAAAGAAATAAAAGTGGTGGGAAAAAGAAAAAGAATGAAAGTGAGAGAAGCAGAGACTGGCAAAGGAAGAAGGAAAAAATATCTGAAAATTAATTAAAAAGAAAGAGAAAAGTCAAATTCGAAAAACATGTTAAAGAAAAGGAGAAGGAAAGCAAAAAAAGAAGGAAGGAAAACTGAAAATTAAATAGAATAATAAGAATGTTAAAATTTGTAAGCCAAAATAAAGAGGAAAATGAGAAGTAAAGAGAGAAAAGAGGAGACTGACAAAAGGTGTAGAATGAAGGAAATTTGAAAAGGAATTAAAAAAAAAGAAAACTCAAATTTTAAAAACAAAGATAAAGAAAAAGAAGGAAAGAAAGAGAAGAGGATACTAGAAAAGGATGTAGAAAGAAGAAAACCAGAAAATTAATAAAAAAAAAGATAAACGTCAAATTTCAGAGCCAAGGTAAAAAAGACAAACATTAAGAGCAAGATAGAAGAGACTTGTAAAGGGTGTAGATGGAAGACAATCTGAAATTTTAAAAAAAAAAGAAAAAGTTAAATTTAAAAACCAAGATAAAGAAGAATAAAAGAAAGAAAAAAGTAAGAAAGAAAGAAAGACGAGAGGACAAGCAAAGGGAGAAGGAAGTAAATCTGAAATTTAAATAGAAGAACATAAAAATCAAATTTGTAACCTAAAATAAAGAAGAAAAAAGAAAGAAAAAAAGTAAGAAAGAAAGAAAGAAAGAAAGAAAGAAAGAAAGAAAGACGAGAGGAAAAGCAAAGGGAGAAGGAAGTAAATCTGAAATTTAAATAGAAGAACATAAAAATCAAATTTGTAACCTAAAATAAAGAAGAAAAAAGAAAGAAAAAAAGTAAGAAAGAAAGAAAGAAAGAAAGAAAGACGAGAGGACAAGCAAAGGGAGAAGGAAGTAAATCTGAAATTTAAATAGAAGAACATAAAAATCAAATTTGTAACCTAAAATAAAGAAGAAAAAAGAAAGAAAGAAAGAAAGAAAGAAAGACGAGAGGACAAGCAAAGAGAGAAGGAAGTAAATCTGAAATTTAAATAGAAGAACATAAAAATCAAATTTGTAACCTAAAATAAAGAAGAAAAAAGAAAGAAAAAAAGAAAGAAAGAAAGAAAGAAAGAAAGAAAGACGAGAGGACAAGCAAAGGGAGAAGGAAGTAAATCTGAAATTTAAATAGAAGAACATAAAAATCAAATTTGTAACCTAAAATAAAGAAGAAAAAAGAAAGAAAAAAGTAAGAAAGAAAGAAAGAAAGAAAGAAAGAAAGACGAGAGGACAAGCAAAGGGAGAAGGAAGTAAATCTGAAATTTAAATAAAAGAACATAAAAATCAAATTTGTAACCTAAAATAAAGAAGAAAAAAGAAAGAAAAAAAGTAAGAAAGAAAGAAAGAAAGAAAGAAAGAAAGAAAGACGAGAGGAAAAGCAAAGGGAGAAGGAAGTAAATCTGAAATTTAAATAGAAGAACATAAAAATCAAATTTGTAACCTAAAATAAAGAAGAAAAAAGAAAGAAAAAAAGTAAGAAAGAAAGAAAGAAAGAAAGAAAGAAAGACGAGAGGAAAAGCAAAGGGAGAAGGAAGTAAATCTGAAATTTAAATAGAAGAACATAAAAATCAAATTTGTAACCTAAAATAAAGAAGAAAAAAGAAAGAAAAGAGAGAGAAGAGAAAACTGGGAAATTGTGTAGAAAGAAAGAAATCTGAAAATAATAAAAATAAAAAATGAAAGAAGGAAAAAGTGAGAAGCAGAGACTGGCAAAGGGTGAAGAAGAAAAGAAAATCCAAAAATTAAATAGAATAATAAAAGAAAAATATTCAAATTTGAAAACCAAGAAAAAGAAGAAAAAAGTAAAGAGCAAGTTAGAAGAGACTTGTAAAGGGTGTAGATGGAAGACAACCTAAAATTTAAAAAAAAAGAAAAAAGTCAAATTTAAAAATTAAGATAAAGAAAAATAAAAGAAAGAAAGAATGAAATAAGAAAGAAAGAAAGAAAGAAAGAAAGAAAGAAAGAAAGAAGAGAATACAAGCAAAGAAAAAAGAAAGAGGGAAATCTGAAATTAAATAGAATAACATAAATATCAAATTTGTAACCCAAAATAAGGAAAAAAAAAAAGAGAGAAAAGAGAAAACTGGGAAATTGTGTAGAAAGAAGGAAATCTAAAAATTAATAAAAATAAAAAAGAAGTCAATTTTAAAAATGAAGGGAAAGAAGAAAGAAAGAAAATGTGAGAAGCAGAGACTGGCAAAGGGTGAAGAAGAAAGGAAATTCAAAAATTAAATAGAAAAATAAAAGAAAATATTCAAATTTGAAAACCAAGAAGAAGAAGAAAAACAGAACAAAAAAAGGTAACTGGCTCAGTGAAAAGAAAGAAAGAAAATTGAAAATTAAATAGAAAAATGAAAGAAAAAATATTCAAATTTGAAAACCAAGAAGAAGAAGAAGAAAAATAGAACGGAAAAAAGGTAACTGGCAAAGTGAGAAGAAAGAAGGAAAATTGAAAAATAAATAGAAAAATGAAAGAAAAATATTCAAATTTGAAACCAAGAAAAAAGAAGAAAAATAGAATGAAAAAAGGTAACTGGCAAAGTGAGAAGAAAGAAAGAAAATTGAAAAATAAAAGAACAAATTGGAAACGAAGAAGAAGAAAAATAGAACGAAAAATTTGGAAACCAAGATAAAGTAGAAAAACAGAAGGAAAGACAGAAAAGTAGGGATTGGCAAAGGGAGAAGAGCAAAATAAACCTGAAAATTTAACAGAAATACCAAAAGAAGGAAAGAGAGAGAAGAGAAGGAAAAGAAAGAAAGAAATTTATGAAATATAGAACTTCAAGAAAAAGAAAGTGAAATAAAAAAGTGAATAAAAAAATCTATGAATTCTTTAAATATCATCTTTTTATTCTAGTTATTCAATGTTATCCCTTCCTTACATTTCTTTCCAAATTCCATTTTCTCTTAAATTTTTTTTCTTCTTTCTTAATTCTTTCTCTTTTTTTTCTATTTCAACTATTCTTTTCGTTTTTCCACATATTTGATATCAATTTTGTTTTCAATACTTGACTTATTACAAAAATTTTACTTTTTTTTCATTAGCTAGATTTTCTGAAGCTTTTATTTTTGTTTTCTCATTTCTTTTCTTTTTCTTTTTCCCCAACTCTTTTATTTCTTTGCCTCTCTTTTCCTTTCAGTCTTTTTTTTCTAATGCAGTTAGTTTTTGTTCTTTTTTTTTATTACTTTCTCTACCCTTATGTTTTTTCCTTTGTTCTTTTCCTTTCTTCTTTTAAAAATGCAAAATATTACTGCAAAAGTGAAGGTGATACATGATTTAAAAGTGAAGAAATGAAAATATAAGAAAAAAGAAAGAAAGGGAGAGAGATAAAAGAGAGATAAAAGGAAGAAAGAAAGAGAAGAGAAAAATGGAAAAAAAAAAAGAAAGACTGTGAAAATGGAAGAAAGGATGAAGAAAAAAGAAAAAAAAAGAGAAGAAAGAAAGTTTGTTAAAATTTTTGAAAATCCTAAATTAAAGATATGAGAAAAAGTAAAAAGTAAAAAAGAAAAAAGTGTGTGTGAAAGAGAGACAGAGAGAGAGAGAGAGAGAGAGAGGAAAAACAAAACAAAGAAAAAAAATGAGAAAGAGAACAGTGAAGGAGAAGAATAATACAAGTGAAGCACTCCCACAAAAAAAAAAGAAGCAAAATAATTTTCAAGAAAAAATCTCCAAAAAAGAGAGATTTTTTTTTCTAATGTTTACATAATACAAGAACCAAGAGCCACTCAATGTAGAGGATATATATATAATATATGTGGACCTATATTAACATAAGGAAAAGTAAGCATTAGAAGTATAATTCTGAAGCAGAATCTAAAATTCAAACTATTGTTAAAAATTTTTTTTTCTTCCCATTTAAATAATATATGGCCCCACTATGTATCTTACCCCCAGAAAATATTTATCTTTAAAATTTAATTCAATACAATGTTCCATTTATAACTTATGCTCCAATATAAGTAATAAATTAAAAATTAGTTTACTAAAATAAATAACCCACACAATACTAAAAATCTAGCAATTCAATTCTTCTAGTGAAAATACAGTCAATTTACTGTCATCTATTTGTGAATGGCCAACTGAAAGTTCAGTCCGACCTTATCTTATCACCTGGGATAGAAATGTCATATTCTCGCACATTCTAGGTGTGACATGAATTATTAAATGAATAAATTAAATGTATAAATGTATGAATTAAAGGTATGTATCTAGAATTTCTAAAATTATATATATATATATATATATATATATATATATATACAGTCCTGTGCAAAAGTATTCGGACAAGAACTATTTTATCTTTTATGAGGCATATTGACAGAAAATAAACAATTTAATTAAAATAATTTGATTTGATTTACTCAACAAAGGCTTTAGCAAGAAAAAATACTTGTTACAAAATAAATTTAATAGTTAGTATAATAACCTTTTGCTTTGATCACAGCCTTCATTCTGTCAGGCATTGATATCGCAAGCTTCTTCAATGTATCTAATAGTATCTCCTGCCAAGCAGCTTGTATTTGTTCCCAAAATGTGTCTTGCAAAGTAACATTAGATTTATCAATTCAAGAGGGGGAAATAAGAAAAAAGTCAGTCATATCCAAGGATAATAGAATAATTAGTAGTTTCAAAATAACTTGTTTAATAGAAAATAGGAAAAATTAGATATAATTTCTTTTTAATACATTTCTTTTACACCTAGTTTTAAATAATCAATATTTATTAGCAATTTACTTGGCTTTTCACCCTGTATTTGAATTTCAGTAAGATTTTATGAAAATCACCCCTGTCCTAAAACTTTTCTACACTACCAGTAATGTGCAAAAGTGTTAGGACAGGGGTGATTTTAAACTTTATTTTGATGCCTCATAAAAGATAAAATAGTTCTTGTCCTAATACTTTTGCACAGTACTGTATATATATATACAGTAATCATATATATTTGATAATTATTCAGGCAAAACATTAAAAAGAATAAAACAATATATTTAAAGACAAAAATAATTTGTTTTAAATTTTAGAATTTCTCACCAGAATAAAACATAATGAATTCAACTTTTTGAAGAGAATTAATTGATTTTAGAAAAACAAAAAAAATAATTGAAGGTAATTGCATCCTTTATATTTAAACATAATTTCATTCCTTGTTAATGCACTCAATTCTGTGTTGCATTTTATACAGTAAAAACCTGATATAAGAGACCCTGATATAAGAGAAACTCTGATATAAGAGATTTTCTCTGGTCCCAAATTAGAGCATATGTAATGTATATAAAATAGACCAAACCCGGATATAAGATAAACCCTGATATACGAGAACTCCTATCCTGTCCCTACAAATCTCTTATATCAGGGTTACAATTTTTTTTTTTTTTTTTTTTAAGTATAATCTTGCATATCATGCATGGTGTCCAACTCGTCCAGAAATATCTCAACTATCAGTTAACTATTATTGCTTTCTAAGATCACTGATTAAAAATTGCTTCAAGTGAATCAATCTTGGAGTTTTTAATGAAAACAATACTTCATCAGATCATCTAGACTGCAACTACAATAACAAAACAAAAGAACTTTAACAAATAAAAAAATAAACAAGACACTTGAAGACTTTCAGCAGCAGTAACAATAATTCCAGTTCAGTTTGTTGCATTCATTTACATGCAAATATCCTTGGGAAATGTATGAATCCTTTCCCCTGCCAGCTATGGGTTGAATAATATGACTTGTTCCTGGAAAAGCCATTGTTATATCTCCAAAAATACTGTTAATGTGATATTCACTAGAGAAAAATACTACTCTTACAATCCAAAATATGGTTAAGACTTGAATAACATACGAAGGGTTTAATCGGGGTTAATAAAACACATCAGGTAAGTCACCAATGCTGTCGCTATGTGCTATGTAAGAAAGTTTTTTTGTTTTTTTTTAATCATAGCACCCCGAGCAAGGCAGTAACACCACTGATGTGCAGGGGGCTACGTAAGAGTGAAAAGATTGGAAAAGAGAAAGCCAGAAATCACATCCTAAACAGGGAACAAGGGATGAGCCTCTTCACCTGTTCAATAGATGGGGGTGGAGTGTGAACTGGGCGATAGTTTAGTCTATCTACTCCAATTGAAAAAAAAAAAGAAACAAGAAAAGAGTGAATAGACTGGAAGAGTGAAAGCCGGAAACCACATCCTAAACAGGGAACAAGGGATGAGCCTCTTCACCTGTTCAATAGACGTGGGTGGAGTGTGAACCGGGTGATAGTTTAGTCTATCTACTCCAATTGGAAAAAAATAAAACTCTTCACCTGTTCAATAGACCCACGTCTATTGAACAGGTGAAGAGTTTTAGTCGCAGTTTTTTATTTGCAGTTTGCATTTCCCCCTCATTTGGGGCATTATTATGCCCATGATATAATAAACATTAATACTGCTAAGTCAAACACAAAATTACATACACATATTTATATGTGTCCCACTCAGAATAACTAAAGCACATATATACCACACAAGCAATGTGAACATGAGAAATAGAAAGAGAGTCTTACTTGTGCTTCTGCCTTGTCTCAAAATGGTAAATTTTACAAAAAAATCCTGAGAGTCTTACTTGTGAAAATTCTTAAAGGCTAATTTGAGTTACCAGAGGATTCTTCTGTTTCTGGAGGAACCATATGTCAGTCAGTCAGTTAAGTGTCATATGTGATACACGCTTGGGCAATCATGTCTCGAAAGGGACATGACTGACTGGGCAGAACATTATCCCGCAGTAGGTTGCCATTGCTTTCTGCGGTAGACTGGTTGCCAGCCAAGGCTATAGAACCCAATCTGTCCTGTTATTTTACTCATAACTGGAAGGAAGAAACGGATTAATACCTTTCCCAAGGGTATTTGCGCATAAGTGAATGCAATGAATTCAACTGGAATTCGAACTCGGCTCCCCGATTTCGAGTTCCGAGCCTATATCTATATCCACTGCACCACAATGCGCATCCATGTGCGCTGTGGAGCAGTGGATATCGGCTTTTATTAACTCTGTATGACTGTGGCAGAAAGCAATGGCAACCTACTGCGGGATAATCTTCTGCCCAGTCAGTCATGTCTCTTTCGAGACATGATCGCCCAAACGTGTTTCACATATGGCACTTAACTGACTGAATATAATAGTTGGAAACATGATTAAGGCTTCTACTGAGCACAAAGTAGGGGATCAGTTTTATATTGTTATGAAGTAATAAACAGATCCCCCACTAAGTACTACTTGATAATATAATGTAACTTTTCTCCCTCTAGCTATGAATCAAATAATAGGACAGATTGAGTTCTATAGCCTTGACTGGCAACCAGTCTACCGCAGAAAGCAATGGCAACCTACCGCAGGATAATCTTCTTCCCAGTCAGTCATGTCTTGCCCAAGCGTGTATCATGTATGGCACTCAAATGACTGACTGAATATAATAGTTGAAAACAATTAAAACTTCCACTGGACATAAAGTGGGAGATCGGTTTTCTATTGTTATGAAGTAATAAACTGATCTCCCACTAATTATACTTAATATAATAATGTTATATAGTGTATCTCTTCTCCCTCTAGCTATGAATCAAATAATAGGACAGATTGGGTTCTATAGCCTTGGCTGGCAACCAGTCTACCGCAGAAAGCAATGGCAATCTACTGTGGGATAATCTTCTGCCCAGTCAGTCATGTCTCTTTTGAGACATGATTACCCAAAGCGTGTATCATGTATGGCACTTAACTGACTGACTGATCTAGACAGTGGCCACACAACACAAAGAATATACTGAAGACCACCATTCAGTTGCATCCAAATCTGAATTGATCTGTCCTTGAAGCTGAAAACAAGTTTTTTTAATAATATTCACTCAATACAAGACCCAAGGACCACTCAAGGCAGAGGGTTATTGCATGAAATTCTATTAGCATAATAAAGGGCAAGATAACAGGAAAGATAGACAGCTAATTCTAGACTAAAAGAGGTCAAGATTTAATTAACAAATAAAATGTCAGAGTTCAGGCAAAGATGTTAAAAGTATAGAAACAAAATGTACAATTTTGTAGTAGTTACTTACATGTTCAAACGTAAAAGTTGAATAATATATATATATATATATATATATTTCATTTTTAAACAAATTATTTTGCTCCCTTGGTTTCTACCATGAGTAGCATCTTAAGGTGATTTTTAACAACAAAAAAAAATCGCCTGAAGAAACCACTCATGGCGGAAACCAAGGTAGCAAAATAAATCGTTTAAAAATGAAAAATATTCAAAAGTTCTACAATATAATTGTATAGAACACTTTTTAATACAAATGTGTACTGGACTAACCCTATTAGGACCAAAAACTAAGTATTAAACAATCAATATATATATATATAGGAAACTAATATACAGATTTTATATATCAAGAATGGGCAAAAAGCAATAACAAAGAAGAAACAGATTTATATGCCCAAAATATATATTAAAAAAGTTTAAATTTAAATTTAAAATGAACATTCTCAGAACCTACCTTCATTTGTGTGCATGTGCAGCTACATCAATGTATGTATCATTTTAGCCTGATGAAATCTTAAAAGTCAGAATGCATCACACAAAATCATCTTCCTATATATATATATATATATATATATTCTAACAAGATTTCTTGAATATTCAGGCAGGTAGATGCAAATAAATTATTATACTATTTAATAAAAACTGAGCATGTAAATATATAATTAAAAATAATGTTTAAACAAATAAATTCAATGTATTTCACATTTAATTCATTTGCTAAGATATATATATATATATATATATATATATATATATATATAGTGTTGAGTTCTAGTGATGCTTAGTGCCAAGATTGGTGTTTTTTCAGTGTTTTACTGAGAAAAGGAAATTTTGGCAAGCAAGTTTTTTGCTATAAAGTGATTGATATCACAACAGTGATACAGTTTTAATAAGATCTACTGAAGCAATTAACCATCTGTTAAACCACTCACATACAAAAATATTAAATTACACCAATCACTATATATAAGAAAAAGATCAGGAAAAAAGTAGATGAGGAAAAATGCCCTGAGAAGTTAGAATGTCACAATGATGCCTTCACAAAACTTTGAAGTTGTTATAACTCTGCTCAGTTAAGTGACAAACTTCTCCACATTATATATATATATATATATAGAGAGAGAGAAGGTACATCACTCAATAAGTCCCTGGCCTGACATATAGATAATACCACTAATAAAAATATCTATATGATTTTTATGAAATAGTAACCTTCAAATGACACGTGAGAAAATTTGGGCCCAATCACATTATTAGTTTACAAATTACACTTAATTAAGTGAAGCTATGTTTACAAATTTTCAAAACAATGAAAAAATCTGAATTTTGTGTATTGATAAAGCATTGCTTTCTGATGGGAAAAATACTGTTCAAGCAAAGCAATGGCTTGATAAATGTTTTGCGGACTCTATTCTGTTGGAAGCAATGGTTAAGAGGTGGTATGCTGACTTTAAATGCAATGTGATGTGGTTTCCCCCTGTATCTTTTACAAATATTTTTGTGTCTACTGCACTGACAAGCTTTTTTTCCTGGTGCCCTGACCACATGAACTTCAGCATGCTACTAGATTGGCATTTAGGTTCCATGTATTTACCATTGAAAATGCATTTGTCTCTTCTATTCCAATAGTTTTTTTTTCTTACACTTTCGACCTGTGGAACTTGCTTCCCTAAAAGGTAAAATCTGCAAAAATTTAAATGCTTTGCCAATTGCATTTTATCTACTTGAAACCCATTCAGCTTTTATCCTTTCCTCAATACTCCTTGTACACAGGCTTTTCTCTCACTGTAAACTCCTTCACACTATTGGTAGTCCTGCTCTACTTGGAGTCATATGATTAAAAAAATAATACATATATTTTTAGTAAAGGTTCTTGAATATTCAGGCTGGAAGACAAAAATAAATAAATATACTGTTTAATAAATAAATAGAGGTCTACTTAGATGTGAACATCCAATAAAAAAATATTTAAATGATAAAAGTTTTTAAATTAATAAATATAAAATCCATTATTTTTTCAGAAAATGTTTTGTTTACATTTAGATATAATACTGAGCAGATATGATATTTTGAAAATCTATGAAAAGAAGGATTTCATTTGATCAGCAAATATCCTTTGTGGATGAGTCAGTATATACACTATCAGCCATAATTATTAGGCTACCCCAGTTTTTTAAAAAGAAATATATTTCATACTATTTTTAGTATTTATTGCCAAATGAAAATAGAATGGTTCTTTTGTTATTATTAATTTGCAAAATTTTACAAGGCAAGGAAGCAAAGATGAACATGTCCGAATCCCCCTAAATTTTTTTCATTCTTTCATTGATGAAACTGCAATATAGACAATTATTAAATATTTATAAATTCATTTGATGCACATGTTATTGTGCAGTATTAACAGAAGAATTATTCTATCTTCATTTATAATTATTCACTTGACAATAAATACTAAAAAATAGTATGAAATACATCATTTTTTTTAAACACTGGGGTGGCCTAATAATTATGACTGGTAGTATATATATAGACATAAATGGCCATATCTACTCTGAAATGAATGAAGCTTAAACTTCAGGATCCCTAATCCTAGGGCAAACCCTGAAGCAACATTTTTAATCTGTAAACTTTTCAAAAAAGTCAATAGGCAGAGGTAAATTCAGTATGGTTCAACCAACTGAGCTACAAAGATGCAATTGGTCAGACGAAGCTGAAATTGTATGTTTAAGTAAAACTTCTCTTATCTAAATAAATATATATGACTGGACACTTGTATCCAAGGAGTCCAGTCTACTAAGATGGTTAGGTAATTCCCTATTGCAGACGTCTGCTCTGGCACATTTGTTTTTGTTCAACATCCCCAGAGCCCACCTGTAGTTTATATTGCAACTATGCTGAGCAGACCATAGTTACAGTTTCTGGGAGAGAGCATCTTATCTAGCGCAAACAACAGTCTGAACAAAGCCAAGGCACTCAAACCCTTGGTCATGATGACTTGTGACTTCATGCTAGCACAAACCATTGACAGCGCCCAAAGGGTTCCATCTACCTGATTTCACTGGTATGTTTTTCAGGCATTTTTCAAAGGTGCCTTGAGGGAGTAGTAATGCCCTGGGTCAAGAACGTGGCTGCTAGAAGACCCTATGTCTGGTAACAGGACACTACACTATGCCACATAAGCGGGAGAACACTGTCATGACTGTCAGATAATTTTTGCAACCACTCACCGGTGCAATGTGGCTTCCCTGTGTCTCTTCTACAGATACTTTCATGGCTTCAGCTCAGATAAACTTAGCTCACTGGTACCCCCTATACATAAACTTACTCGAGACACAAGATTAGCAACTAGGTCCCACTCTTTTATTGTGAAACCAATAAATTGTAAATGCAAATTCTACTCCAGCAGCTTCTTCTCTTGCACTTCCTGCCTGTGGAATTCCCTTCCGTTTACTTGCTTCCCTAACAGCTACAATCTCCGAGAATTCAAATGTAAAGTCAATAGTCATCTCCTATACATCTAGGCATGTTTTGGAGAAAATTTTGTCTGATTTAAGTATATATATATATATATATATATATATAAACTAACTTGCATCCTCTCACTAACTTGCATCCTCTCCCTCTCATGCTCCTTTCATGCTCCTTTCTTCATCCACTTCATTCTCATCAGTATTCTCATCCTTCTTCTTCCATCCTCCTGACACCCCCTGTAACCTGTCACTCTTTCTCATAACTTACTTTCTATGTAACCCCCCGCTCAACAAATGCCTTGCTTGGGGGCGACACAATTATAAAAATAAACCCCCCCCCCGACATCCGGCTTCCTAACTCCTCAGACTGTAACCCCCTTGATTATTATATGAGGAGTGCAACTGAGTGAAAAGCCAACAAAACACCTTATAATACCAAAGATGAATTGAAGGCAAGGATTAGAGCAGCATTCACCAGGGAGATTGTCCAGTAAAGATGCAGGAGATTCCAAATTCCTCTGGAGGCCATGGTTGAAGCCAATGGTAATCTTATTGACTAAATTTCCTCTTTAGTATTTCAAGGTATTTTTGCACAATTTTGGCAAATATGTTAAAGTGAGATCTCTGTGTTATCTTCATTTTGGTAAAATTTTGACGACAATTTATTCTTCGCACCCTGTGTTTTTCGTGTGTGTGTATGTTGTATCTGTTTATTGTACATATGTTTATTTGTGTGTTTATATTTGTATATAGTGTTCCTGCTTTGTGTGTGTGTTTGTATATTTGGGTTTATATAAGTCTAAAGTTATCTGTGTGTTTGTGTTTGTGTTGTGTGTATATTTTACGCGTGTGTGTGTATATCTATATATATGTTTCTACTATATGTCTTTATTATGTTTCTGTCCGGTGTAATTGTTTGTTTTGTTTGTGCAACTGTGTGTATGTATACATGTGTGTGTGTGAGCCTTGTACATGTGTCTGTGTGCTTATGTTTTTATATTGTATATTTCTCTTTTGTGTGTGCGTTTGTATCTAAATAAATGCGTGAGTGTGCATGCACGTGTGCGAGAACATTTATTTATGTGTTTACAAGTCTTCTAGATAGTTAAAATATATTTCCATTAAGTGATGCTGAGAACATCTGTTGTATGAAGCCTCTACCCCAGGGGACCCATCCATGGCTGTGTCACAATACAGGTGGGAACTGTTCACACATTATTTCACACGTTTAACCTCATCACTCCACCTTAACCATATTCGTTTAATCTGTTTAACTCATTAGAGGCCCAATTTTGAATTTCTTATGGACAAGCAGAAGGACCAACTGGCTCATGTATTTCACAGTGAAACCAAATTCTTTGGGTTTTGGTCACTTGGGGCATTAGAAACATCTTTGCACCGTTTTTACAATATTTGACACTTATTTGAAGGGTGTTAATTGAAATCTTGTTTGCAAACAACATGACACTTTGTTAAGACTAAAGACAAAGAGGTTAAGACATTTTTTTTCTATTTTTTATGTAGGTGAGGGTTACATGTGTGGAAAAATTAGAGAAAGTGAGAAAGATGTTAACATTTAATTGTTGCATCTAGGCATGTTTTGGAGAAAATTTTGTCTGATTTAAGTATATATATATATATATAAACTTATTTATAAATGAAACTTTGTCTCTGTGTGTGTGTGTGTGTGTGTGTGTGTGTGTGTGTGTGTGTGTGTGTGTGTATGTATTTTCTCAAAAATTTACACAGTTGTACTATAAGCATCTGCAAGTGTTCTTAGCTAGGCTTTGTGTTGAGGTACCCCCAATAAACATTGAAAATCGATAATCAAAAAAATCGGGTTATAGAAGGAGTGGTCCGATTTTAATCAAATTTGATACACTCATAGACAAAGACATAAGAAACGATATTCAGAAGTTTCAAGGTTGCAGTTCTTACAATAGTGCAGAAAATCCATAATATATATATATATAAAAGGCAAGATGTTTGTGTGTATGTCTGTTTATCTGCCTGTATGTCTGTATTTTTTCAGCCCTTTTATTTTAGTTTTTGCTTCAGGTTTGGCTCTAAGTAGGTATAATTGTAGTTCTTAGTCTCAGTCATGATAACATTTACTCAGAAAACTTATTTAGCCTTCAAAATTCAGTTTACAACGAAAAAACTTATTTGATATTGATACCAGGAAATCAAAATTTGACTTACATCCATTCATTTTTCTTTCAGTCTACAGTTTGGCTTTAACTAGAAACAACTATTGCTTTTTAGTCTTTCATGCCAACGTCCAAAGAGTTTGAGCTCCAGGACAATGTATTAGTTTTAAAGCTTTTATTATACGCGGGCAATGTTGGGCTATACTGCTAGTACATACATATATACTACTGGCTATAATTATTAGGCCACCACAGTTTTTTAAAGAAAATGATTTATTTCATACTATTTTTAGTATTTATTGCCAAGTAGATAATTCTAAATGAAAATAGAATGGTTCTTTTGTTATTATTAACTGATGTATTTCATACTATTTTTAGGATTTATTGCCAAGTAGATTATTCTAAATGAAAATAGAATGGTTCTTTTGTTATTATTAACTGATGTATTTCATACTATTTTTAGGATTTATTGCCAAGTAGATTATTCTAAATGAAAATAGAATGGTTCTTTTGTTATTATTAACTGATGTATTTCATACTATTTTTAGGATTTATTGCCAAGTAGATTATTCTAAATGAAAATAGAATGGTTCTTTTGTTATTATTAACTGATGTATTTCATACTATTTTTAGGATTTATTGCCAAGTAGATTATTCTAAATGAAAATAGAATGGTTCTTTTGTTATTATTAACTGATGTATTTCATACTATTTTTAGGATTTATTGCCAAGTAGATTATTCTAAATGAAAATAGAATGGTTCTTTTGTTATTATTAACTGATGTATTTCATACTATTTTTAGGATTTATTGCCAAGTAGATAATTCTAAATGAAAATAGAATGGTTCTTTTGTTATTATTAACTGATGTATTTCATACTATTTTTAGGATTTATTGCCAAGTAGATTATTCTAAATGAAAACAGAATGGTTCTTTTGTTATTATTAATTTGCAAAATTTTACAATCCAAGGAAGCAAAGATGAACTTGTCCAAATCATCATAAACTTTCTTCATTCTTTCATTGATGAAACGCCAATATAGGCAATTATTAAATATTTACAAATTCATTTGATGCACATGTTATTGTGCAGTATTGACAAGAGAATCATTCTATCTTCATTTACAATTTTTCACTTGGCAATAAATACTAAAAAATAGTATGAAATACATCATTTTTTTAAACACTGGGGTGGCCTAATAATTATGGCCGGTAGTATATATATATTGTGTATATAGGTAGCAATCTTTCTTTTATACAAGTTCCATTAAAGATGACAGACAGGGAGGTATGATGAAGTTTTTTATATAATTTTTCATGTGATCATATCAGAACATAAATTATATAAAAATTGTTTGAATGTTTTATTTCTCCAACTACTTTTGCTTATACTTTTAGCCATTATCAAGGATTTATTTCATCATACTTTTAACTAAATGTATGAATTAAGTCTCATTTAAATACACATGGAGACCTACCAAACTCTATCTGTAACATACTCATTGATAACACAAATATAATTCCATCATCCACATGTAAAAAAAGGTACAATATTGTGAGCATTATTAGTAAAAAAGAAAAAGCTAACAATATCAACTATGAACACTGTGTTTAAAATAAAATGCAATTTTATTACTCTACGTATATACACAAACCAATTCATAAAGTAAAACAAAATTAATTCCTGACAATGGCTAAAAGTATAGCTGAAAGTATGTGGAAAAATTATAAAAAAAATCTAACACCTATTCTGTCATCTTTAAAGAAACTTATCTGATGCATATATATATATATATATATATATATATATATATATATATATGTTACGGAAATTAACGAAATTTAACGAAACTTGGTTATAAGGAACTGACAATTTGTAATGAATTATTTTTTAACATTATTTTTACCGATACTCGTATTTAAGTAGATATTCTGTTTTTAATTAAACAGTATTTTATATTTATATCTACCGGCCTGATTATTTCATGATAAATTTTTATGATGAAAATGTGTCCTACCCAGCAGGATTCGAACCTGCGACCCCTATTACATATATATATATATATATGTGCATCAGATAAGTTTTAATCCTGGGTTAAAAGCAATCAGATGTCTAACTATAGTGATGAGCTGTGATACAGCAAAACAGATCTGTCTGCAGATGACTACTTACACTCTCACACCCTGGAAGTATGGTAGACTTTGAAAAACAGTAGCTACTCTAGCAATTACGCAGCGTTCATTCAGCAATGAATTAGAACACTCTCAGCCATTGGGCACGTATAATGATAATTTACATGCTAAAAAGTCTGCCTCCTTCTACCGAGCACCCATAGCACAGAGGTGGAATCGCTGACTGACACCAATTCGGTCGGGTTTCAATCCTGGGTAAAAAGCAATCAGATGTCTAACCGTACTGATGAGCTGTGATACAGCAAAACGGATCTGTCTGCAGTTGACTATATATATATATACAAGATAGAATAAGTAAAGACCAGGTAGGAAAAGTATCTTTTATCTAACATGTTTTACTTAAGTTTTTTTTAAATTTTGAACATTAATTAAATTAAGAAATTTAATAAAGTGAAACGTGTTAGATTAAAGACACTTTTCTTGCCTGTTATTTATTGTCAGATTTCAATCAATATATTCAACTTATAACAAACATTAACAAAACTGATTATAAACAACTGACAATTTGAAATGAATTGTTTTAAAATTATTTTTGATCGATACTCGTATTTAAGTAGATATTCTGTTTATAATCAAACAGTATTATATAAATTTTCTACTAGCCTGATTATATATGATAAATTTTTGTTACAAAAATGTGTGCCATTTGGCAGGATTTGAACCTGTGTTCTCAATGTGGTCAAGAGGTCTAAAACATGCCAGATCAATTAGCGACTTCCCCTATGTTGATAGGGTTTGCAGATTCTAATTCTGCTGAATGACACACATGTTCATAACAAAATATATATATATATATATATATATATATATATATATATATATAACTGTAGGTCAAAGTTTAAGACCACTCTCTAGACCTAATAACAAATCCCTTTCTCTCCACCTATGTATCTGTCATCGCACCTGCTTTCTATTGTTCCTTTCTAACTAGTTTCTACTCCTCACACTTTTCTAATTAATCTTTTTACATTTATGTAACCCCCTGCACATCAGTGGCGTTTCCGCCTTGCTCGGGGTGAAATGATTAAAAAAAAACAAAAAAAAAACAAACTTTTATACCTTTTTTGCTAAGCATTTTTAAGCCACATTTTAACCATCGATGATGTTAGATGTGTCCTTTTGGTGTCTATATTTAAATACTAACAAGTTTATACACATACGCATACTCATAGCCCAGCTTCCCCCAAAACCCAACTACAATTACTTTATAAAACTAACCAAGGCAAACTACTTGAAAAACAATTCGTAGAAAAATATTTTCTATAAATACTTTCATGGCTTCTACTCTGATGAACTTAGCTCACTGGTGCCCCCTGTACATAAATTTACTCAAGCCACAAGATTAGCAACTAGGTCCCATATATATATATATATATATATATATTTTTGATAAGTCTGTAGAGTAAACAGAAGTGAACACTATCAAATCCGAGAAGCATAGGACAATAACAAACCCCCACTGTACATCGGCTTTCTTGGTTTGTAACATACTTAAAATTTTTAATTTAATGAAAATAAATAGCCAATGAATAAAAATGAGCTTCTGGAGCCTATACGAGTCTATAAAAGCCAAACGTTCATTCAACTCAGAAAGACTGACAGCAGTGAAGAGTCAGCCTCATTGTAGATTCTCTTCATCTTGTCTTCTAGCTTCACTTTCTCTCTTCTTTACCGGAAGACGACTAATGTTCATTTCATTAAAGTCAAAGAGACAGACGTTTTAACTTTCATTTCACAACAAGTAATTACAGTTATAATTTGTGTATCTTATGTTTAAATAAATATCATCTTTTTATTTGAACTGGTAACAATTCTTTCTCTCATTTTTTATTCAAATCATGTCCCAGGGAATCTTTCCCTAACAAGTCAAAGTGGAAATATTTTTTACAGACTATGTTTCATTTTCATTAGATAGGTAAAAATAAAATAAATCTGTGCTTGTATGTTTTAATATTAAATACATATTACAGTTAGTTAAGTGCCATACGTGATACACGCTTGGGCAATCATGTCTCGAAAGAGACATGACTGACTGGGCAGAAGATTATCCCGCAGTAGGTTGCCATTGCTTTCTGCGGTAGACTGGTTGCCGACCAAGGCTATAGAACCCAATCTGTCCTGCTATTTAACCCATAACTGGAAGGAAGAGATGGATTAATACATTTCCCAAGGGTATTTGCACGTAAGTGAATACAATGGATTCAACTGGAATTCGAACTCGGCTCCCCGGTTTCTCGTTCCGAGTCGATATCCACTGTACCACAAATTACATAAATCATAAATACCTAAAACAGATATTAACTATTTACCATTAAAACCATTTTTTTTTTATAAGCGTTTCACCCCGAGCAAAGCATGTCACTGCCACTACTGCACAGGGGGCTACATAGAGTGGAGAATGGATGGTTAAATATAAGAAATATCAGAGGGTGGGTGATAGGCGGGTAGGGATACCGAGAATGAGGGTTGGTTAGATGAGAGTGTTCTGAGAATAATTGGGAGTTATTGTGATAGGAGGTATCTACTGACTCTACATTTAAACACCTGGAGATTGTAGCAGTCGGGAAAGCAGACTTGTGGAATGGAGTTCCACAGGCGTGAAGCGTGAGAAAAGAAGCTGTTGGAGTAGAACTTACGGTTACATCTTATCTGTTTAACTGTAAAAGGGTGGGACCTAGTTGCTAATCTAGTATCTCGTGCAAATTCCTGCTTAGGCGGCACCAGTGATCTAAGTTCATCGGAGCAGAAGCCATGAAAGTACTTGTAGAAGAGGCACAGGGAAGCCACATCACACTGGTGAGAGAGTGGTTGCAGCCGGTCTGCCAAGTTAGTATCAACCACGTTACAGATCCTCCTTTGTATTTTGTCAAGAAACTCAAGGAGAGCAGCAGGAGCACCCGACCAGATATGGCAGCAATATTAAAATTTAACATTTACCATTACTATTTACTATTGAAACCATTCACCATTAGGATTTAACATTTACAACTACTATTTACCATTTAAACTATTTACCATTAAAACCATTTACCTTTTAAATTTACCATTTACCATTAAAAATATTTACCATCAAAACCATTAACCTTTAAAACCATTTACCATTACAATTTACCATTTACCATTAAAATCATTTACCATTAAAACCATTTACCTTTAAAAATTGACCATTGACCATTACTATTTGCCATTAAACCAATTATGATTAAAATTTATCATTTACCAGTACTAGTTGCTATTAAAGCAATTTGCTATTAAAATTTACCATTGATATTTACCATTAAAACTTTTTACTGTTAAAACGATTTATTTTTAAAATTTACCATTTACCATTATTATTTACCATTAAAACTATTTATCATGAGGATTTAACTTTTAGATTTATTATTTATCATTAAAACTATTTACCATTAAAACCATTTACTATTACAATTTATCATTTACCATTACTATTTACCATTAAAACCATTTTACCATTAAAATTTAACATATACCATTACTATTTACCATTAAACCCATTTACCATTAAAACCATTTACCTTTAAAATATGACCATTGACCATTACTATTTAGCTTTAAACCAATTACTATTAAAATTTATCATTTACTAGTACTAGTTGTGATTAAAGCAATTTGTCATTAAAATTTACCATTGCTATTTACCATTAAAACTATTTACTGTTAAAACCATTTACCAGTAAAATTTACCATTTACCATTACTATTTACCATTAAAACCATTTACCATTAACATTTACCATTAAAATCAGTTACCTTTAAAATTTACTATTACTATTTGCCATTAAAACACTCAGATTTCTTTTATGTTGATGACCTAAAGAGTCCCATCTAATGAAGGTGAAAAGTATAATCTATAAAATAGTTTTCCATTTTGTTTGATTTATCAAGAATATGTGTGTGTGTATGTGTGATAAAATATAGTTGTGAGGTGTATGCTATATTTATGGGTTAATGTGGTCAATTGGGAGAGAGTGTATATCAATATACAAGTGGGCATTGAAGTGTGTTTTATAATCTTGCCAATTTTACTTAGATTATTTTCTCTTTGTTTACACCATTTCTTTTATTAAATATCTCATGTTGTGATAACCGAAGTTCAGATAAAAAAGCAAAAATGGTATAAGAACCTGAATGCAATTAAAGCACTTCCGAAATATATTTGTCTTAATGAATTATTTTTTTTTTAATTACAGTTGCATTTTTTATGTCAAAATTGTAGCCAGTCTCATTAAAGTGAACAACCAATGCCTTTTAAAAAGTGTGTTGTTTCTGCAAATCTCTCTTCTGTGCTCATAACATTTTTTTTAAACTTCTTGAGGTTTATTCAATATATTCTTTATATAATTCCTTGCTGGTGATATTCCTCCTTTAAGTTTTGGCTTATTATTTTGTTTTAAATTTATTAAAGGTCCTAGGCATGACAGTAAACTGCATCCGGCAGCAAGACTTCTGTTTTGGAGGTTGTGAGGAGCATGGAACCACCTCTTAATTGCTGTTTTTCCCAGGCCCAATTTGACCCAGAGTGGTAGCAGCTGTTAGGGTCCCAGCTATGGGCAAATAGTTAACCTCCAAACTTGGGTCAAAACACTATTAAAGTATAAAAATTTATAGAAATATAAAAATAGACCTTTATAGAAAAATATACATTTTATAGAAATGTAAAAATAGACCTTTATAGAAAAAAATACATTTATTTTAATATATTTTATTTTAAATAGACCTTTATAGAAAAATAGACATTTTATAGAAATATAAAAATAGACCTTTATAGAAAAAAATACATTTATTTTAATACATTTTATTTTAAATAGACCTTTATAGAAAAATAGACATTTTATAGAAATATAAAAATAGACCTTTATAGAAAAATATACATTTTTGAAGAAAATATTATTCTCAGCAAAACATTTTGAAGATATTTTCAGTTTTCTAAAATAAAAAAAATAAAAACAAAAATTTTTGTTAAAATCTGACTAAATCAACCTTCTCATTATAATTGAACATTTAAAAAAAAGCCCTTAAGACCCCACCTTTTCAGCATTAAATAATCCATAGATTATTTAATATGCCATTAAACAAAACTCAAAGTCTGTACTTCTTAGATCTTTCATTGTTTTAGATGCAATAAATTTTATATTCAGTTTCAATAGATTGATTTTTATTTTAGTTTCTGAAGTGTTAGCGGATAGAACAATATATTTTTTTGATTCATTGTGGAATGATTTGTAATATTCTGGAGAATAAAATTAACAAATCCAAATGTTAATTATTTATCAAACCTAAGATAAGTATATTGTTTCTGGCTATTCAATGGTATTTAAGGCATTAAGCTAAAGTGATTATGTCAGTTACAAATTCAACTGACCATAATATTTTATTTTAATATTAATTTTTAAACATATTTTCTGAGATGAGATATTGAGTAATTATTTACATTGTTTGTATCATTGTCCACATCTTTAATTTCATGTTCACTTGCCATTTTATGCTCAGGTCTTTGTCAAATGATTCGAATGTTGAACTGAACACTTTATTTTGATCACTGGGATAGGTTGTTCTCATTCCATGAGTCATGCCACTTCTGGATGTCGTATCTCCATTTAACTCAATTCTCTAAGATTTTTGTTCACCACTGCTGTAGTGAAGTATTGAACTCACAACTGTTTGTGTCAATACTTTCAATATCTATCCACATTTCTGAGATGAGGCACCGTAATTATTTACATTATTTAAATTGTTTGGGATATTGTCCTCATCTTTATTGCCATATTCATCTTCAATATCCATCTATATTTCTAAGATGAAGTATTGTAATTATTTACACTATTTATGTTTTCGTGGTTTTGTCTGCATCTTTATTGCCATATTCACCTTCAATATCTGTCTATATTTCTGAGATGAGATATTGTAATTATTTACTCTATGTTTTTGGGGTATTGTTTTTATCTTTGTTGCCATATCCATCTTCAATATTTGTCTATACTTCTGAGATGAGGTATGGTAATTACAAGCACCATTTACTTTGCTCAGACTGTTGTCCTCATCTTTATTGCCATATTTACCTTCAATATCCATCTATATATTCCTAAGATGAAGTATTGTAACTATTTACTCTATATACATTGTTTGGGGTATTATCCTCATCTTTATAGCTAGATTCACCTTCAATATCTGTCTTTACTTCTAAGATGTGGTACTAAAATTACTTACATTTTTTACTTTGTTTGAACTGTTGCCATCATCTTTCTTATCTTTAAATATGACAATAAAAATGAGGACAACAGCCCAAACAATGAAAATATTATAAATAATATTTTTAAAACATTACATATTTACTTTTTCTTGTGATTCTGATGTATATTGCATTTAAGCATTAAATTTTATTTGGACCATTAAATGAATTTTAGGTATTAAATTACATTTAATCTTGGTTCTTTTTCTCCTTTTCCTAAATGTAAGTCTTTTATTTCTTAATGTGTTTAATATGGTAAAAGCCAAGCTGTTGTATCCATCATATAAAAACAGGAATCAACTATAAACTGTTTAAAAAAAAGGCCATGTTTATGATCATGGATGGCTTTAACTTGTCTTAAAGTATCATCCTTTCTGTAAAATTGTGAGAAAACAAGAAAGCTCAGACAATTAAGAAAAAAAGAGAGAAATAAAATGAAATAATAAAAATTAAATTTAAAGCAGAAACTATAAATAGTTTTCAATCCATTGGCCAAATAACTGACTTTTCTCATTTTTTAAATCCATTTTTATTTTTATTTCTATCTTTGGCATATACTTTCTTTTCTTTATTTCCCAAAGGTTGCGTTTGCGTAAATCAATAGTCCTTGTGATTGGCTGAACCTTCTGTGACATCATGTCACTTTTCCAAATGTTATTTATTACACAAGGCCTTCAGAAACATCTTTGCAGAGGTTTCTGTTTTTATTCTGTTTCTTTTTCTCAACCAAAATATTTTCCTTTGCTCAATAAAATAATTGACAGAAACAAATTATTCTTGAAAAAGAGAATTTTATCATTTCAAGCAAGAAGGCATGGTCTGTAAGCATCAAGGTATTTTTTTATTATAGATTACAAAGTATAGATAAGTAACGGTGAAGTTTTTTCACTTCAACTATTATTCACCTGCATACAATAAATTGCTATCTATCTATCTATCTATCTATCTATCTATCTATCTATCTATCTATCTATCTATCTATCTATCTCATTCTGTTTCTATCTATCTATCTATTTCAGTCTGGTCATATCTATCTATCTATCTATCTATCTATCTATCTATCTATCTATCTATCTCATTCTGTTTCTATCTATCTATCTATCTATCTATCTATCTATCTATTTCAGTCCATTCCTTATCTCTTGCTATAATTCAATATTAGTTTCTTTCTATCTATCTATCTATCTATCTATCTATCTATCTATCTATCTATCTATCTATCTCATTTTGTTCATATCTATCTATCTATCTATCTATCTATCTATCTATCTATCTATCTCATTCTGTTCATATCTATCTATCTATCTATCTATCTATCTATCTCAGTCTGTTCATATCTATCTATCTATCTATCTATCTATCTATCTATCTATCTATCTATCTCATTCTGTTCATATCTATCTATCTATCTATCTATCTATCTATCTATCTATCTATCTATTTGAATCTATTATTTTTTCTTATTCATTTCACCCCAAGCAAGGTAGAACTACTACTAGTGCTCAAGGTGTTACAGTGAGAGAAATGTCTGCCTACAGCAGGCTTTGAGGAAAGGATAAATGATGAATGGGATTCAAAAAATAGAAGATGGCAATTGATGTTGCATTTAAATTTCTGGGGAGTGTAACAATCAGAGTGTAAATAAATAAAAGGGAGTTCCACAGGTGGGAAGTGTGAGAAAATAAACTGTTGAAGTAGAAGTGGAAGTTATATTTAACTATTTCAGTTGTAAAAGGGTGGGTTCTAAATGCCAATCTAGTCAGTCAGTTAAGTGCCATATGTGATACATGCTCTGGGTGATCATGTCTCGAAAGTAAACTGCAGTAGACTGGTTGCCAGCCAAGGCTATAGAACCAAATCTGTCTTGTTATTTAACCCATAACTGGAGGGAAGATACAGATTAATACCTTTCCCAAGGGTATTTGTACATAAGTGAATGGAAGGAATTCAACTGGAATTCGAACTTGGCTCCACCAATTTGTTGTTCTGAATCGATATTCATTGCATCACAACACCAATCTAGTGGCATGCTTAAATTCATGCAGCTGTAACATCAAAGAAATAGCTTATCGAAGCAGGTGCTAGGAAAATATTTCTGGAAAAGATAGAGAGAAGCCATGTCATGTTGGTGAAAAAGTTACTGAAGTGAGCAGCAGCCAAGTTTACCTTGGCTGATTTCTTATTGAGAAAGCAGTAAATGGCGGTGTCGTCTGCATAAATGCCTATTTGGGAACAGATGACATCAGGAAGATCATTGATGAAGATCAGAAACAGCACAGGACCTAGAATAGAGTCTTGAGAGACATCCACCTTTATGTGAAAGTATCTGGAAGCATGCCCATTCAAAAAAGCTTGTGTAGATGAGCGGAAGAGCATGGCAGATGAGAAGTGGTAAAATGCTAAATATTGTTAAGAGCTATGAAGCAGAAATTATGGAATGCTGTGATAGTCCATCTCTTGAAAGAACATGTCATGTAGAAGAAGAAGAGAAAGTTCTTTTTACAAATATGAACTGAATACACTGCAGAAACTGAGATTGTATTTTTTTACATACCTTATATGAAAAAGCAAATATTGTTAAGAACTACAAAGGAAAGGAAGTTGTGGAGCACCATGATTCTCCATCTCCTGAAGGAATAGGTTATATAGAAAAAAAAGAAAAAGTTGTGTGTAAAAGTTCCCAGCTCTTTTTTCCAAGTATAGACTGAATATACAGTAGAAACCAGGTTGTTTGTATTTTTTTAATACGTCTCATATAAAATTTGACAGAATTTTGTCAATTATTAAAAATGTTAACTGGAAATAATGTTACAATAACAACAGTTATTTTCTTAGTCCTGGCTTGGTTTCTTTCTTAAAATCAAGATTACTTTATTATCTTTTAGTATTAAACTGTTTAAGCCACCATCAATTAGTGAAATGACAGTGAATAAGAAGTGGACTTATCTGAAAAAAAAAAATTCATTACTCTCTTGGTAAGAGACACAGGCTTGAGGTAAAGTGCTCTTGGTTGTCTTTGACTTCTGTTTGGTCTGTGAGAAGAAGAAGCCAGTCAGAAACACTGAAATAGGCCATCTAATGCACCACTCAATTAAGGAAAGTCTGATAGCTCCTGGGAACAATTCAGAGGGCTCAAAATCTCTAGACAAAGTAATTACTTAAAGGACATGTGCACTAATCTATATATCCCCATGAGGGGTGGTAATGTGGGTGGTAGTAATCTTGATTAAGACTGTACTCATTCTATTTAAAGTATGATAGAATTCTTTGTAAATGTATGAAGGCATGCACTACGTTCCCTCCAATACTGAGTGTAAAATACATGTATGTGTACATAGGGGCCTCTGGGTAGAGGTAGTACCTTTGACATCTGGCACACTGCACCTTTGGGTGGACAGCATCACTGATCCACAACCATTTCTTAAATCTCTCATATGATGGCATCAAACTGTCATACCCCAGTAAACTGCTTCAGCTGGTGGGCTAAACAATCATGTGAAGTGGGTTGGGGGAGGTATCACAGTACCACTGGATGAAGAAGCTCTTTGACACAGGTCACTGGCCAGAGCAGAAGGGTTTCTCAGATGAACTACAATGGCTAGAAGTTCACGACTAAGGTGAGCTACCTAGTTGGAGGACATCAGCTGTGTTCTAACAAAGAGAGGGATGGGTTCCGCCAGGTGAAAACACCCAAAACATACCACACAATGAGCACAACAAGAAACCTGGCACTGGCACACAACCACAGCAGATAAAGGAGAATGGCGAGCAGTTCAGTATGTCGCCACCCTAACAACTCATTCTGAGATTAAGGATGAAAGAATTGACTATCCCTCATTTCTGCCATGTTTCAAATGTAAGAAAGCTTTATCCCACAATCCGTTTTTATTGCAGATAATAAAGAAAAGATTGAACAAAAAATAAAAAAGATAATGAAAAAGAAGTTAAAAACAAGAAAAAGCTGGCTTTAAAAATATCACGAAAAATAAACTGAGAATAGGCTTTAAAATACATGTAAATTGATTTCTCCACTGAAATGTATTAATATAAGGATCAAATATTAGAATATTCAAAGAACATTAGAATAACTGAATATGACAAAATATTAGAATAATTATAGAATCCTTCAATGACACAAGTTTAGAATAATACTGAAATTTTGGAATATTAGAATAATGATCAAAAATTAAAATATTTAAAGAACATTAGAATAACTGAATATGACAGAATATTAGAATAATCATAAAATACTTCAATGACACCAGTCTGTCATATAGGAATAATGTGTTACTGCCGATACTTGTGTTCGAAACCAGATCACCAGAGAGTAAACACAGTTAATCTTGTTCTCAAGTAATTAATGGTACTGTGCTGCTAGAATCATGTGATACATAGAATAAATATATATATATGTAGATGATTAGAGAGTGTAGAGTTGGAGAAGAATAAGTGCCTGATGCACTGTTGTTTGAAGGTGTAATTGTACTTGTATCTGTCACTTTACAAAAGTGCATTACAGAAGTAGCACTACAAACAGTCTTTTTTTTTTTTTTAATCATATCACCCCGAGCAAGGCGGTAACGCCACTGATGTGCAGGGGGCTACGTAAGAGTGAAAAGATTGGAAAAAAGAAAGCCGGAAACCAAATTCTGAACAGGGAACAAGGGATGAGCCTCTACACCTGTACAATAGACATGGGTGGAGTGTGAACCGGGCGATAGTTTAGTCTATCTACTCCAATTGAGAAAAAAAAAAAAATGAAAAAGAAAAGTGAAAAGATTGGAAAAGAGAAAGCTGGAAATTACATCCTGAACAGGGAACAAGAGATGAGCCTCTACACCTGTACAATAGATGTGGGTGGAGTGTGAACCGGGCAATAGTTTAGTCTATCTACTCCAATTGAGAAAAAAAAAAAAATGAAAAAGAAAAGTGAAAAGATTGGAAAAGAGAAAGCTGGAAACTACATCCTGAACAGGGAACAAGGGATGAGCCTCTACACCTGTACAATAGACGTGGGTGGAGTGTGAACCGGGCAATAGTTTAGTCTATCTACTCCAATTGAGAAAAAAAAAATGAAAAAGAAAAAAAGAAAAGTGAAAAAGATTGGAAAAGAAAGCTGGAAACCACATCCTGAACAGGGAACAAGGGATGAGCCTCTAAAAGAAAGATAATGTTCAGAAAGTGTGAGCGCATAGATTTAAAAACAAAATTATTGGTGCTCTTATGAAAACTGAATTCTTGTAAAAGATTCCTGGAAGTGCTACTTAACAGCACAAAGAAATCCTATCTTTTCTTCTTCTTCTCTCCTCCCTTTAAGCTCTTCTTTTCTTCTCCTTTACTCCCTTAATTTCTTCTTTTCCTCGTCCTCCGCCTCCTCCTTCTTTTAATCTCTTCTTTTACTTCTCTCCTCCCTCTCATCTTTTCTTTAAATTCTCTTCTTCTCCCTTTCATCTTTTCTTTTACTTCATCTCTTTCCTCTTTCTTCTTTTTTCTCTCTCTTTCTTTTCAGCTCATCTTTTTCTTCTTCTCTCCTCCCTTCATCTTTTTTCTTCTCCTTTCTATCTTTTTTCTTCTTCTCTCCTCCCTTCATCTTTTTTCTTCTCCTTTCTATCTTTTTTCTTCTTCTCTCCTCCTTTCATCTTTTTTCTTCTCCTTTCTATCTTTTTTCTTTTTCTCTCTTTCTTTTAATCTCTTTTTTCTTGTTCTCCTTTTCTTTTTATCTTTTCTTTTTCTTTTCCTCTACTTCTTTTTATCTTTTTTCTTCTTCATTTAAATTCCATGAAATAAAACCACAGTTTAAAAAATACACACACAAATACGAACTTACTTTTTTTCAATGGTGTATGGTGAGGTCTTGAAGGCTATCACAATGTGTTTAGTAAAATTAAGGAAGGCAAAAAAGTTGTTGGCTATTACCTATTTATTATACATTAACACTTTGTGATCAAAATCTCATCTTCAGAATGGTATGAGAGTATGTTTTCGAGTTCTGGCATGAAGTGTTAATAATAAGTAATATTGAAAATAAGTAAGTTTGAAGGTATTACTATACTGCCTGACTAGTAGCTGTCATTAACTGCTTCCGTTAACTGCTGTACTTGACTGCTCATGACTCCTCTTGTTGGCTGTTCTTTAACTGCTATCTAGAAATCACGCTGGTAATTGATATATATCAAGAGGAAGAGTTCATTCCATACAGGAGGGCGCCGTAATAGGAGTAATTGCAAGGTCAATCCCTGGGTCAGGTAATAGAGACTCAAGCTTATCATTAAATGAGCTGTACTAAATAAGAACAAAAATATCCAGCAACATGGACAGTGGAACATAGACAATCTATGACACAGAACTCAAAAACAAGCTCTCCTACCATTCTGAAGATGAGATTTTGATCTTGAAATATTAATGAACAATAAATAGGTAATACCCAACAACTTCTTTACTTTCCTTTATTTTACTAAACACATTGTGATAGCCTTCAAAACCTAACCATACATCTAATATACACAATGCTTCAAGCAAATAACAAAACTTTTTTTCAATGATTTTGTTCAACGATTTGTGAATATTATTTAGTGTGAAACTTGTGCCTGGTGTATTTTCAGCAATTACTACTTCCACACACACACATATATATTTATGCCATGGCAATATCTTATGGGACACTTAAGCAAATTGGGCAACACGCTTGTGTGCCACAGCAAAATGGTTGAGAATCAGTGTTGTAGAATAATGATAATAAATTTGTTCAGAATATTACACATTGAAGAAGGCTGAAGAATATGGCAGCAGAAACTGAATTTAGATAAAAGAAGTATAAAGATATTGGTTCTAGTGACTTTTAAAATGTTAATAATGAATTGTCTTAAAATATTTGACAAGGGCAAAAGCTAAGATATTTGTACAAACAAGTTCAGATGATAACTGATCTTGAAATTTCATCTAACACAACATTTGTTTTCTTTAAATTTCAAAGCAAATAGGGATATTTCTGTCCATTAGAAATTTATATGATTTTCATCTGCAAATGATTGTGTGTACCATATTTGGCTTCTTTGACTTCAACCATGAAGATAACAGATCTTTCATTCTGTCAAAACTGTCTGTGATTATTTTAAAAAATTAAGCTAAGCTTAATTAGTTCTTTCACTTTGAAAATTTTCAGTTCTATTATCAATTCTGTTACAGAACAATCTGTCTGTGCATTCAATTTATTCAGATCGACTGATACACTCAGAACTGAGAAAAGTTAAAAATGGACAGAATTTCATAAATAAAAAGACAAAATAAGAAATGAAATTTTATCTCTTGTTACATAGTACAAAAATACGTCTTTCATTTTTAAAGTATTGGTATTTCGTAAAAGAAAATTACATGCAACAAATTTCAGTCAGGTGCTTAGAAAATAAAATCATATTCCTAATGAAAAAGATGTTGAATTTAGTTCTCAAGAATTAATAGATAATAAGTGGACAGACATTAATTAAAGCTACAAAACGAAAAAGACAAAAGAAGGAATTAAATTTTATCTCTTGTTTCATAGTACAAAAATACGTCTTTCATTTTTAATGTATTGGTATTATGTAAAAGAAAATTACATACAACAGATTTCAGTCAGGGGCTTAGAAAAAAGTCATGGGTCATTACTTGTAACTCCAGAATGAACTCTTCCTAACACTATATATACTACGCCTCTATCCTTACCTGTAACTCCAGAATGAACTCTTCCTAACACTATATATACTACGCCTCTATCCTTACCTGTAACTCCAGAATGAACTCTTCCTAACACTATATATACTACGCCTCTCAAGAGAGAGAAAGTGTCGAATTGGTAGTAGTTCATTCCAAATCAGACTGACAGTCATACTAACACCTTCCAAATTTTGTATTGTAATTTCTTGTTAATATATATTTGTTATTTCTACCCTGGTGGTCGTGTTGTTCTTTTCGGACGTTAACCTGGTCTATAACAAAAATAAAATCATATTTCTAATGAAAAAGATGTGTAATTTAGTACTCAAGAGATAATAGATAATAAGTGGACAGATATTACTTAAAGCTATAAAGGATAGGAAGTAGTGGTGAGCCATGATCACTCATGAAAGAAAACTACTCAAGACCTAATTATTATTTCTTTTTTTTAATAATTTCATTTCAAGCAAAGTAAAAATGGCATGAGAACAAAAGGGGTTACAGGTAGTGAAAGTGAAAGTGAAAAAGAATAAGGATGAGAATAGGGAGGATTGAGGAAGGAAAAGAATGGAAGACAGAAGGTGATAAAATTATACTGCAATTTTTGAAGACTTTAGTTATCAGGAAAGCAAGAACTTGAAAGAGAGTTCCACAGTCTCGAAGTGGAAAAATTAAAAATGTTACAGAAACAGTGGTAATTGCATCAACCTAGTTCAAGAATAAAATGGTGAGACCTATTTGCCAATCTAGTAGCAGGTGTAAATTCATGTATTCAGGGCAACATCTTATTTTTTGAATGTTTATGACATTTACAATTGGATGTGCATTGTAGTACAGGATGTGCGTTGTGGTAATGCAGTGGTCATCAGCTCAGAACGAGAAATTGAAGAGCCGAGTTTGAATTCCAGTTGAATTTCTTGCATTCAATTATGTGCAAATACTCTTGGGAAAGATATTAATCCATCTCTTCCCTCCAGTTATGGGTTAAATAACAGAACAGATTGGGTTATATATCCTTGGTTGGCAACCAATCTACTCCAGAAAGTTATGCCAACCTACTGCGGGATAACCTTCTGCTTAGTCAGTCATGTCTCTTTCGAGACATGATCGCTCAAGCATATATTACTGATTGACTGATTACATTTAGCTTAGTCAGAGACAAGGCTATAGGAATGGAGCAATATCTTATTTTTTGGAGGTTTATTACATTTAGCTTCGTCTGAGGCAAAGCTACAAGAATGGAGAATTTTATGAGTATTCAACTGATTCTACCAGGCAATCACCTAGCATGATTAGCTCTAGCTAATTAGCATACTGTTCCAGCTGTTGTTGACTCTTTTTTGTTTTCTTTTTTTGCATTCTTTCCTTGTAACATAAACTTCAATTTCAGTAAGTTAAGTGCCACATGTGATACAGGCTTGGGCGATCATGTCTCGAAAGAGACATGACTGACTGGGCAGAAGATTATCCCGCAGTAGGTTGCCATTGCTTTCTGTAGTATACTGATTGCCAGCCAAAGCTACAGAACCCAATCTGTCCTGTTATTTAACCCATAAGTTGAGGGAAGTGACAGATTAATACCTTTCCCACGTAAGTGAATGCAAAGAATTCAACTGGAATTCTAACTCGACTTCCTGATTTATCATTCCAAGTCAATATCCACTGCACCAAAATACACATCATGCACAAATACCCTTGGGAAAGGCATTAATCTCTCTCTCCCCTCCAGTTATATGTTAAATAATAGAATGGACCGGGTTCTATAGCCTTGGCTGGCAACCAGTCTACCACAGAAAGCAATGGCAACCTACTGTTGGATAATCTTCTGCCCACTCAGTCATATCTCTTTCGAGATATGATTGCTCAAAGCATGTATCACATATGACACATAACTGACTGACTGAATCTTCAATTTAGCAAATAAAACAAACATGCTTTCTAAATATCTGGGATGAAAAATTACTTATATTATTTACATCCAAACCATTGTGCTCATCATTATTGTTATTTTCAAAACATTTTGGCTTTTAAACTCTCCAGCCTTCTTCATTAGACCTAGCATAGAAATAATATGGGAGCCATTAAGCCTCCAGAAATTTAAATGCAATGTCAATACTCATCTACTAACCACGGGACTCTAGCTCTCTCCCCACCCCTGTATAACCTTCCCTTTCTCTCCACCTATGTATCTGTCATTGCACCTGCTTTCTCAGTGTTCTATTGTTTCTTTCTAACTAGTTTGTACTCCTCACTCTTTTCTAATTAATCTTTTTACATTTATGTAGCCCCCTGCACATCAGTGGCATTTCCGCCTTGCAAGGCCACAACAGCAGCAGCAGTATGAAAAGGGAAGGTATGGTGAATACAGCCAATTGTCATAGCAGCAACACTAGTGACGTCAGCAGATATTTTTTTTTTTTTTTTATAAGCGTTTCACCCCGAGCAAGGCATGTCACTGCCACTACTGTGCAGGGGGCTACGTAGAGTGGAGAAAGGCTGATTAAATATAGGAAATGACAGAGGGTGGGTGATAGGCGGGTAAGGATACCGAGAATGAGGGTTGGGTAGATGAGAGTGTTGTGAGAATAGTTGGGAGTTAGTGTGATAGGAGGTGTCTATTGACCCTACATTTAAACACCTGGAGATTGTAACTGTCGGGAAAGCAGACTTGTGGAAGGGAGTTCCACAGGCGGGAAGCGCGAGAAAAGAAGCTGTTGGAGTAGAATTTACGGTTACATCTTATTTGTTTAACTGTAAAAGGGTGGGACCTAGTTGCTAATCTAGTATCTCGTGTAAATTCGTGCTTAGGCGGCACCAGTGATCTAAGCTCATCGGAGCAGAAGCCATGAAAGTACTTGTAGAAGAGGCACAGGGAAGCCACATCACGCCGGTGTGAGAGCGGCTGCAGCCGGTCTGCCAAGTCAGTATCAACCACGTTACAGATCCTCCTTTGTATTTTGTCAAGAAGCCCAAGGAGAGCAGCAGGGGCACCCGACCAGATATGGCAGCAATATTCAATACACGGGCGGATGGTAGATTTGTATATGTGCAGAATAGATTCAGGTGGGAAAAATTTCCGGGCCCTGCACAGGGAGCCGACTTTCATAGCAGCAGATTTGGCAATGGATTCAATATAGTCATTCCATTTGAGGTCCGCCGAGAGTGTAAGGCCAAGGAGGCGTAGTATTTTACTCTCTATGGCTGCAAGCACCAAGTTCTATATCCTGGATTGTCCTACAGGACAACCACCTAGTGGATTAAACCATTGGTTGATGAATTTGGTAACATCATTGTTCTGGAGTTGTGGCCAAACTTTGCTGCAAAATTGTAGTGACCGGTTTGTGCTGGAAGTAAGACATGGAACACAAGAGGTTAGTCCAAAACAGTATATTAGTATCACAAGAAACAAGATATTCAAAGGAAGTGTTAATAATAAGTAATATTGAAAATATGTAAGTCCAAAGGTATTATTACACTGCCTGACTAGCAGCTGTCATTAACTGCTTCCGTTAACTGCTGTACTTGACTGCTCATAACTCCTCTTGTTGGCTGTTCTTTAACCGCTATCTAGAAATCACGCTGGTAATTGATATATATCAAGAGGAAGAGTTCATTCCTCACAGAAGGGCACCGTAATAGTAGTAATTGCAAGTTCAATCCCTGGGTCAGGTAATAGATACTAAAAGTTTTCATTAAATGAGCTGTAGTAAATAAGAACAAAAATATCCAGCAACATGGACAGTGGAACATAGAATATCTACACCCAAAGATTAAATGAGGGGTTCTGTTTGAAATTTGGTAACATAGTTGTTCTGGAGTTGTGGCGAAACTTTGCTGCAAAAATTGTAGTGACCGGTTTGTGCTGGAAGTAAGACACGGAACACTAGAAGGAAGATTCAAAACAATGTATTAATATAAAAGTCAATTTGTATTAATATAAAAGTCAATATGTATTAATATAAAAGTCAATATGTATTAATATAAACAAGAAACAAAATATCAAAAAGAGCTGTTAATAATAAGTAATATTGAAAATATGTAAGTCCAAAGGTATTATTACACTGCCTGACTTGTAGCTGTCGTTAACTGGTCTTGTTAACTGCTGTACTTGACTGCTCATGACTCCTCTTGTTGACTGTTTTTTAACTGCTCTCTAGAAGTCACGCTGGTACTTGATATATATCAAGAGGAAGAGTTCATTCTTCACAGCAGAGCACCATAATAATAATAATTGCAAGTTCAATCCCTGGGTCAGGTAATAGAAACTAAAAGTTTTCATTAAATGAGCTGTAGTAAATAAGAACAAAAATATCCAGCAACATAGACAGTGGAACATAGAAAATCTACACCCAGAGATTAAATGAGGGGTTCTGTTTGAAATTCTCTTGAAGGCTACCTGAATTGACAAGCACCTGAAGATGGTTAGAGGGCATAACAACTGAAACATTATGAAATTAGCAACAAAGGTGAGGAAAATACTGCTCTGCTTCTACTTGAACAGTTTCTTTTCTCACCTGTGTAACTCCCTTCTGTTTACTTGCTTCCCTGACTGATCAGTCAGTCAGTTAAGTGCCATACGTGAAACATGCTTGGGCGATCAATTCTCGAAAGAGACATGACTGACTGGGCAGAAGATTATCCCGCAGTAAGTTGCCATTGCTTTCTGTGGAGACTGGTTGCCAGCCAAGGCTATAGAACCCAATCTGTCCTGTTATTTAACCCATAACTGGAAGGAAGAGATGGATTAATACCTTTCCCAAGGGTATTTGCGCGTAAGTGAATACAATGAATTCAACTAGAATTCGAACTCGGCTCTCTGATTTCTTGTTCCGAGCCGATATCCACTGGACCACCACGCACATCCACTGATACAATCTCCAAAAACTTTGAATGCAACCTCAGTTGCTATCTTCTATCTTTTTGAATCCCATTCACCTTTTGTCTTTTCTTCCATACCCAATGTATCCTGTCATTTTTCTCACTGTAATACCCTGTACGGATGTGCTTTTTGGTGCAATGGATATCGGCTCAGAATGAGAAATTGCTTGGGGTGAAATGACTGAAAAAAAAAAAATTGAATGCAAACAATTAAAACAACATTTATCTTTATCAATTAAAACAAAGTGTTTATCTTGTTGAAAAATTGAACACTGATATTTAAAATTTTAAAATTCAAAAAAGTTTATTCAGACCTTAACGTGTTTTGGATATATTGTATATAAAATAAGATATACGCAAGGAAGTTGCTTATTTTAATTTATTTGGCTGATAACATTAAGCAAAAGATATAACAGTAGAAACAAAAGACATTGTTCTTATTTCTGAGACTTATAAACCTAATGTTCTGTAAGCATTTTTTACCAGAGTTCATATTGCAATTTTTGATGTTAATGGTTTTCTCTAGTATTTTTTTATGTTAACCATTTTCTCTAGTATTTTTTACTAAAGTTTATATTGCAATTTTTGATGTTAATGATTTTCTCTAGTATTTTTTACTAAAGTTTATATTGCAATTTTTGATGTTAATGATTTTCTCTAGTATTTTTAACAATGTTTATATTGCAATTTTTAATGTTAATGATTTTCTCTAGTATTTTTAACAATGTTTATATTGCAATTTTTAATGTTAATGATTTTCTCTAGTATTTTTAACAATGTTTATATTGCAATTTTTGATGTTAATGATTTTCTCTAGTATTTTTTACAATGTTTATATTGCAATTTTTGATGTTAATGATTTTCTCTAGTATTTTTAACAATGTTTATATTGCAATTTTTAATGTTAATGATTTTCTCTAGTATTTTTAATAATGTTTATATTGCAATTTTTGATGTTAATGATTTTCTCTAGTATTTTTTACAATGTTTATATTGCAATTTTTGATGTTAATGATTTTCTCTAGTATTTTTAACAATGTTTATATTGCAATTTTTGATGTTAATGATTTTCTCTAGTATTTTTAACAATGTTTATATTGCAATTTTTAATGTTAATGATTTTCTCTAGTATTTTTAACAATGTTTATATTGCAATTTTTAATGTTAATGATTTTCTCTAGTATTTTTAACAATGTTTATATTGCAATTTTTAATGTTAATGATTTTCTCTAGTATTTTTAACAATGTTTATATTGCAATTTTTGATGTTAATGGTTTTCTCTAGTATTTTTTACCAGAGTTTATATTGTAATTTTTGATGTTAATGGTTTTCTCTAGTATTTTTTACCAGAGTTTATATTGCAATTTTTGATGTTAATGGTTTTCTCTAGTATTTTTTACCAGAGTTTATATTGTAATTTTTGATGTTAATGGTTTTCTCTAGTATTTTTTACCAGAGTTTATATTGCAATTTTTGATGTTAATGGTTTACTGTTATTATTATGTTGTAGGGAACCGCTTATACTGACCATTTTTGGTTTGTATGATTTTGGTCACCACTTATGAATTGTTCTCGATGTTGCAGACAGCCGACAATCCCTTTCTTTATATTGTATGAGTGATGGCAGTTTAAGTTGAATTATTGTTCAGTGAATGTTGACTTGCGATATATGAATGTCTTGAACCCTACTCTGTTCAAGTTATTATTACATCCAGAAATTCCAATTTGTTGTCACTCTTTTTCCATAGTGGAATACACCAGGAGTAAGTCCAGATGCTACTAGACCATGTGAACTCAATAAAATCATCAAGATAGTAGATATGTAACAATTATCCAGGATACATGACAACAATTCTGAGGAACATGGAAGGGAGGGTGCATGAGAATAACAATATTCAGAAAACAGCCTCGGTCTGTCTACCCTATGTAAAGGGGTTATCGAAGAAAATACAAAGAATTGTGGTCCATATAACATCAGGACGATCTTCAGAAGTGGTTCTAAACTTTGCAAGTACCTCTCTGGAGTAAGACCCCAAATAGAGGAAGACATGACTAAGGACTGTGTGTACGCCATTCCTTGTAGCTGTGGAAAGAAATATAAAGGAGAAACAGGCCGTACCCTTAAGGTAAGGCTACAAGAAAATTGCAAGGCTACAACATGAAAGGAGAGAAAAATCTGGTGTAGCTAACCACATATTGATGGAGAAAGGGGATCATCACTTCCTATGGGATGAAGTTGGAATAATAGATAGAAAATGCCACTGGAAACTACGTAAACTTAAGGATCAGCACATATGCTAGGCTATAAAAATTTCCTAAGTCAACCAAACATTCAGATGAATACAATATGGTAACCACTAATAGAGAGTGCAAGAGAAAATCATTAGTGTTAAAAATTGCAATATGAGCCTGGTAAAAAATTAACATAAAAAATTGCAGTGTAAACTCTAGTAAAAAATGCTTACTGAACATTAGGTTTATAAGTCCAAGAAATTCAGTTGTTGTTCTTAAGGACACATGGCCCAGTGGATATAGATGTTGTTTAGTTCCAGTGACTTGACCCAAAGAGTTGTGAGTGCAATACCTTAAGTAACTTAGTGAGTCGGGTTAGAGGGAGATAACTTATGACTACCAAAAGAGGCTTTGCACTAGAAATAACTCATGACTACCAAAAATAACTCATGACTATCAAAAAAGGCTTTGCACTAGAAATGAGAATGATATACCCCAGTGATTTTAATAAAGGTTTCAGTTAAAAATTTCTAGCACCTGTAGAAGCATACAACAGCCAAAACATCATAAAAATGGCAATAAAGTTGAGGACAGTCCTTCGAATAATGTAAATAGTGTAAAGAAAATAACGTTGCCTATTATGAGATATTGACAAAAATGTTTTTCCATTCATTAAATACACCCACCCATAAAATTGAATATTTTGTCATAGACTCCATTGATCTACGGTAGTGATGATAAGTAAAACTAAATCTGTGTTGCTGATACATTGATTATAGGAAACTTATTTTTTCCTATCAGTTAGCATGGAAAGAGGAAGATAACAGAAGCCAAAATATTCAAACTTCTCTAATATCTTTTCAAAGTTGATAAATATAGATAAGTAATGAATAAATACTGTCTTTTATGATTATATTTATATTTTTCTTTCATATTCTTTGTTCATAGCATGAATTTAATGGTATCATTATTTCCATTCTGAATTTTATCCAATGAAAAGAAAGCTTGGTAAGCATGTTACTAACATGTAGTATTAAAGCAATAACAACAAAGTTATGTGGAGTGCAGACATAAGGAAACAACAAGATAATCAATCTTCAAATGACAAAAATAATGGTTTCTGATTCGGAGGATTTATACAACCTTCTGGTTAACAAATTCAGTCAGTTAAGTGCCATATGTGATATACGCTTTGGGCGATCATGTCTCAAATAGACATGACTGACTGGGCAGAAGATTATCCTCTCAGTAGGTTGCCATTGCTTTATGTGGTAGACTGGTTGCCAGCCAAGGCTACAGAACCTAATCTGTCCTGTTATTTGACTCATAGCTGGAGGGGGAAGAGATGTCTTATATCATTAAATAGTAATTAGTAGAGGATCAGTTTATTACTTCAAAACAATATAAAACTGACCCCCCACTTTATGCCCAGTAGAAGCCTTAATCACGTTTTCAACTATTATATTCAGTCAGTCAGTTAAGTGCCATACGTGAATACACACACTTTGGGTGATCATGTCTCATAAGAGTCACGGCTGACTGGGCAGAAGATTATCCTGCAGTAGGTTGCCATTGCTTTACGTCGTAGACTGGTTGCCAGTCAAGGCTGTAGAACCCAATCTGTCCTATTATTTAACTCATAACTGGAGGGGGAAGAGATGTATTATATCACTAAGTAGTAATTAGTGGAGGATCAGTTCATTACTTCTTCTACACCATGCTACACAACATTTACTCTCTTCCTCGCCAAGCTACGTGATACTTACACTTTCTTTCTTACTTTCTCCCTTGCCTCTTTTTCTCACACATACATGTGAAGAAATCACATTTCTTTACATCTAAACAACTACAAAACAAGATATTTTAACACAAGAACTTTAGCACTCATATCACACTGAGAAACACTAGTTGTAGAAACTCAAAAATAAAAATATTTTATATTTTTGTATTTAAAAAAACTTTCTCACCTTTTTCTTTGTTGTGAGTTGATTCAAATCCACAGCATTTATTTATTTTGTTACAGAATAAGTTGTCAGTAAAAAGTCATAGTACTAGATAATAAACAACAACAATTAAATTCTTCATTTTATCAGGTCAATTATTACAGAAAACAAAAGCGGTCATGATTCTTCAATAAGTACTCAAAGTAATAATTCTGGTCTTTATACAACAAATGTAATGTGACTGTGATACAATAGATATCGACTCAGAACGACAAATCGGGGAGCCGAGTTTGAATTCCTGTTGAATTCCTTGCATTCACTTATGCACAAATACTCTTGGGAAAGGTATTATTCCATCTCTTTCCTCCAGTTATGGATTAAATGATAGGACAGATTGGGTTCTGTAGTCTTGGCTGGCAACCAGTCTACTGGAGAAAGCAATGGCAACTTACTGTGGGATAATCTTCCCAGTCAGTCATGTCTCGAAAGAGACATGATCACCCAAAGTGTGTATCATGTATGGCACTTAACTGATTGAATGTGACTAATTACAGTCACAAATATAACAATAACATTGACCTTTCAACCTGAACTGGTTATTCTGGCTTTAACCAATGAAATGAAAGCTTGTTGGTCATATGACAAACATGGAGCTGAAAAACAGTGACCTTAAAGCATTTCTCTTTTTATCTGCTTGCTTTTTTAGAACATGGATGATCATGGTTCTCCACAACTTCCTATCCTTTATAGCTCTTAGGAATGTTTAACAAACATTCACACAAGCTTAAGTTATTCACAGCATTCCTCTTGCCTTCACATATCCTGTGAGTGTTTAATTTTCTAAACTCTCTTTTCTATTATATGTCCTAAAGATTGTAGTTCTTTCTGATTCTGAGTGTCATTTAAATGAATTTATAAAACTTCATTACCAAAATAAAATAAATATTAAATGTCATGATGAGGAGAGTTGTTAGTTTTATGAATATATAGATGATTATTTATATCATTTTGCAATTTATATAGATCTGCTTGGCATATTTGATAGAATTCCTACATTTTTTTCTAAAAATTTGGCTTAAATATCTTTTCCTGGTTCTTATATATAAATTTGAGATATCAAGTAGGCTAAAATTTATGCTTGGCATATTTGATAGAATTCCTACATTTTTTTCTAAAAATTTGGCTTAAATATCTTTTCCTGGTTCTTATATATAAATTTGAGATATCAAGTAGGCTAAAATTTATGCTTAGCATATTTGATAGAATTCCTACATTTTTTTCTAAAAGTTTGGCTCAAATATCTTTTCCTGGTTCTTATATATAAATTTGAGATATCAAGTAGGCTAAAATTTATGCTTGGCATATTTGATAGAATTCCTACATTTTTTTCTAAAAGTTTGGCTCAAATATCTTTTCCTGGTTCTTATATATAAATTTGAGATATCAAATAGGCTAAAATTTACGCTTGGCATATTTTATCGAATTCCTACATTTTTTTTAAAAAGTTTGGCTCAAATATCTTTTCCTGGTTCTTATATATAAATTTGAGATATCAAATAGGCTAAAATTTATGCTTGGCATATTTGATAGAATTAGAAATACAAATACTACTTCATTTTTTCTAAAAGTTTGGCTCAAATATCTTTTCCTGGTTCTTATATATAAATTTGAGATATCAAGTAGGCTAAAATTTATGCTTGGCATATTTGATAGAATTCCTACATTTTTTTCTAAAAGTTTGGCTCAAATATCTTTTCCTGGTTCTTATATATAAATTTGAGATATCAAGTAGGCTAAAATTTATGCTTGGCATATTTGATAGAATTCCTACATTTTTTTCTAAAAGTTTGGCTCAAATATCTTTTCCTGGTTCTTATATATAAATTTGAGATATCAAATAGGCTAAAATTTATGCTTGGCATATTTGATAGAATTCCTACATTTTTTTCTAAAAGTTTGGCTCAAATATCTTTTCCTGGTTCTTATATATAAATTTGAGATATCAAGTAGGCTAAAATTTATGCTTGGCATATCTGATAGAATTCCTACATTTTTTTCTAAAAGTTTGGCTCAAATATCTTTTCCTGGTTCTTATATATAAATTTGATATCAAGTAGGCTAAAATTTATGCTTGGCATATTTGATAGAATTCCTACATTTTTTTCTAAAAGTTTGGCTCAAATATCTTTTCCTGGTTCTTATATATAAATTTGATATCAAGTAGGCTAAAATTTATGCTTGGCATATTTGATAGAATTCCTACATTTTTTCTAAGTTTGGCTCAAATATCTTTTCCTGGTTCTGAGATATAAATTTGATATCAAGTAGGCTAAAATTTATGCTTGGCATATTTGATAGAATTCCTACATTTTTTCTAAAAGTTTGGCTCAAATATCTTTTCCTGGTTCTTATATATAAATTTGATATCAAGTAGGCTAAAATTTATGCTTGGCATATTTGATAGAATTCCTACATTTTTTTCTAAAAGTTTGGCTCAAATATCTTTTCCTGGTTCTTATATATAAATTTGAGATATCAAGTAGGCTAAAATTTATGCTTGGCATATTTTATAGAATTCCTACATTTTTTTCTAAAAATTTGGCTTAAATATCTTTTCCTGGTTCTTATATATAAATTTAAGATATCAAGTAGGCTAAAATTTATGCATGGCATATCTGATAGAATTCCTACATTTTTTTCTAAAAGTTTGGCTCAAATATCTTTTCCTGGTTCTTATATATAAATTTGAGATATCAAGTAGGCTAAAATTTATGCTTGGCATATTTGATAGAATTCCTACATTTTTTTCTAAAAGTTTGGCTCAAATATCTTTTCCTGGTTCTTATATATAAATTTGAGATATCAAATAGGCTAAAATTTCTGCTTGGCATATTTTATCGAATTCCTACATTTTTTTCTAAAAATTTGTCTTAAATATCTTTTCCTGGTTCTTATATATAAATTTGAGATATCAAGTAGGCTAAAATTTATGCTTGGCATATTTGATAGAATTCCTACATTTTTTTCTAAAAGTTTGGCTCAAATATCTTTTCCTGGTTCTTATATATAAATTTGAGATATCAAGTAGGCTAAAATTTATGCTTGGCATATTTGATAGAATTCCTACATTTTTTTCTAAAAATTTGGCTTAAATATCTTTTCCTGGTTCTTATATATAAATTTAAGATATCAAGTAGGCTAAAATTTATGCTTGGCATATTTGATAGAATTCCTACATTTTTTTCTAAAAATTTGGCTTAAATATCTTTTCCTGGTTCTTATATATAAATTTGAGATATCAAGTAGGCTAAAATTTATGCTTGGCATATTTGATAGAATTCCTACATTTTTTTCTAAAAATTTGGCTCAAATATCTTTTCCTGGTTCTGAGATATAAATTTGATATCAAGTAGACTAAAATTTATGCTTGGCATATTTTATAGAATTCCTACATTTTTTTCTAAAAATTTGGCTTAAATATCTTTTCCTGGTTCTTATATATAAATTTGAGATATCAAGTAGGCTAAAATTTATGCTTGGCATATTTTATAGAATTCCTACATTTTTTTCTAAAAATTTGGCTTAAATATCTTTTCCTGGTTCTTATATATAAATTTGAGATATCAAGTAGGCTAAAATTTATGCTTGGCATATTTGATAGAATTCCTACATTTTTTTCTAAAAATTTGGCTTAAATATCTTTTCCTGGTTCTTATATATAAATTTGAGATATCAAGTAGGCTAAAATTTATACTTGGCATATTTTATAGAATTCCTACATTTTTTTCTAAAAATTTGGCTTAAATATCTTTTCCTGGTTCTTATATATAAATTTGAGATATCAAGTAGGCTAACCTTTATGCTTGGTATATTTGATAGAATTCCTACATTTTAAAAAAAAATTTTTTTTTTTAAATCATATCACCCCGAGCAAGGTGGAAACACCACTGATGTGCAGGGGGCTACAAAGGAGTGAAAAGATTGGAAAAGAGAAAGCCGGAAACCACATCTTAAACAGGGAACAAGAGATGAGCCTCTTCACCTGTTCAATAGACGTGGGTGGAGTGTGAATCGAGCAATAGTTTAGTTTAGTTTAGTTTTGACTGAAATATCTTTTCCTGGTTCTTATATATAAATTTGAGATATCAGGTAGGCTAACATTTATGCAGGCTACAAAGAAAAATGTTGATCTATTTGATCAGAAAGTTTTTTTTTAAGTTTCTGTAAAGTGTTTTCTTGAAATCCAAACTCTACTGTATCAATTCCTGTTTTTGAAAATGGTCAATAAGTCTACCATTCCTCCATGCTTAGAATATTGCTGCCACATATGGCCCAGTTTCCCTGCTACTTACCTTGTGCTCCTTGATAAAATCTAAACAAAAATCAGCAATATTATTGGTCCTTATCTGGCAGCTTGGCTTCAGTTGCCTCTCTGTGTCTTTTCTATAAATAAATGGTAATTGTTCAGATGAGCTCTCTGCTGTGGTACCTAGACTTTTTGAATTTAAGTGCAGTACAAGACTGGTGTCAAGATCTCATCAATTTACAGTTGAGCTGGCGAGATTTACCTGTAAATTTTTGCAACTTCTACATTAGTAGCTTCTTTGCTCGCACTTCCCGCCTGTAAAATTCCCTTACATATACTTGCTTCTCTGAAAGCTATAATTTCCCAAAATGCACTACCTGAAATTTAACAGGTATTAATTAATTATTTATCTCAATTGTTTTTCCAGTGCACTGCAAATGTCATGCTTTTTTCAAGGTGTGATATACATAATAGGCCTTACTCTACTATACTATGAAATATTAGCAGGGCATTTAGAATTCACAATTGTTCTTCACCTAGACTGATTGCCCTACCAAGGCTAAAAAAATCGATCTACACTACAATTTTAACCATATCTGTTGGGATCATAAGGACATTAATGTCCAATGAATGTAACAGCATCAACTGGAATTTGAACTCAATCTGCAGATTTTAAATAAAAATCTTCCCAATAAATGTTGCACCATCTACATATCTACACACACACACACACATATATATATATATATATATATATATAATTATTATATGTGTATCTTTTAGAATTTGCTTTCGTTAACACTTATGTAAGAAATTAAACTAAAATTAAAAAAACATTTTAAAAGAAAAATTGGGGCAATTAGGTCCTTGGATGTGTTTTGATCATTAGAGGCAAGACACTTTTTAATGAGTCTTATCACTGTGACCTGATCAGGCATAAACCCATCAAAATTGATGGAACCTTTCTGATTACAACATTTAAGCCAGTGGCTGATTTGAGAACATGTGTATAAACAACAACACCTCCTCCATAAAAAGGATAATAAGTAAATAAACAATATATCCACATACATACAAATATACATATATGCAAATACATATATATATATATATATATATATATATGGTAAATCAGTTTGGTGTTTTTGATTTTTGTTATTGGTGCATTTAAGTTTATTCATAAACCATATGATTAAGCTTAGAAAAAAAGTAAATAAATACAGATTCATTAGTAAAAGTTTGCTATATTTTTCTTTTCTTCTTTTCTGAAGAGTTCCAAGGGGCACAATATATTAGAGAAAAAAATGGTAATGGCTTAAATAATAAGAAAGTGAAAATACTTAAAAACATTAAGATGGTGGCACCTGATGAGGAAAAAAAAATAACTGGAAAGAAAATGATTGAAAAAAGAAGAATGTTAAAGAAAATGCCAGGCACGTGAATATTGAGTAAGAAACCAGAAAATAGACTCCTACTCTTTAAAAAAAAGAATTACATAAAAAAAAAAAATGATTGAAAAATTCACAAATGTTTAAAAACTGTTAACAACAATGAAGAAAGAGTCATTATGAGGTGTTGTTAATTATCCAGAGATCATGTTTGACTGGTGACCCTTGAAGCTGCAGTGAAATAATTTTGCTATTATAGTATCCTCATTACTCGAAGCTATTTTATTTTATTTTATTTGTGTTTTCTCTTTTATCTATTTATTTATCTCTTTTTAATTTAGATATTGCTCAACAATAGACAAAAAAAAAATGTAAAGAAGTAATTCTTAATAGGATGCCTTGCAAAATTAATTGATCTGGCACTTTCTATCTGTCAGTACTGATTTCACCTTCATTAAAATTACTAGCATTTCATTTTTTTAGTTAAGTAATGTTTTATTCTATTAGGTATTTTTTTTTAATATTTGCATATATATAAATGTATGTCCATTCAGAAGATATATGTACATACAAATGCATAATCATCAGGTATGCAATTAAAAATCTATTTGTAAGCACTTTGGTAAACATGTTGAGCAGGAATCAATATATAAGAATCAACCTATTTTGAGTAATTCTTGCTTTTTTCATACTGCACTCAAAGATGACCTCTTTGATCAGGTTTTTAATCAACTTTCTACTGTCGGCATATCTTTTTAAAAATCCTATGTCCCTTCAAGCAGCTGTTACTGCTAAACCTCATGCTATGAAGGTGTTGAACCAACAAGAGTCGCTTCGTACCTGTATCTCTCAATGTCTTGGCAGTGTCGAAACATCCTCCAGTGCCAGATTAATCGGATGAAAGTCTTGGTGGATAGTTCCTCTTTCAGCAGCAAGGTGGTCTACTGTGAGGTTGTTGCCGATTTGCAGTTGTCGGGTCAAATTAGTGGTCATCAGATATAAGAGATTCTGTTTTTCTTTGTTATCTCTTTTTTTAAACAATTATTCACTCACAAGAAAGCCTTAGAGCCAATCAAGTTAGAAAATATGAATGGCGCATTGGTGTACTGGGAGGGAGTTAAAGATGCAATATTTTCCTTATATTTCAGTATTATTCTAATATTCTATAATTATTGTGTCTTTTCAGTAGCAATGCTAACTTATTTTATAGAATTTCTAATTTCAGGAATGCTAATTCTTGTACATTTCTTTCTCTGTTATTTCCAGAGCCTACTATTTGCCAATCAAATAATACTTGTAGAATGTAGATTGAGTGGGCCCATGCTGTCGAAAACGATGGCAAAATATTTGAGATTATTATATATTAATAAATATACATGTTATCCTACGTCTATGACACGACTCAGAGTTTCATGCATTATGCAATCATCAGGTGCATATTTCAAACTGACAGTTTAATAGATTTGAATGTTCATGGGAATTAAATCTTATAAAGTTAAGTTACTGCTTTTTTAATAACAAGATTGAAAATTTGAATATTCTACGGTTACATGTGGATAAAAATTTAAAATATAGATTTAAAATTTTAAATGAAAATAAAAATAAAAAATAATAAAATGCAGGAAAAAGAAATCAAAGAGGTATAAATAATGAGTCTTAAAAATTTAAATATTCAAATATTACATGGGAAATGTAGGGAAAATTAAAATTTTAAAATTTTAAGTAAGAATAAAAATAAGATAAAATAAAATAAAAGTAAAATTAAGGGGTAAAATTTAGAATTAAGAATTAAAAATGTAAAGAGTAAAAATAAAATATGTTTAATTCATAATTGTTAAAAGTAATATTGCTGGAGAAAGAAAGAAAGAAAAAAAGATAGAAAAAAGAAAGAAAGAAGGAAAGAAAAAGAAAGAAAAAAAGAAAGAAAGAAAGAAAGAAAGAAAGAAAGAAAACAGAAAGAAAGAAAACAGAAAGAAAAAAGAAAAAAGAAAGAAAAAAGAAAGAAAGAAAGAAAAAAGAAAGGAAAAAGAAAGAAAAAGAAAGAAAGAAAGAAAAAAAGAAACAAACAAATAGGCAAACATAAAGAGGGATCTATATAAATCTGCGTCTAAGAATTTAAGTAAGTATTTTTTCTAGGACTGCATGTGGTCATTAAATCACTCTTTTTGCTAAGCAAATTTGGATTCTGGATATGGTTTAAAACGACAAATGTTTCTAAAAAACAGATTACATTTATCTCCTTTTCCACTGTAATGTTTGGATTTAGCAACGATATTCCAGGTAATAAATGGATTCTTGTAGTTTTTTAATTTCCAATAATATATGGATAAAGCAGTACTGTTGCTGTATTTACTGTTATTTAAAGACAACATGAGGTTGTTAAATGTTACCTTCCACCTGTTAGAAGTGCTTCCAAAGTAAAATTTAACAGCATTATCATCCGAATGAATTCGACCTCTATAAACAATACTTTCAGATTTACATTGGCCATTCAATGGGAAGTTGTTATTTTTTTGGCAGTTTCAATTATTTTTAGAAGGATCATTTTTGCTATTAGTTGGGTGACGGATATTTATTTGATATCATAGCTTATTGTTGTGAAGTATATCTATGTTTTTAATGCAACTATAACTAACTTTGACATTGTTTTTTGTTGAAGATTCTTTTAGTGTGGATGAATGGTAGAAATGTTTATGAATTATGTTAAGAAATAGTTTGCCAATGTTAGTTTAGACATTATGACTGAAGGGTGGATTAAACCAAATAATGTTATGTTGAAGTGATTTCTGCTTCTTCTCCCTACACTTTATTTCTTTATTTTTATTTTTTTTCATTTTAATTTCAAATTTTAAATTTAAATTTAAAATTTTTATCCACCTGTAACCGTAGAATATTTAAATTTTTAATCTTGTTATTAAAAAAGCAGTTAGTTTAGACGTTATGACTGAAGGGTGGATTAAACCAAATAATGTTATGTTGAAGTGATTTCTGCTTCTTCTCCCTACACTTTATTTCTTTATTTTTATTTTTTTTCATTTTAATTTCAAATTTTAAATTTAAATTTAAAATTTTTATCCACCTGTAACCGTAGAATATTTAAATTTTTAATCTTGTTATTAAAAAAGCAGTTAGTTTAGAGGTTATGACAGAAGGGTAAGCCAAACCAAGTAATGCTATGTTTTTATTTGATTTCTGCTTATTTTTGCCTACGTTGTTCTCATGAACATCAAGTGAGCTTAAATTCAAATTTATTAACCTGTCAGTTTGAAATATGCACCTGATGACTGCACAACGCATGAAACTCTAAGTTGTGCCATAGGCGTAGAATAATATGTGCATTTATTAATATATATATATATATATATATATATATATATATATATCTGACTATTTACGCTCTCACACTCTGATTGAGCACACTGGAAGAATGGTAGACTTTGAAAAACAGTAGCTACTCTGGCATGTATGCATTGTTCATTCAGCAATGAATTAGAACACTCTCGGCTATTGGGCATGTATAATGATAATATACACGCTAAAAGGTCTGCCTCCTTCTACCGAGTGCCCATAGCTCAGAGGTAGAATCGCCGACTGACACCAATTTGGTCGGGTTTCAATCCTGGGTAAAAGCAATCGGCTGTCTAACCGTACTGATGAGCTGTGATACAGCAAAACAGATCTGTCTGTGGATGACTATATACATATATATATGCATATTATACAGCTCTGTTCATGCATTGATCACTGATTTATTAACACCTGAAAAATAATACTATACTTATATACAGCCATATCATATGTATATTTATTAACTTATATCAATATATATATAATATGTAAAAAATTCCAAAATTTACATTTGTTGAATGGCCATTTCAGGAAGAAAATTCTCACTTCATCAGCAATGACCGAAACAAAAACTTTATTAATTCAAATATGGTACAAAAAATTTACATCCCAGAAGAAACCCCAAAAACATATCTATGCACAAGAAGTTAATCCTATTAATATTAATTTTATTAATATTAAAATTGATCAAGGTGGATCACCTTGTTCTGGCATTCATTTGCTAAAACTCATCAAATTTATCTCACACTACTTTCTCCTGTCTCTCTTTCCTTCTATCAGTCCAGTGAGTATTAGATTCTCCAAACTCTCCTTCCTCATTATTTGTCCCAGAAACCACAGCTGTCTCTTCTTGATGTTAAGTATAAGTTTTCTTCTCATTTTCAGCCTGTCAAGCACCTTATCATTCCTTACATTCTAGGTCCATGCTATCCTCAGCATCCTTTTGTAGAACCACATTCCTGCAGCCTAGAGCCTCTCCTTCATCCTTGAAGAGATTGTCCAACATTTGCTGCCATACAGAAGGAAAGATATCACTTAGCAGTCTAGCACTCTTTTCTTTGCTTCCAATGAGATTTTCCTGTCTCTTATTCAACAAATTCTTGGGGTGTTGGGACATCAAAGTATCATACAGTACTTGCATAGGTTCTTCCTTCCTTGTGGGTCTTTCTTCATTAAACCATTTATTTAACTGATTTTAATATCTTCAGTGTTCCCAATTTTTCCTTTTACTACATATCTACATCATTTTCCCAATTTGTGACATTATTACACTGTTTTCGCTCATTTTTTTTCTATCTTTAAACACTCTGAAAAACACTTTTTGCTAATCTTGAAAAATTTAGCATCCTTTTTGTTATTTCATTCTTATTCTTTTTTGACTTGGTGAATATAAATTTAATTTTTTTGTGAAGAAAAATTCTGCCAGCGACATGCCTAATGGTGTAATAGGATTTAGTGTTATTTAGTAAATTCTCTGGTTAGCTTTTGAAATATGTTCTTAGCCATGCCAATGCATTTTTGGAGCTCAGTGTCACACTTTCCATCCTTTATCAGAACACAACAAACAAATAGGCAAACATAAAGAGGGATCTATATAAATCTGCGTCTAAGAATTTAAGTAAGTATTTTTTCTAGGACAGCATGTGGTCATTAAATCACTTTTTTTACTAAGCAAATTTGGATTCTTGATATGGTTTAAGATGACAAATTTTTCTAAAAAACAGATTGCATTTATCTCCTTCTCCACTGTAATGTTTGGATTTAGCAACAATATTCCAGGTAATAAATCCAGGTATTCAAATTTCTTTACTTGTTCTTTTTTTTTTTTGGTTTTTATATATATACTAGCAGTATAGCCTGGCATTGCTTGGGTGTAATGAAAGCTTTAAAACTAATCCATGGTCCTGGAGCTCAAACTCTTTGGACGTTGACACAAAAGACTAAAAAGCAATAGTTGTTTCCAGTTAAAGCAAAACCATCGACTGAAAGAAAAATGAATGGATGTAAGTCAAATATTGATTTCCTGGTATCGATATCAAATAAGTTTTTTGTCAGAAACTGAATTTTGAAGGCTAAATAAGTCCTCTGAGTAAATGGTATCATGGCTGAGACTAAGAACTACAATTATACCTACTTAGAGCCAAACCTGAAGCAAAAACTAAAATAAAAGGGCTGAAAAAATACAGATATACAGGCAGATAAACAGACACACACAAAAAATCTTGCCTTTTTATATATATATTATCGATTTTCTGCACTATTGTAAGAACTGCAACCTTCAAACTTCTGAATATCGTTTCTTATGTATTTGTCTATGAGTGTATCAAATTTGATTAAAATCAGACCACTCCTTCTATAACCTCATTTTTTCGATTATCAATTTTCAATATTTATTGGGGGTTACCTCGACACAAAACCTAGCTATGAACACTCGCAGACACTTATAGTGCAAATGTGTAAATTTTCAAGAAAATCAGTTCAGCCATTTTGGAGTCTAAAAGTAACAGATACACACACACACACAGACACACACATAAACACAAACACAGACAAAGTTCCATTTATAGATAAGTTTAGATTACCTACCACAAAATTAGAATCTTGACTGATATTTCATGGTCAGAATTGTACATGGATTCTATAGGTTCAATAAACTTATTAAATTATCTTGTGGTAGTGGATAGATTTACTAAGTGGCCTGAAATTTGTTTACAGTGAATTTTTTACACAAGCTGTTTGCAAAATATCTCATTTTGGATATTATATTCTTGGATAACCGTACACAATTCATTGCTCACAGATTCAAAGATTTTCGTAAAATGTTCTCAACTTAACGTATTACTACTCCACTGTTTCACTCAAGGTCAAATGGACAAGCTGAATGATTTTGGGATACTTTTAAAAGAGCTTTGAAAAAGGCAAGTAATGAAAAAGTAAATGAAGAAGCACTACAAAAATCTTTGAGAATTTACCAAATAACACTAAATCCTATTACACCATTAGGCATGTTGCTGGCAGAATTTTTCTTCACAAAAAAAATTAAATTGGTATTCACCAAGTCAAAAAAGAATAAGAATGAAATAACAAAAAGGATGCTAAATTTTTCAAGATTAGCAAAAAGTGTTTTTCAGAGTGTTTAAAGATAGAAAAAAAATGAGGGAAAACAGTGTAATAATGTCACAAATTGGAAAAATGATGTAGATATGTAGTAAAAGGAAAAATTGGGAACACTGAAGATATTAAAATCAGTTAAATAAATGGTTTAATGAAGAAAGACCCACAAGGAAGGAAGAACCTATGCAAGTACTGTATGATACTTTTGATGTCCCAACACCCCAAGAATTTGTTGAATGTACAAGTAGAATTACCAGAAAAGGAAGCATATGAAAAAACCAGATGTTGACACTAAATGCAAAAAATACAGAGAAGTGGGTGAATACTAATAAATAAAAATCAAATATATTCTAATAGAAAAAAATTTCAAAAGGCTGGATGTTGTAGAGTAAATAACACATTCCCATTGAAAAAATGGACTAGTCTAGATGATTAATAAAGAACTCTAGTGAGTTTAAAAAAAGTCAGTCTTCAGAGTATTATAGATTTTACAGTGAGTGTCTATTCAAGACTAATATTATAATCACTAGAAAAAGAGCTATAATAATAAGAAGGATAGATAATGCTTGAGCATTGACTTGAAGAGGTTAAGAATGTAGTTTTCAGGAAAGTAACCTCCCCACAGGAGTCTGTTCAACAAGGTAGCAGTTCTAGGGAAAAATAGAAGAAATGAGGGTGCTTTGACATGCAAGTAGCATGATGTGTCTAAGTTGTAAAGGTCTGAACAAGTGGAAGTAGCTAAGAAAGTGATTTTCTGAGTACATCAAAGATTTCTCCAGGCATCCTAAAATTTCATATATAAAAATCCAACTTATGTGCACTGACCAAATTACTTGCAATGATGGAACCATATTCTTCCATTTCATGTCCACCCCTTAACTCTCCTATCACGATACTCTGATACATCTTTTCTTTTTCAACAATGGTAGCCATACAACTTGTGCTCTTGATTCCAAACCATTTCTCATAAGAATAAATACTGTCTTCAGAGTAAAAGAAATAAAAGAAAACAAACAAAAGAAATAAATAACAAATTAATCTCAGAACTTCAGTTTTTTTTTTTTTTTTTTTGGTCACTGGGTGCCTAATACGATTAGGCATTTTGAATTGTAATCACAGAAGAAAATGAGTTTTTTTTTGGTAACAGGTGAGGTTGAAGAAATCAGCTATAAAACTTTGGTCAATCTGGTATTCCATCCATATTAATCCCAGAAACTGATGGATCAATGAAAGACAAATCAATGAGATTTGAAAGGAGAAACCATGTCAGAGTTTGATCTTCTGATGAACTGACTTTTAATGACCTCTGACCTTTGTGCTTTCAGATGGCGTAAAAAGTTGTCACAAATGTGAAGATAGATCAATAAATTGACACATAATTAATTGCAGGATTTGGGTCTGAAACATTCACACTATAATGAGATTATTATTAATCACTGATTTAAGCACCTTAACAAGGGATGAGATTATGTTGAAAAATAATTTTAGTGTTAAATTTCAATTTCATCATGAAGCTATGATATAAACAATAGGCTCTTAAGAAGAATAAAACAGGTAAATATTCTATTTCTGGGATTCGTCATTTCAATAATTTTTAAAGACTTAATATTTGAAAGTTATTTAATGAAGACTACTTGGATAGCAAACATATTTTATTAACAGCTGGAAAATATGATCTTAAAAGATTTAAATGAAATGTCAATCATCATCTTCTGTTTTCTTGATTCTTTTTTATTGTTCTGGCACTATAATAATCTTTTTCTTTTTCTTTCACACTCAGTACCCCCCTTGTGTCTTAATGGCTTTATTGCCTTGCTTTAAGTGAAAAAAAGCATCTATTAAATCTTCAGTTAGTCAGTTAAGTGCCATACGTGAAACACACTTGGGCAATCATGTCTCAAAAGAGACATGACTGACTGGGCAGAAAATTATCCCGCAGTAGGTTGCCATTGCTTTCTGCGGTAGATTGGTTGCCAGCCAAGGCTATAGAACCCAATCTGTCCTGCTATTTAATCCATAACTGGAGGGAAGAGACAGATTAATACCTTTCCCGAGGGTATTTGTGCATAAATGAATGCAATGGATTCAACTGGGATAAAAACTTGGTTCCCCGATGTCTCGTTCCAAGCCGATATCTGAAGAGCATTGAAATAGTAAAAAATTCCTTATGAAAGTCATTTTTTTATGACTTTTCACCTAATTTTTTATTCTGTCACACTCAGTAACCCCCTAGTGTCTTAGTGACTTTATTACCTTGTTTATAGAAAATGATAAAAAAAAGCATCTGTTAAATCTTACCTATCTGAAAATGCATTGGAATAGTAAAAGATGTCTTCTGAAAGTTTTTTACGACTTTTTGCCCAATTGAAGGTCCAAGAGCCACTTAAGACAGAAAGTTGTTGTCCAGGAATCAAAGCAGCAGTTATGTTGGAAACATCCTAATATTTATATCATGTTCAACTTATGAGATTATTATTAATCATTGAATTAATTGCTTTGGTAAGAGATGAGATTATGTTGAAAAATAGTTTTTGTGTTAAACTGTCATTGTCATCATTAGGCTATAAACTGATTGATGCACCAACACATGCAATAACTTCTAAAGAAGAGTGCAATGTTTAGAAAAAAAACAAGGAACTTATTTTACTTCTTGGATTCATCATTTCAATGTTTACACGGCAATAGATACATTTTTATATACTTAATACTTCAATGAAGAAAATAAAAAAAGATATTTAATGTCAATGAAAACTTTTTGGATAGCAAAATATGGCTATAACAAAACTTACCTGAAACAGATGGTAAGTGGAAGTTTTTTTTTATATGCTTAATACTTTAATGAAGAAAATAAAAAAGATATTTAATGTCAATGAAAACTTTTTGGATAGCAAAATATGGCTATAACAAAATTTACCTGAAACAGATGGTAAGTGGAAGTAGTAGAGGTCCCCAACTTAAATCTTACTTGGAGCTGAGGAAACAGATTTTTAAGGACCTGTTGAAAAGGCTGTTCTTCGAATGAAATTGTTATATACGTAACTATGAACCTTAATGGATATGTCCAATGCTCATCAATACGTTGGACACAATTATGAGGTGATTTATATTGCCATCTAGTGATTAATATCGCTGAGACGCAATTCTGAAATTGTTAGGCTCTCTGCCTCTGGATGGAGAGTTACCCGGACGAGGCTCTATTGATGGGTAGAATCGTGTCTGGAGAAAAATAGACACGTAATTTTTCCCCAACATATATGGCTCAGATTAGTCACATTAAAAAGGCCTTGTGCCACATTTTTTTCAAGTGTGGAGGCAGCTATATACTGATATTGCTGTCTAGTGATTAATGTCATTCAGACGCTTATCTGACATTGTCGGGCTATCTGCTTCTAGGTAGAGATTAACCCAGACGAGTCTCCGCTAAAGGTAGAGTCTCATCTGGGGAATGTAGACATTCAATTTTTGCTCGGGCCATATGGCTCAGCCCCATTAAAAAGGCCTTGTGCTACATTTTCTGTAAAGTGGGAAGGCAGCTAAATATCAATATTGCTAACTAGCATTTCACCACAAGCAGTAGTTATTTACTACATGCAGCCATCGAGTATTGTATTTTGTTGATGTTATAAAGATGTAGAGGTGCCGGATATGCTTGTCAAATTGGCCTTGTGCCAGACACAACCAAAGTCCTTACAATTTAAATACCAGAAGGTTGAAAGTTGGATGTTGAAATGTGGACGGATAAAATATTTCGTTCGTGCATTAAAGTAAAATTTTTATTAACGGAATAACAAAATTGTAAGAAGAAAAATAAAATGTTCATAGAGAAAATGCATGTAGTTAATTGTTCAAAGAGAAATGTACTTATTTAAATTGTTCTACAGAAAATAAGAGTTCATGGTTGATAGTAGTGAGTAGCTAAGTGTCCTGGGGTATATACTGATAGTAGCAAAATGTAAAGTTTTATGTTCCTTCCTCTTTTTGGTAGGTTAGTGACACGGTGAGGAAGAAGGTGAAACAAATAAAGAAATTGTGTACTTATCAGAGACAGTTGGAGTATCCTGTTGTTGTTGTTGTTGTTTTCTTTGGCAGCATGGAGTGAAAACAAAGAAAAGAAAATTGGAAGTAAAGGTAGAATGAATGTAGGTTGGTGAGACATGACCTCCACTTGAAGTTTCTTTCTTACATGGCGATGAGAGGCTATCAGATACCTGCTCACATTCTGAATGAATATGACTGGTCATAGAAAGTGGTTAAATAGTGTATTATCATCATGTGACCGGCTCCAGTGGCATTATCATTTTAGGTGTGAAAAAAAAAAATTGACTGGCATCATAGATTAATTTGCTTATTTCCTATCCAATCAGGATCCAGAATTTTACTTTTTACACTGACTTGTGAAATTTGTCTTGGTCTGGATTTTTTCAAAATGTTTTTAGTTGTTTGGATCCAATTTTGAGGGTGTATAATTTTACTTTTTGCATTTTAGTTAATTGTTGGATGATATAGGATTTGTATCCTATTAGGATAACCATTTCATGTTCCAACTTCTGTTTTGATTATTTCTCGATCAGCAACCTTTTTAGGTTAAAACAGAAATAAATTGAATTTATATGAAGAATATATAGATATATATATATATTTTTTTTTTCCCAATCTTCTCACTTTTTTTTTTCAGTTGGAGTAGATAGACTAAACTATCGCCCGGTTCAAATTCCACCCACGTCTATTGAACAGGTAAAGAGGCTCATCCCTTGTTCCCTGTTTAGGATGTGGTTTTCCGGTTTTCTCTTTCCCAATCTTCTCACTCTTTTTTTTTCAGTTGGAGTAGATAGACTAAACTATTGCCCGGTTCAAACTCCACCCACGTCTATTGAACAGGTGAAGAGGCTCATCGAAAGAGTGAGGAGAGTGGGAAAGAGAAAACCGGAAACCACATCCTAAACAGGGAACAAGGGATGAGCCTCTTCACCTGTTCAATAGACAAGGGTGACGGAGATCCGAAGGCGAATTGACATGGCAAAGGACGCGTTCCAGAAGATGAGCAAAATACTAACACACAAGGAAGATCTCAATAGAAACGAAGAAAAGAGTGCTAGACTGCTACGTGATGTCAGTTCTTCAATACGGCTGTGAATGCTGGACAATATCATCGAAAATGAGGACAAAACTGGAAGCGGCCGAAATGTGGTTCTACAGAAGGATGCTACGGATATCGTGGACTGAGCATACAAGCAACGACGAAGTGTTAGAAAGAATGGCAACAAAAAGGAAATTGATGCTGAACATCAGGAAGAGACAACTGAAGTTCCTGGGACATGCAATGAGGAAGGAGAGCCTGGAGAACCTGATACTGACTGGACAGATAGAAGGAAAGAGAGACAGAGGAAGGCAGCGGATAACATATTTGCAGGGTCTGATCGGGTGGATGACGGAACGGGGGTTGCCAGGAGCAACAGGAGCAAACATACTAAGAGCCACAAGGGATAGGGAGACGTGGAGAGCCATGATCGCCTACGTCCTGAAGGGACAGGACACATAGAAGAAGAAGAAGATGTGTGAACCAGGCGATAGCTTAGTTTATCTACTCCAATTGAAAAAAAAAAGAGTGAGAAGATTAGGAAAGGGGAATCCGGAAATCACATCCTAAACAGGGAACAAGGGATGAGCCTCTTCACCTGTTCAATAGACGAGGGTGGAGTTTGAACCAGGCAATAGATGGATGGGAATCAAGGAGATAGAAGATGGCAATTGACATTGCATTTAAGCTTTTGGAGATTGTAGCTATCAGGAAAATAAGTAAACAGTAAGTAGTTTCAAAAATAGGAAGTGCATAAAAGGAAATTATTACAGTAGACGAGAAGGCTATATTTAACTATTTTGATAGTAATATATATATATATATATATATATATATATATATAGATAAATAAAGAATATATATATGTATGTATGTATGTATGTATGTGGGTGTGAGTGTGTGTCGTAAATATGTCAGACAGTTTGAAAAACTTATATATTGACATTACTCATTTATAAACTGACATCATCTTTTGCTGATGATGCTAGTTCCTTGACAAAACAGGTCAAAGTAGATGCTTTTGAAATGATCTTATATATTTACCATTTTACTGAATTCTCATCCAATTTGAGTCACACACACATACACACACATGCACACACACACATAGAGAGAGAGAGAGAAAGAGAAAGAGAGGAGATAGATATTATTCATTTATACAGACATATACCTCTGAATGCATATTATATGCAAACATATATATATATATATATGAATGAAAAGAATATGCGATGCATATGTACATATATATAAATCCATATGCACACATATATATAAATGCATATGCACACAAACACACACACACATACATATATATATACATATTTAATGCCTAATTTATATTGTTCATTTTTTGTAGGAAAAGAAGACATTTTTTACACTGGTTCTCTATAATTATGTAGAAAAAATCACTTTTTGTGTACATTAGATTATAAAAAAAAAGGAAGCTATTATAAAAAATGAATAGAGAGTCTTTCCATGGGTGATCACATTTAGATTTAATTTTTTTCAGGATAGGGTAAAAAAAAAAAATTGCTTTATTTTGCCATAAAGTTGATCCACATAAAATGAAAGTAAAAAAAATTACAATGTAAATGAATAAAAATAAAGTGATTTACTTCTAAATTTAAGCAAGAATGTCAGTCTGTGTATATGGGACCAAATTTGTGTGTGTGTGTGTGTGTGTGTGTGTGTGTAGACAAAATGAAAGTTTTATATCTGTGTGATTATACATTATGTCTCTGCTTGTGTGATAAAGTTTCAATTGCATGTATATTTTTTCTGAATGTTCAATCTGAACAAATAATTTTCTCGACATTTAAACATATATTTTAATTATTTCACCCCAAGCAAGGCAATAAAGTTACTAAGACACAATGGGGTTACTGAGTGTTAGAGAATATGATAAAAATATCCTATTAAGGAGATACGGCAATAAAAGAACAAGAATTAAGAAAACAGAAGATAACAATTGACTTTGTATTAAAATTTTTAAAGCTCAAAGTTATCTTGAAAGCATGGAACTAAAAGAGAGTTCGCCAAGTGACAAATGCAATAGAAGAAACTGTTAGCATAGAACGTATTGTTAAAATTCAACTGTAAATTGATGAAATCTTGCTCCCAAACTAGTACTCCATTTAAAGTCTAGGTCCCACAGAGGAAGGTTTATCAAAAAACTTACCATAAAAGTATTTATAGAAAAGCTACAAGGAAGTTATGTTATGGCGGTGGAAAAGGAACTGAAGTCGAGATGCCATGTCAGAACTAATAACATTGCAGATTCTTCTTTGGATTTTATCAGAAATCTATGAATATATATCAGGAGAACCAAGGCAGCAATATACAATGCAAAGATTGTAAGGTAAGCTTATAAATTTTTTTTTTTTTTTATAAGCATTTCACCCCGAGTAAGGCATGTCACTGCCACTACTGCGCAGGGGGCTACGTAGAGTGGAGAAAAGACGATTAAATATAGGAAATGTCAGAGGGTGGGTGATAGGCGGGTAAGGATACAGAGAATGAGGGTTGGGTAGATGAGAGTGTTCTGAGAATAATTGGGAGTTAGTGTGATAGGAGGTGTTTATTGACCCTACATTTAAACACCTGGAGATTGTAACTGTCAGGAAAGCAGAGTTGTGGAAGGGAGTTCCACAGGCGGGAAGCACGAGAAAAGAAGCTGTTGGAGTAGAATTTACGTTACATCTTATTTGTTTAACTGTAAAAGGGTGGGACCTAGTTGCTAATCTAGTATCTCATGTAAATTCGTGCTTAGGCGGCACCAGTGATCTAAGCTCATCAGAGCAGTAGCCATGAAAGTACTTGTAGAAGAGGCACAGGGAAGCCACATCACGCCGGTGAGAGAGCGGCTGCAGCCGGACTGCCAAATCAGTATCAACCATGTTACAGATCCTCCTTTGTATTTTGTCAAGAAGCCCAAGGAGAGCAGCAGAAGATAGATTCATTGTTGCAGGGTTAGCCATTGATTCAGTATGACTCTTCTGGAGGTTAGCATCAGCCATATGCTGATGGAAGGTAAAAAGTGTTCTCTCAGATGATTAAAAGAGAGCAGTTTTGTTTAGGAGGCATTAAGATTAACAACTCCCCTTTCTTGCCCCATTTAACAACAGATTGTAGGTCATTTTTGTGATCACCTGCCAGTTTAACCTTATTGAACTGGTCAGACTTACTATTAAAACAGGAGTCTAACTCTGCCAAATAAAAAATAATATAAATGTTTGAATCATCAGGGTTGATATTAATATAAGAATTGATCAGGAAGGTAATTTATGAAAGTTAGAAACAATGTAAGTCCAAGAATACAGTCCTGATTAATTAACACACACACACACACACACACACACACACACACACATGCACAAATGCACACACGTGCAGATCTGCATGTGTGTATGTGTATATAAAGCAGGCATATATACATAATTAGGAGCATATATTTCTCTCTTTCTTTCTCCTGAAATAACGATACACATATACATAAGATTGTATATATAGACATACACTGATCGTCATTTGTGGTCGAGATGTCTAAGACATGCCAGATCACATGGTGGCTTCCCCAATGTGGATAGGGGTCACCGGTTCGAATTCTGCTGAATGACACACATTTTTGTAACAAAAATTTATCATAAAATAATCAGGCTGGTAGAAATAAATATATAATACTGTTTGATTATAAACAGAATATCTACTTAAATACAAGTATTGAACAAAAATAATGTTCAAACAAATCATTTCAAATTTTCGGTTGTTTATAACCAGTTTCGTTAATCTTTGGTAATTTCCGTAATATAAAACAGAATATCTACTTAAATACGAGTATCGATCAAAAATAATGTTCAAACAAATCATTTCAAATTGTCGGTTGTTTATAACCAGTTTCGTTAATCTTCGTTAATTTCTGTAACATACACATGTGTAAACACTTTGCTTTCTTTCCTGTTTTGTTTCCCTGTCAATATATATATTTATACACCATACATTCTATATACAGGGGTTGGACAAAATAATAGAAACATCTTCAAACTTAAAGCAAATTTATTTCAATCTGGAGTAAAACTGCTTTTGGCAGTAATTAAAGCTTGAATTCTGCATGGGATTGACTCATAGAAAATTTGAATTGTTTCCAGAGTAATTTTTATCTGTTCTTTAACTAAAACAGTTTCCAATTTCTTCAATGATGATGGTGGAGGATATTGACTTCTTACTATTTTTTCTAAAATGAGCCAAAAATGTTCAATGTTGTTGAGATCTGGGGACTGTGGTGACCAGATAAGATGTTTTACTTCACTAGATTGTTAAGAATTTAGTGCATTATCATCTTGAAAGATGGCATTTCCCTCTGGAAACAGTTCCAGAATCATGTGATGAAGTTGATTGCTTAAGATTTTTAAATAGTCCTGACTGTTGATTTTAATAAATTTATTAAATAATATCTGTAAATTGAGAAATCTTGTTAGAAAATATGCCCTAAGAAATCCTTTCAGAGGATGCATATTTTTCTAATAAGATTTCTTGAATATTCTGACCAATAGATGTAAATAGAAATACTGTTTAATAATTAAAAAATGGGGTATCTTCTCAAATATGGGTATCCATTAAAAAATAAATGTTTAAACAAATAAATTAAAAATATGTCTGATTTAAGCTATTTCATAACGGATTTCATAAAATTTTGTAAATATCTATCTATTTCTCTCTCTCTCTCTCTCTCTCTCTCTCTCTCTCTCTCTCTCTCTCTCTCTCTCTCTCTCTATATATATATATATATATAGAGAGAGAGAGAAAGCAATATATAAGCAAAATCACTATATATATATATATATAGAGAGAGAGAGAGAAAGAGAGAGCAATGTATAAGCAAAATCACATTGTAAGTATATGTGGGAATGTATATGTGGAGAGAAGTCAGTATAAGTAAGTAGGTTGACCTAATGGGGTCAAACAGACGCCAAAAGTCAAGGGAATTGGTTTTTTTCAGAGGTCAAACTCTTTCAAGATGGTCTGAACAACTTCAAAAGCCATTATTTGGAACTGGACTCCATTTCTTTTTTCCCTCTTTCCTCCTTTTTTTCCTTCTTTCTCCTCTTTCCCCTTATATTTAATGTCATTTATTTGTTTGTTTGTAATTTTATGTTTATTATTATTATTTTTATTGTTATCCCTCTCCTCATTTTAAGAAAAGATTCATTCTGGCAGAAATTTTGTACCAGATGGAGGAAATTTTGTAAGGTCTGATGATATGAGCTAATTAAACTCATTGAAATAGTTTATAACTGAAATGACATGTTGAATTTTCCTTTATATATATATATATATATATATATATATACAAGTGAATAAGGAACAAAGAAAACATTAACAACGTTTAAAAGATTAATTTAAAACAGTGCTCCATATAAAATTGAGCTGTGAATATTAATACAATATTAAAGCTCATGTACTTAAAACACCTAAAGTTAAATGGAAAATTCTCAAACAAGCCAGAACATCTAAATTGGTAAAGGACCCATGTTTCCTCTGTCTCTAAAAAAAATGGAAATCATTAAATACATGAGGAGCAACATGTTATTAAACCAGTGGCATGAAACCAAAGTGAACTGCAAACACATTAAAGAACTAACCTTACAATCATGCTAAAATTACAAACACTAAAGGTAAGATCTCTAGAAACAATAAACCTTTATAGTATTAACAACACTCTTACCTCAAATTTTAATTTTATTTCATACTACAAACTGTGGTCTAATTAAAGTTTTATATAAAAAAGAGATTTCCTAAATTTTAAATTAAGGTTAAATACAAAAACTAGATTAACTATAAAAACTAAATTTAAATACAAAATATTTGTAGTTGTATACTTCACTAATACAAATATGTTTACCAAATAACAATTCCTAGTGCCTCCTCTCCTACTACACAACCCCATATATGTTTCCTTATTTTTTCCTATTGGTAAACCCAAAGGACTGACTATAAAGACTGCAAAGAACCAGACCTTATCTTCTAATGTTAACTCTGTCTATAAAATTTTCAACACTTCCATTAATCACCTCTATCTTCTACTCCTTCCCTCTTTTCGTTCAAATTCTAACTTACAACTTACAACTCTAATTTCCCATTTTCCACCCCACTTACCTCTCGCACATAATTCGCCAATATAAACTAAAGAATTTTCCATTTTCTTTTCACACTACCTGATGAGACATTGTCCTTTAAATGTCGAAACAAAATGTTCACTTTGTAGTAGATGATAATTTGTACATGTTCTAAACTATAATTTATAATAAATATATATTGTGTGCTTTTTGTTTTTTGTTTTATGTTACTCGTCTCGGGTTTTTTTCTTTGGGCTGCATACTTTGACTGATGTTCAAGTGCCTAGCTCATTCTTTTTTTATCACCATTTTTTCCTTCTGCGTATGTGCTTGGAGGGTTTTTCGAAACGAGTATAATGACAAGTTTACATTTATATATATATTAATAAATAGATAGCATTTGTATTATATAAGCACTTCTTAGATAATATTTAACAGAAACCCAGTAAAAATCAGCTACAGTTGCACCAAGAGCATGACATCTGTAACTGCAGAGCAAAAAATGATTCCCCACTAAATGGTAAATTCTAGTTAAACAATATATGTCAAGCAACGGTAAAATCACCAAACAATGAAGAAAATGTATATAGTAGTAACAGAGAAACTATATGCTAAAAATATCCTTTACAAATAGTAAATACTCTTACAAATAGTAAATACTCTTACAAATAGTAAATACCGTTACAAATAGTAAATACTCTTACAAATAGTAAATATTCTTACAAATAGTAAATACTCTTGCAAATACTAAATACTTTTATAATAGTAAATACTATTACAAATAGTAAATACTCTTACAAATAGTAAATAGTCTTACAATAGTAAATACTCTTACAAATAGTAAATACTCTTATAAATAGTAAATATTCTTACAAATAATAAATACTCTTACAAATAGTAAATACTCTTACAATAGTAAATACTCTTACAATAGTAAATACTCTTACAAATAGTAAATACTCTTACAATAGTAAATACTCTTACAAATAGTAAATACTCTTGCAAATAGTAAATACTCTTACAATAGTAAATACTCTTACAATAGTAAATACTCTTACAATAGTAAATACTCTTACAAATAGTAAATACTCTTACAAATAGTAAATATTCTTACAAATAGTAAATACTCTTGCAAATACTAAATACTTTTACAATAGTAAATACTCTTACAAATAGTAAATACTCTTACAATAGTAAATACTCTTACAATAGTAAATACTCTTACAAATAGTAAATATTCTTACAAATAGTAAATACTCTTACAAATAGTAAATACTCTTACAAATAGTAAATATTTTCTAAACATATATGGAAGATTAAAAACAAAAAACAAACTACACCGAAATAAGTAATATAACTTTAAAATTAAAAATTTATTGCCAACTAAATTTTATTTGTTTATTTATGCTGTATAACCCGGATATAAGACACCCTGATATAAGAGAAACCCGGATATAAGATATTTTCTCTGGTCCCAAATTAGAGCCTGTGGTACTGTATATAAAATAGACCAAACCCGGATATCAGATAACTTTTATCCGGTCCCAACAACTCTCTTATATCAGGGTTACACTGTAATACCTTTTTCTTTCAACAATTTATTGTTGTTTTTTTACATAAGTTTTTGTGTCTAGTAATACTTTTTTCTTTTCGAGTATCAAGATTCATTCGGATTTGTTTTTTTTTTAAGGGCAGGGTCCCCAAGTCCTACCCTGTTATTTAACCCATAACTGGAAGGAAGGGATGGGATTAATACCTTTCCCAAGGGTACCAGTGGTTAAGTGAATGCAGGGAATTCAATTTGAATTCGAACTCGGCTCACAGATTTCTCTTTCCGAGCCGATATCCACTGCACCACAACGCACATTCGTCACTAAATGCTTACAGCACCTGGTATTCCCAAGTGGTCACCCATCTAAGTACTGACCAGGCTCAACGTTGCTTAACTTCGGTGATGAAGCGAGAACTCTGAAAATGAAGATGAAAATGCATTCATGAAAATTTTTAAAAAAATGTTATTTAAAAACCAAAAACCAAAATGAATGCCTAACCCTAACCCTAAAAAATACTAATATATGTACAACATACAATGCAGATAATTTAACATACTTTATACAAACCAATACTTTTAACAATACAAAAATTTATAACTTATACTCCAACATAATATAAAAAGATAAAAACATTTTTACAAAAATAAACCCAAACAATACTTAGTTGTTGTTCTTAATACAATATACTTTAGCATACCATAATTATTTAATTCTAATTCTAACCTAAACATTCCAGCCTCTTTACTCATCAGGCTGTACAAAATTTAATTAAAAAAAAAAATTTAAAAAATTTAAAAACCAAACTCCTGCTAAAAATTATTATCTACCGATTTAAATAATGTATGCTCCCACAATGTATCTTATTCAGACAAAATATATTTATTTGAAACTGGCATCTATGGTTCAGTCATTTTCTACCACTGTAATGTAACTTCTCTGTGCTTTTTCTATAAATATTTTTTTAGTAATTGTTCTAAGGAATTTTCCTCTTTTTTGATCCCGCTACAGAGAAATAGTACACATTTAAACTATTTATGAGTTCATACTGACATTTCTGGATTCTTCTGTATATATATATATATATATATATATATATATATATATATAATCTAAATCTAAACTTATTTATAAATGGAATTTTGTCTGTGTGTGTGTGTGTGTGTGTGTGTGTCCCCATTACCTATAGACTCCAAAACAGCTGAATCGATTTTCTTGAAAATTTACACAGTTGTACTATAAGTATCTGCGAGTGTTCTTAGATAGGTTTTGTGTCGAGGTACCCCTAATAAATATCAAAAATCAATAATCGAAAAATTCGGGTTATAGTAGTGGTCCGATTTTAATCAAATTTGATACACTCATAGACAAAGACATAAGAAATGATATTCAGAAGTTTCAAGGTTGCAGTTCTTACAATAGTGCAGAAAATCGATAATATATATAAAAGGCAAAATGTTTGTGTGTGTCTGTTTATCTGCCTGTATGTCTGTATTTTTTTCAGCCCTTTTATTTTAGTTTTTGCTTCGGGTTTGGCTCTAAGTAGGTATAATTGTAGTTCTTAGTCTCAGCCATGATACCATTTACTCAGAGGACTTATTTAGCCTTCAAAATTCAGTTTCTGACAAAAAAACTTATTTGATATCGATACCAGGAAATCAAAATTTGACTTACATCCATTCATTTTTCTTTCAGTCGATGGTTTCGCTTTAACTGGATACAACCATTGCTTTTTAGTCTTTTGTGCCAACGTCCAAAGAGTCTGAGCTCCAGGACCATGGATTAGTTTTAAAGCTTTCATTTTCATTACACCTGAGCAACACCGGGCTATACTGCTAGTATATATATATATATACACATCCTTTTTTAATTCAAGATTAGTTGGTGCAGTTACCAAAAGATTGAAAAGTATTGTATTTGAAATATTTATGAAAAGTCAAAGAAAATTTTAAGCTTTTTTTGTCTACTGGTAACGAAATACTAATCTTTGATTTTGCAGACTGTGTTCTGTCTTTTGCCAGGTATAGACTAGTTTAAAAAAATTTTTCATTTCACCTATGTTAAATTTTTTGTCCTGTTTAATATTTCCCTTTCAGATTTTTTATATTCTTTTCTTCCATAGTTTATAACTGAAACAGATTAATGTTGAATTTAAAATTTAACATTGAGTTTTAATGTAAAATTTATCATTTCCTTGTTGCTGCTTGTTTCTCTCTCTCTCACTCTCTCTCTCTCTCTCACTCTCACTCTCTCTCACTCCCTCTCTCACTCTCTCTCTCTCTCTCTCTCTCTCTCTCTCGGAGTCAGACGACTTACAGAGAGTATCTTTGAGTTGACATCCGTTCTTACACGTGCTCTTCGATTATATGTTGCGTATGTATATATGTTTATATATATTTGTGTGTGTGTATTTGCCTAACTGATGTAATGATGCATTTTTTCTTAAATTTTCACTTTTAAGAGAGCGATCATTTATTTCTGTTTTTGGGTTTTTTGGGGGTCTTTATTTGTGAATTTCATTCGTGCAAAATCTACTGTACAACAAAGATGAAAGCTGACGATGACTCACCTGAAATAGGCCTATACTTCTGCTTAACCATGGAATAATGTGTTTGTATTAATTTTACATATATTTGCTCTATATGTATTTATATACATAGAGCTCTCCTAAAGAGTTATCCTACCACTTTATGTACAGGATACTCTTTTGGATTCTTCTATATCTACACTGCATGTTTTTCATCTTTAAACAAGTTATTTCGCTACCTTGGTTTCTACCATGTGTGGTTTCTTCAGGTGATTTTTAATAACTTTAAAAAATTTTAATTTTTTAAGTTATTGAAAATTGCCTGAAGAAACCAGTTGTGGTGGAAACCAAAGTAGTGAAATAACTCATTTAGAGATGAAAAATATTCAAAAGTTCTACAATATAATTGTATAGAACACTTTTTAATACAAATGTGTGCTGGTCTAACCCTATTAGGACCAAAAACTAAGTATTAAACAATCAATATATATATATATACTTTTTAATTTAAGATTAGTTGCTGCAGATCTTTGAAATATTTATGAAAAATCAAAGAAAATTTTAAGCTTTTTTTCTTTCTATTAATAACAAAATAATTCAAAAAATAGCAAAAGTTCATTGGCATAAGTAGTTTAGTTTTAATTTTCAGCAATAGGATTAGCTAATCAATGTCGAATATAGGCAGTTTCAATAAATTTTTCAGGAAAGAGATAGCTAATTATAAACCAATTGAATAGTAAAATTTCATTTAAAAGCTATATTTATAAATAGAAGTAAAAAAATATAATTAGTAATAGCAATTCAAAGTACTCCACCCACGTCTATTGAACAGGTGAAGAGGCTCACCCCTTGTTCCTTGTTTAGGATGTGGTTTCCGGCTTTCTCTTTTCCAATCTTCTCACTTTTTTTTTCAATTGGAGTAGATAGACTAAACTATTGCCCGGTTCACACTCCACCCACGTCTATTAAACAGGTGTAGAGGCTCATCCCTTGTTTCCAGTTTAGGATGCGGTTTCTGGTTTTCTCTTTTCCAATCTTCTCACTTTTTTTTTTCAGTTGGAGTAGATAGACTAAACCATCACCTGGTTCACACTCCACCCTTGTCTATTGAACAGGTGAAGAGTGCTCATCCCTTGTTTCCTGTTTAGGATGTGGTTTCTGGCTTTCTCTTTTGCAATCTTTTCACTCCTATGTAACCCCCTGCACATCCGGGGCATTACCGCCTTGCTTGGGGTGATATGATTAAAAAAAAAAAAACTTATACAAAGTATGTACTTCTGAATGGGATGTTAGAAGGTAGGGGAAAAGATTATAGCTACAAAGGGCAGATGAACTCTTAAGGAGTCACTGACCAGCTAATTGGAGGTGGTGTTTCGATAAATCACGATTCAGAAGGCAATGGGATACCACTCCACTATCATTCCCATGTACAATCATGGCTTTACAATATAGACATATAAAACCCAATGGCATGAAGGGGTTACTTCCAAGGGAAGTAACTCTTCACCTGGTAAGGATCAACGTGGGCAACAGGTGTCACCTGACTGTACATCCATTGACTGTTAGCACAAACCTCATAAAGGGGACACATCTTTCCGAAATTTGTCTTTTGCTTCAGAAGGAATGACATGAGCAACAGGTGTCTCTTGATTGTTACCCTGCGACTGTGCACAACAAAAAAAAAGCTTAGAGCAGCACCCAGACTGCAATACAACATGCTCCTGAAAGACCTCAACCGGCAGAAAAAAATACACTAACAGTGTGAGAAACAAACATGAAGAACAAATGGGAAATGGATATTTGAAATGGGATGCACTTAAAGAAGTGCTAGTGACATCAGCAAAAAACATGGTCCCCGAGGAAATGAGATGCAGAAGAAAAAATGAGTGGATGACTGAAGAGATTCTTGACATGATGCAAAAGAGACAGAAAACTATGCCAAAACATGGAACTGAATGGAACTGAATACAAGAAACTACAAAAGGAAATAAGGATCAAGTGAAGGTAGGCTAAAGAGGAATGGCTCAGCAACAAATGTGCTGAAAGAGAGAGATTGGGCAAGGCTTATAAAGGACAAATGCATAAAGAAATAAGGGAACTGATAGGACAAAGAACATGCTCCTTAACAGGGTGAATAAAATCTGAGGATGGAATAATCATATTGGAGAAAAAGGAAATACTCCAGCCATGGGAAGAATATATAAAAGATCTCTTCTATGACAAGAGAGAGTAACCGATAGTAAATGAAGATGCTGATGGACTGAAAATACTAAAATCCGAAATGAAAGATGCAATGGCCAAACTGAATAGGAACAAATCAGCTGAACCAAATGACATTGTCATAGAGATGTTGATAGCTTCAGAAGATTTTTGCATAGTGAAAATTGTAGAAATAATAAATGAAATCTACAATAGTGGTGTAATACCTGATGACCTAAGTAAATCAATTTTCATAGCTCTGCCTAAATAGGACTAGAACAGTGTGGTTTTGTCAAGAATACTGGAACAAGGAATGTGATATTTATGCTTAAGATGCTACCAGAAAGGGCGATACAAATAAAAAAAGGAAGTTTACCTGTGTTTTGTAGACCATGCTAAGGCATTTGACAAAGTACACCACAAGGAATTGATATAAATGCTTAGCAACCTCGACATACTTGGCAAAGACATCAGAGTAATAAAAAACCTCTACCGGAAGCAAACTATCCACACACAGACAGGAAATGAATTCATTAGATATACAAAGATAGAAAGGTGTGTAAAACAAGGATGTGTCTTTTCACCGGATCTATTCAACTTGTACAGCAAGACTAATCTGAGGACCCTAGAAGTTATGCCAGGATTTGTCATTAGCGGTCACACTCTGAATAACATAAGATATGCAGATGATACAGTGTTGATAGCTGACACGGAAAGAAAACTACAAGACATCCTAAAAAAGGTAGATAAAGAAAGTCAAAAGAAAGGACTACAAATAAACTACAAGAAAACCGAATGTATGGTCCTCAGCAAACAGAGGAGCCCAAAATGCCAATTACAGGTTGGGGATACTAAAATCAAGCAAGTACATGTATTTAAGTACTTGGGAAGTGTTCTAACGGAAGGCAGAAAGTGAGACACTGAGCTCGGAAGGTGTATTGGCATGGTCAAGGACGCATTCCAGAAGCTGAGCAGAGTATTAAGAGACAGGAAAATTTTGCTAGAAACAAAGAAGAGAGTACTGGATTGCTATGTGATGTCTTTTCTTCAATATAACAGTGAATGCTGAACAATATAATTACAGATGAAGGAAAAACTTGAAGTAACTGAAATGTGGTTCTACAGAAGGATGCTGTGAATGTCATGGATTGAGCATGTGAGCAGTGATGATGTTTTAGAAATTAATACTGAGCAACAGGAAAAGACATCTGAAGTTCTGTGGGCATCAGGGATAGGAAGATGAAGAAGGCCATGATCACTTACGTCCTGAAGGGAGATGGCATATAGAAGAAGAAAAAGTAAGAATGTGCTGCTTTGTTGTAAGAAACACTGTGGTATGTTTAGATCAGTAATTATCCCTATTCCTCTTTTGGTCTTGTGCCATATTTTTGTGTTGCTAAAAGTAAATATTACTTTTGTTTCTGGTTTTTTGTTACTAACACTATTTTGTTTAGTTTCTTGTATATAAATTGTATTCATTGTAAATATTAATTGGGATTTCATTTTAAAATATTATTATTTTTATCCCCACCTTCCACAGACAAATTGTACATTTGGAAATTATTTAGGACTCCTTAGAGACTCTGAGGTATTATGGTGGCTGTAGTAAAAATATGTTGTTTCGATGTAAGAAATACTGTGGTATGTTTAAGTCAGTAATTGTGGCAAGCTAAGTTTTAAAATAAGACATATTGAAGACTAGCCTTCCTCTATCCCTGCTTTTTGGCCTTGTGCCACATTTTTGTATTTTTGAAATAAATATTATGTTCCTCTCTAGTATTTACACTTTATGAATTTAAGGGCAGTAGTACTACTGCTTATACTACTACAACAACTAATTATTATTATTATTATTATTATTTATCATATCCTCTTCATTGTCATCACTGCCATAACTTTCTTTATTGTTAATTTTCTTGCTATCATTTCTGGGGAGCATTTGACAGCAAACTGATCTCAAATTTTCAACCTTTACTTTCAGGAGGTGTTAATGTCAGCATTGTTATGATTTTAATAGACCTAATTTTTCTTGGAATCTTGTGTGAAAATCATTGTATTTTATATGAATTGCTTTGAAACGATAGACACGGTGAAAAAAATAAAACCTTTATAAAAGGATCTAGCCTCATTGTTTTGGGTCACTAATGAATTCTTCTTCTTTTTCTCTATCTTTAAACTATTTTAGATATTTTTCCCAAATCTTTCACAGCAATTTTACTAAGTAAAGTGTTTATTTAAATTTTATTTCATTTTCTTTATTCCTTGGTTTGGTTTATTTTAAGAACACACAACAACTGATTAAAATTTTGAAAAATGGGTGAAAAATAAATTTAAAAAAAGCAAATAAAATTAATATAATCAAATTACAAAAAAATACTCCTCTATTTATTATTCTTGAAAGTTTTAAGTTTCGTACATTCTCCTGACTCCTTCAAAAGAATTTAAAAATAAACTCTTCAGAAAGAACCAATATAGATTGTTTCAAGATTTGAAAAAAATTAAGAAATTAAAAAAAGATATATTCTTATGAAGTAAAGGAAGACTTCTCTTTTCTTTTTAAATGATTATAATAAAATGGAGAATAAAAAATTACTTGAAAGTTGAACACAAAAATAAAAAAATCAAATATATGGTAAAACTAAAACAATGTGCAAGATTTTTAAAACAGTCATTTGAGAAATTTAATGTCCTTCAATCTGAAAGATTAAAATCTCACACAATTTTGATCCTTGATGAGTCAGTTCTTGACACACATGGACGTTAAATAAATCCAAACTATTGCTTGACTGCAATCTTACTAAAAGCAAAAAGATCCATTACAACAATTAGAACTTTTGTTATTTGCTCAACATCCATTTTGAATGAAATTTTTCTCATTTGAAAAGAAATAAGCAATGAAATTAAATTAAACTCAAGAATGAAAAAAAGAAAAAAATCAGACTTCAAAATGAAATGAAAAGAAGCTAGCAAGAAATTTATTTTTCTTGCCTTCTTTTCAAAATGATTTTTTTTTTGCACGTGGGAATTAGAATGTAATTTTTTTTTTACATTTTCTTTTTTAAAGTTCTCATTTGTAGCGGAGGGAATAAAACAAAAACAAATTTGATATATTCTTCATGTCTCTTTCTGTATCTTCAAAAAACTACATGGTAAAGGACACTAAGAATCCTTCTTTTTGCTAAACATCATATTCAAGAAGAGTAATGTATTAAGTGCTCAATGCTTCAGCCAAAGGGTAAGGTTTGTGGTTCAATTCTTACTACAACTTTAAATATTCTTTAAGGTTTGTGGTTCAATTCTTACTACAACTTTAAATATTCTTTAAGGTTTGTGGTTCAATTCTTACTACAACTTAGCTGGGACACGCAAAAAAAATATCATACTCCTTTCATAGCACATTCATAGCACATTCCATGAGAAATGCTACTTGAAATATATATACATATATATATATATATATATTTCAGATTAAATAAATTGCAAACAATATGTTTGCTTATTTGTAATAAAATCTGTTCATACTCACTGATAATCTTTTGCATATTATAATCAAAAGATGTCAGGAATGAGCTGTAATATTGATAGATATTATTTTCATCCATTTCTCAAGGTACCCAAGTACTTTCAACCTCTTTCTGAGGTCATCTTCAGGAGTGTGAGTTATGGTAACAAATGTAACCAGAAAACTGTTTTGCTAAAAATTACTGTACATTTTTTTCCTGCATCAAATACAAGAGCTGACAAATTGCTAGCATTCATAATAACATGAAAATTATCCAAAATGGAATTTTTTTATATGTTGTAAAGTCATGGTCCAAGCATGAAAAAATTTGAAGCAGTAATTTTAGTAACACAGTTTTCCAGTTACATTTGTTACCATAACTAACACCTTAAGAAACGAATATAAATAACATGTGTCAATGTTACAGCTCATTTTTGACTGTAATCTTTTGATTGTAATATGTGAAAGATTATCTGTGAGTATAAACAGACTTTATAAAAAATAAGCAAACATAATGTTTGCAATTTATTTAATCTGACACGTTTGAAAGAAAATTTGCTGCCCAAATACACAAATTTTAATATATATATATATATATATATATATATATATATATATATCAAGAGTATAAGAGATATGGAAAGAAAAAAAAACACAAAAGTTCCACTTCATTTTTATTTCTCATTAAGAAAGAACAAAATCTTGTCCAAAAATTCTGATTTTTAACATCTTTTCTCATGTTTCTATTTGGTTAGAAGGCCTACTAATATACAATAAATATTCAATCAGTTAAATGTCATATGTGATACATGGTTGGGTGATTATGTCTTGAAAGAGACATGACTGACTGGGCAGAAGATGAAAATAACCACTCTTTGCCTGATGAAGGTCATGAGACTAGAAACACGGGTAGCAAAAATATGAAAAATAAAGTATAATACATATTTTTTTTAAAATTCACTTTCTAAACAAAAAGGTTAATGGTTTCTTTCTTTTCTTTAAAATATATATATATATATCTTAGAAGTAGTACCAACTAATAGGTTGGCAGTCCACTGTTTGTAGTGATTTCACTTATTAAAAGCGCTAGATACTTAGTAGAGCATTATATATGGTAATATTTTTATTATAAGTTTATAATAAAAACATAGTTTACTGCAACACAAGAGCCATTGTGTTTCGGTACCATCTTATTAGCACCTCATCAGACTGTCTTTTTTTTACTCTGAGTAGCACATTTTGATGTTATTTTGTTATATATATTATCATAATAATAATAATAATAATAATATATATATATATATATATATATATATATATATTCTGTTAAATATAAGAGACAATGAATGTCTATTATGTTTAATCATGAGCCATTCTAAACATCATATTTTGACTTCAATTTCAGGTGAAAATAAAAATAAAAATTAAAAATTATTAAAAATTAAAGCCAAAATACGATTATATTTAACAGTATATGCTTAGAAAATTATCTTCTGCCTTGATACACTATGCGGAAGGGAATTCCACAGGTGGGAAGTGCGAGAAAAGAAGCTGTTGGAGGAGAAATTATGGTTACATCTTATCTGTTTTACTGTAAGAGGGTGGAACCTAGTTGCTAATCTAGTATCTCGTGTAAATTCGTACCTAGGCGGCACCATTGATCTAAGTTCAGCGGAGCAGAAGCCATGAAAGTATTTATAGAAGAGGCACAGGGAAGCCATGTCACACCAGTGAGAGAGTGGTTGCATCCGGTCTGCCAAGTCATTATGGATCACATTACAGATTCTCCGTTGTATTTTGTCAAGAAGCCTGAGGAGAGTAGCAGGGGTATCTGACCAGATGTGGAAGCAGTATTCAATACACGGGCAGATGGTAGATTTATATATGTGCAGGATAGATTCAGACGGGAAAAACTTCCGGGCCCTGCACAGAGAACCGACTTTCATAGTGGCGGATTTGGCAATGAATTCGATATAGTCATTCCATTTGAGGTCCGCCGAGAGTGTCAGGCCAAGGAGGTGTAGTGTTTTACTCTCTGGGATACAAGCCTGTTCCATGCTAATCGGAGGTAGATGCGATTGGCTATGGTGGTTAGTTGATAGCAGCTTTGATTTAGAAGCATTGAAATTTACAAGCCATTTTCTACCCCAGTTCACTACAGATTGGAGGTCCTTTTCAAGCTCGGCAGAGAGGTTCGCTTTGTCACTCACACTGGTTTTTTAATCGAGGTGAGAGTAAATTGTGGTGTCATCGGCGTACATGCCTACTTGGCATCTAATGGCATTGGGGAAATCATTAATGTAGATCAGAAAGAGCATGAGAACTAGGATAGAGCCTTGAGGGACACCCACATTCGTATGGTAGTTTTGGGAGGCATGTCCATTTAATACCACCTTCAATGTGCGGTTAGAAAGGAATGACTGGATGAGGTCAAACAAATGCCAGTTATACCATCGGTCCGCAGTTTGCATAAAAGGCCAGCATGCCAGACTCTGTCGAACGCTTTGGAGAAATATAATTATTATATACACTATTTACATTATTCGGACTATTGTCCTCATCTTTGTTGCCATTTGTATGACATTAAGGACACATGGCCCAGAACACATAGCACAGTGGATATAGATGCTGGTTAACTCCAGTGAATTTACTCAAAGAGTTGTGAGTTCAATACCAGGCTACAACAGTAGTGAACAAGTAACTTAGTGGGTCCAGTTAAAGAAAGATAACTCATGACTACCAGAAGAGGCTCCACACAAGGGATGAAGATTATATACCCCAGTGATCAAAATAAAGAGTTTGTTTAAAATTTCTAGCACCTGAAGAAGACCGTTGTGTACAACAGCTGAAACGTACAAATTGCAACAAAGATGAGGACAATAGTCCGAATAATGTAAATGCTTTAAATACTACCTCATCTCAGAAATATAGACAAATAGAATGATTAAATGTCGTACAAATGTCAACAAAGATGAGGACAATAGTCTGAATAATGTAAATGCTTTAAATACTACCTCATCTCAGAAATATGGACAAATAGAATGATCCATTATTAAACGTCATACAAATGTCAACAAAGATGAGGACAATAGTCCGAATAATATAAATACTGTAAATACTACCTCATCTCAGATATATAAACAAAACATAATTATTTATTATGTTAGGACATGTGAAAAACTATTACAAAATTGTCCAGTTTGTTTCGACATTGAAAGAACATTGTCTCATCAAGTAGTTAACAATGATAGTAATAAATGTTTTTATTCAAAAATGTTTTTGATTTTATGCAAATAATGCTTCCCTTTATTTTTGAAAAAAATTTCGTACATGGTGAAAGAATTTAACAAAGAGAAAAGAAAAAAGAAAAGAGGGAAGAAAAGAGAAGAAAATAAAATGAAAAATCAAGAAAAGGAAAAGAACGAGGAAAAGGATAATAGAAAAGAAATTGAAAATGAAGAATAAAAAAGATGAGAAAATGCTGAGAATAGAAAAGTCAATGAAAACAGCTAAAAAGGAGAATTCAAAATTTGAATGGAAATGGTTTGCAGACAGATATTACATATATTCAACTGATATCGGGAGGGAGAAAAGATGGATTCATCTTCTTCTTCTTCTTCTTCATGTACCATATTCCTTCAGGTCATAGGTGATCATGGACTTCCACTTGACTCTGTCTGTTGTCGCTCTCAGTATTTTTTCTCTTGGTATCTCTCCCAAGCCCCACTTTGCAATCTATTTTCTCAAGCCTATATATCTAGAATATATATGGATAGAAAGTAGCGTGGCCACAAAGTGAGGGTCCAGTTTATATATTAATTATAATAGAGAATTGATTCCCCACTTTATAATTTCTGTTTTTGTTTATCAAATTCTGAATAGGTATGAATCAACCTCTTCTCATTACTGATTAGCTACACAGAAATGCTTTTAGTTTTATTTCTTCTTCTTCTTCATGTGCCGTGTCCCTTCAGTATGTAGGTGATCATGGACTTCCACTTAGCTCTGTCTCTTGTCGCTCTCAGTAATTTTTCTCTTGGTATCTCTCCCAAGCTCCGCTCCATCAACCATTTGCTCAGACCTAACAAGTATATCTCACGCTGCTTTCCCCTGTCTCTTCTTCCATTTATCTGACCTGTGAGTATCAAGTTCTCCAGGCCCTCCTTCTTCATTACATATCCCAGGAACCTCATTTGTCTCTTCTTGGTATTTATTATCAGTTTTCTTCTCGTTTGCATCCTTTCCAACACCTCATCGTTGCACATGTGCTCTGTCCATGGTATCCTCAGCATCCTTCTGTAAAACCACATTTCTGCTGCCTCAAGCGTCTCCTTCATTTTTGATGAGATCGTCCAGCATTCAGTTCCATACAGAAGGACAGATATCACATAGCAATCAAGCACTCTTTTCTAATGAGATTTTCATGTCTTTCAGTACTCTGGTTAGCTTCTGAAATGCATCTTTGGTCATGTCAATGCATCTTTGGATCTCCATGTCGCACTTTCCATCCTCTGTCAAAACACTTCCCAAGTATTTGAATTTTTTACTTGTTTTATTTTAGATTTTTCAACTTGGCATATTGGTCTCCTCTTTTTGCTGATGACCATGCATTCAGTTTTCTTGGGGTTAATGCTCAACCCTTTCTTTTGCTAACTTCTGTAGAAGATCCTGCATTTTCTTTTCCGTGTCCGCTATCAGCACTGTGTCATCCGCATATCGGATATTGTTGAGATTTTGGCCACCAATGACGAATCCTGTCAAGGCTTTTATTTCTCTCATAATTGCTTCGCTGTGCAGGTTGAAAAGATCCGGTGAGACAACACATCCTTGTCTTATGCCCCTTTCTATTTTTGTATACCTGCTGAGTTTCCCTCCTATATCTTTCCCATTTTGCATGTAAGTAAATGCATGTAAGTAAGTGCAACAAATTAAACTGAAATTTCTTGCATGTAAAATTCGTTTGGATTTATGGAAAATGCCTTGTAGATAAAATCTCAAAAAGAATCTATGCATTATGAACGACCAATGATTTATATTTCACTGCAAAGTATTTTAATATGAATTTTTCTTCTCAATGAAGATTAAAAAAAAAAAAAGCATGTTCCAACGTGATAATTATTGGTGTGGAATTGGCATGCAGTGTTCAAATTCTAATAGCCAGTTTTATTCGTTTCACACTGATACTCTGGGAAGTCATTAGTCGATTTTTTCCATCTCTAGGTTAAATAAAAAAATCAGACTAGACTTTCTTGGCTTTGATAACAACAATTTTAAGAGAATTGAATTAAAACCTCTGCTAAACTGAGCTGTAACTTTTGGGATGAGGGTGAAACTAATGTAGAAGAAGGCCAACTGATTACAAAATTTGGTTTTAGAGTTGCGATATCACTCGCATTATTCTGTCTTTTCAAATCCCGTTTGTCATTTCTTTCCTCAATTCTCCCTATACTCAGTCTTTTCTCTCACTTTCGCTCCCTGTAACCCCCTGCATACTAGTGGCATTTCCTCCTTTAAAGAAAGAAAATGATTAAAAAGAGAATAGATATATATATATATAGTAATCCACAGACAGATCTGTTTCGCTGTATAACAGCTCATCAGTACGGTTAGACTCCGATTGCTTTTAACCCAGGATTGAAACCTGACCGAATTGGTGTCAGTCGGCGATTCTACCTCTGGGCTATAGGTGTTTGGTAGAAGAAGGCAGACTTTTTAGCATACATATTGTCATTATACCTGCCCAATGTATAGGAAAAATTAAGGCAGAGACATATTTCATGGTAAATTGGAAGTGTGGCCTGTTTCAGGTGAACCATCATCAGCTTCCATCTTTATTTTACAAAGGATTTTACAGGAATTTGTGTAAAATCCTTTGTAAAATAAAGATGGAAGCAGATGATGGTTCGCTGAAATAGGCCCACACTTCCAATTTACCATGAAATACGTGTCAGCCTTAATTTTTCTAATATTTACTCTATATGTATTTATATACATATATATTTAGAGCTCTCGTAGAGAGTTATCCTACCACTGTATGTACAGGATACTTCTTTGGATTTTTCTATACCCACACTGCATGCTGATATATATATATATATATATATATATACTCAGCTACTGGAGTATGTTTATATGGTATATAACATGCTAAAAGTTTGCCTTCTTCTACTGTGCACCCATAACTCAGAGGTAGATTCGCCAACTGACGCCAATTTGGCCAGGTTTCAATCCTGGCTAAAAGCAATCGGATATCTAACCATACTGATAAGCTGTGATATAGTGAAACAGATTTGTCTGTGGATGACTATTTATGCTTTCACACCCTGATTGAGAACTCTGGAAGAATGGCAGACTTTGGAAAAATAGTAGCTACTCTAGCATCTACGCAGTGTTCATTCAGTAATGAATTAAAACACTCTCAGATGCTGGCATATGTTTATATGGTATATCACATGCTAAAAGTCTGCCTTCTTCTAATGTGCACCCATAGCTCAGAAGTAGAATCACCAACTGACACCAATTTGGTTGGGTTTCAATACTGGCAAAAAGCAATCGGATGTCTAACCATACTGATGAGCTGTGATACAGCAAAACAGATCTGTCTGTGGATGACTATATATATATATATATTTATCTGAATTTGTTTATTAGACTTTAGATAAGAACAGCAACGATCAAGTTGTGGTATTACATCTTTCTAAAGTGTTTGACATGATTAGGCGTTTTTCATGTTGGCCTTTGGCATGTTTGGCATTTGGCATGCCTTCTTTACAAGTGAAAGGTTTATGGAACTTCTGGCTGAATATTTTGGCTTGATCCAATCTTTCTTCACAGATTGTGTAATGTGTGTTGTGTTGACCAGCCACTATTCTAGATATTTTTGTCTTCCATCATCATGGCTGATGCTAACCTCCAGAAAAGAAAATTGCACCTTCTTGATTTCATGTTTTCCCCTAACATAAAAGATTATATATGATTAATTTACATTATTTACATAGTTCAGACTTTTGTCCTCATCTTTGTTGCTATATTCACAACATTTTGGCCATTGTACACTCTGACCTTCTTCAGAGAGTTGATTGTTCTCGTTCAATGAGTCATGCTGCTTATCTCTACTTATCTCTACTTACTTCAACTTCAAATTTTTGTTCACCTCTGCTGCAGTTAGGTAATGAACTCACAACTCTTTGCATCAAGTTGCTTTTAATGCTTTTATCTACTGGGCCACATGTCTTTGAGGACAAAGAGTTGCGAGTTTAATACCTAGCTGCCACACAGGTGAACAAAAAGACTTAGAGATTGGAGTTAAAGGGAGATAACTGAGACATTTGGAAGCGTGATGACTCATGGAACAAGAACAATCTACCCCAGTAAACAAAAAAGTTTGGTTCAAAATTCTAATCATCTGAAGAAGGTTGAACCATGCAATAGCCAAAACATTGTGAATATGGCAACATGAGGAAAAAGATAAGGACAACAGTCTGAACAATGTAAATAATGTAAATAATTACATTTAAAAAATATAGACATACTAGCAGTATAGCCCGGTGTTGCTTGGGTGTAATGAAAGCTTTAAAACTAATCCATGGTCCTGGAGCTCTGACTCTTTAGATGTTGACGTGAAAGACTAAAAAGCAATAGTTGTTTCCAGTTAAAGCGAAACAGTAGACTGAAAGAAAAATGATTGGATGTAAGTCAAATTTTGATTTCCTGGTATCGATATCAAATAAGATTTTTGTCGTAAACTGAATTTTGAAGGCTAAATAAATTTAGAGTAAATGGTATCATGGCTGAGACTAAGAACTACAATTATGCCTAGTTGGACCCAAACCTGAAGCAAAAACTAAAATAAAAGGACTGAAAAAATACAGACTTACAGGCAGATAAACAGATACACACACAAACATCTTGGCTTTTATGTATATACTAGCAGTATAGCCTGGCATTGCTCGTATGTAATGAAAGCTTTAAAACTAAACCATGGTCCTGGAGCTCAGACTCAGCCTAAAGAATATTTGTGTGAAGTTTGGTGAGAATCGGATAAAAATTATGGATTTGTATAAAGGACATACTGACAGATAAACACACACACAAACATCTTGTCTTTTATATATATATATATATATATATATATATATTATCGATTTTCTGCATTATTGTAAGAACTGCAACCTTGAAACTTCTGAATATTGTTTCTTATGTCTTTGTCTATGAGTGTATCAAATTTGATTAAAACTGGACCACTCCTTCTATAACCCGATTTTTTCAATTATCGATTTTTGATATTTATCGGGGGTACCTCGACACAAAACCTAGCTAAGAACTCTAGCAGACGCTTGTAGTACAACTGTGTAAATTTTCAAGAAAATCGGTTCAGCCGTTTCGGAGTCTATAGGTAACAGACACACACACACACACACACACACACACAGAGACAAAGTTTCATTTATAAATAAGTTTAGATATTCAATTAATAGCTAGGGTTTCAACTTGGAAATTTGATTCATAAACCAGATAATTTTTGTTGCTAGAATGCATCATGTACATTTATAAATCTACTATTTGTCTGTGCATCAGTGCCATATCTGGTCTGTTGCTCCATGTTGATCATGTCCACCGTAGATTATGAATATAAAATACAGCGCAGTACATAATCTGTTCAATGGAACAACATCAAATATTAACACTCATGAGTCAAACACTATACTGAATCAGATTAAATTGCCAATATTCGGGAAAATATGGCCGCCTTTTATACACGTCGCATTGAATATTTTAAGCCTTCTGATTGGTTAACCCTTCTATTGGTGAACTATAAAATGAGTCAGCCTATTGCTGGCTCACCAGTATGCAAGGATACCCAAGGAAACTTCAACACACTGGCTAGATATCTTGAGTTTCTTGACAAAATCCAAAGAAAGGTCTGTAATGTTATCAGTCCTGACCTGGCATCGCAGTGTTGTTCACTTTCCAGCCACCATGAATAGCTTCCCTGTATTTCTTTCTATACATATATTCATTGTATTTGTTCTCATGAGCATTCCTCTCTTCCCATTTTTGGATGATGGAATTAAACAGGTTCTTTGAGATGTTTGAAACATTGGATATTTTGTTTATAACTTAACACTACTTATAATTCTTCACAACTTTAAACATGATAAAGAATGTAACACTTAAATGTAAAGAAACATTGGAAAAATGAAAGACATCTCCCAAAAGCTGAACAAATTATTAAAAGCAGGAAAATTTTTATTAGAAACAAATAAAAGTGTCTGCAACTGTTAAGTAATATCAATTCTTCTAAAATGGCAGTGAATGCTGATCAGTTTCCTCACAGATGAAATGGAGGCTTGAGATAACAGTGATGTGACGTAGTTCTACAGAAAGATGCTTGAATATCATAGATGGGGCTTCTGAGCAGTTAGAATGTTTTAAGTATAATGAAAAAAAACACTCGTGTTTAGTATCAGAAGATAGTTAAAATTATTGGAACACTTAATCAGGAACGAGACTTTGGAGAATTTAAGAATTACTCATATTGGCTACAAGATATGTGTGATGTCAGGGCTACGTACACATACAGAATTCAGAGTTGTTCTTCTAGACTGGTTGCCAATCATGGCTAGAGAGTTCTGTCTGAGCTGTTGTTAAGAAAAGAAGATATGAATCCATACCTTTCCTGAGGATATATCTATGAAAGTGAATGTAAATTGTAGTTCAAATTTGGCTGGAATTAATTAAAACTTGGTTTGCCTAAGTCCTCACTTCTAACCATTACACTATCTACACATTGATGAAATAATAAAAAAAATATGAAAATGGAAAAACAAAATAACCATATCAAAATTGATAAATTTTTTTAAAAAATTTTAATTTTAAAAAGTTTTGTTAAAATTTTTTTTTTAAAATTTTTCCTTTTCCTAGAGTTGTTGTGAAACATCGCTAGAGAGCCAAGTTAGGACAGCTATTTAATCCATAGCTGGAAACAGGAATGATAGAGATCTTTCCTAAAGATATTTGTACAAATGTGAATGGTTGGAATTCTGACTTAGCTTGCCTATTTTTTTGCTGCTAATCGTACACCACTTGCATGTTGGTGAATAATGGCAACATAAGGAGAAAAAAAAAGCAGAAAAGAACGATATGAAAATAGCTCCTTAAAAAAAAACCAATTAACAGTCAAAAGGTATAAAATCTCTGCAGTGCATATGTTGTTCTTGATTTAAGAATACCAATCGGTATTTAAACTTTCTTTTGTGCTTGTGGATATACATAACTTTCATTATTATAGCTTCAGCTTCTTTGTATAGGTTACACCTATGATGTGAATACTAATTTTTCACTCTGTCTTTTTCTTCAAATGTTTATTTTGAAATTTTAAACCTTTTACCTAAACCTCTACATAAAATATATAGGGGATTTATAACTCTGAGTAAATAATTTTAAACCCCTGACATTTATATATACAAAAATACTCCTAAAGATTAAGAAACAGCAAGCCTTGGAAAGAACAAAAGGTATATTATTTATTATCTGTTTTTTAAGTACTGTTGAATAGATTAGAGATGGTAAAACTGAGTAAAATTGTGAGTTTCTAGATCAGATGTAGGTTAAAATCCGACAGAATAATAAGAAAAAATAAGTAAAGTGTATAAAGTCTTTCTCGTATGTTTTTTTTTTACAGATATATGTAAAGAATATCCAGATAAATTAGTCGGAAAATACAAGAAGTGTCTGTAGGTTTTCTCATCGTGAATTTTGTTGGGTTCTAAGAGACAAAAGTTACTTCTTCTTCTATGTGCCCTGTCCTTTCAGGACGTAGGCGATCATGGCTCTCTACGTCTCCCTATTCCTGGTGGCTTTCAGCACGCCTTCTCCTGTTACACCATGCAACCCTCTTTCCATCATCCACCTGATTAAGCCCTTCAAATATGTTATCCGTTGCTTTCCCCTGTCTTTTTTTCCCTCTATCTGGTCTATTAGTATCAGGTTCTCCAAGCCCTCCTTCCTCATTGCATGTCCCAGGAACTTTAGTTGTCTCTTCCTGATGCTCAGTATTAATTTCCTTTTCATTTCCATCATTTCCAAAGCCTAATCATTGCTCACATACTCGGTCCATGATATCCGCAGCATCCTTCTGTAGAAGCACATTTCAATTGTTCCAAGTTTTTCCTTCATCTTTGATGATATTGTCCAGCATTCACTGCCATATTGAAGAACTGACAATAAATGTTATATTTATTTATTTCTGTTTTTGTTACTGTTATGGTGAAACACAACTATTCTATAGTGAATAGACTCTCCCACCTAATTGAAGTAGGAGTAGTAAGCGGAACGAGGGTCAGTCGATGTTGTACGATAGTAGTCGACAGTTAGTCGAATATGAAAGTAGTCAGTGACCTGGTAAGATTACACTGTTAATATATATTATATCAAATTCCTAACATTTTGTACATCAAACCTATTAGGACCAATTTTAGCACAAATACTAGCCTCCACTGCGAAAATAACTCCACAACAATTTTTGCGATGAAGATGAGACCCAAAATTGTTGGGGAGTTATTTTAATTCAGATTAGAGAAGAAAGTAAGGAATAGAGAGACAAACTTATTGGCTGGACATCAAGAGGCAGAGTGTGAGTGGAAGAGGCAGAGTGTGAGTGGAAGAGAGAAAAACCACTCAGGATCAGTCAGTCAGTTTAGAGCCATACATGATAAACACTTGGTCGAGCATGTCTTGAATGAGACATGACTGACAAGGCAGTAGGTTGCTATTTCTTTCTGAAGTCAACTGGTTGCCAGCCAAAGTTATAGAACCCAATCTGTACTGCTATTTACCCTACAGCTAGAGGCAAAAGTGATGAATTAATACCTTTCCCAAGGGTATCTGCACATTGTTTTTTAATCATCTCCCCCCTTATATACTAGGTGCGATTGATAAATTGTTGCAATTATTTTATTATTTCAAATATTCTTTAGGCTGAGTCTGAGCTCCAGGACCATGGATTAGTTTTGAAGCTCTCATTACACCCGAGCAATGCTGGGCTATACTGCTAGTTATAGATAATATCATTTACACTATTTAAATGCATATTATTTATCTCAAAGTTACTTGTTCACCACTGCTGTCACCTGGATTGAACCCAGAACTCTTTGGGTTAAGTCACTGGAACTAACCAACATTTATATCCACTGGGCCATGTGCCCTCAGAGAGTCCAGTTAGAGGAAGATAATTCATGACTACCAAAAAAGGTTTTTCACAAGGAATAAGAATGATATATCCCAGTGATCGTAATAAAGGGTTTGGTTTGAAATTCCTAGACCCTGAAGAAGGCCAGAGCCTACAATGGCTAAAATGTTGTACAAAGATGAGGACAATAGTTTGAATAATGTAAATACTGCAATAATAACACTATTTACATTTTTGGACTGTTGTCCTCATCTTTGTGGCCATATTTAGAATGTATGAGTTATTGTACACTGAGACCTTCTTTAAGTGTTTGGAATATTGAACCCTTTATATTGTTCAGCAGGGTTGTTTGTTCTAGTTCCACAAGTCATACCTCTTCAAGATGCCTAAGTATCAATTATCTTCCTTGAACTCAACTTTTTAAGTTTTGTTCAACTGTACTGTAGCCAAGTATTGAACTCACAACTCTTTGGGTCAAGTCACTGGATCCAATCAACACTCTTACTCACTGGGTCATGTGTCCTTGAGGACATCAGTGTATTTATTTTGAAACTTATAAATTTAATGTCTCGGTAACATTTATACTAAATCTAATATTATAATTTTTGTAGCCATGCATATGTGCTCATTCTTTAAGTTTTTGTATTTTCAGTAACGTTATTAATAATAATAATAAATAATACTGAGGAGAGTGCTCAAGCATTTGGAGGCTTACCATAACTTAATCTCTAATGTAAAGTCACAGTTACTGGTGTGAAAATTCATATAATAATAATGAATACTGAGGAGGGTGCTGGAGCAGTGTGGAGGTTTGCTGTCACTTAATCTCCAGTGTAAGTCACCAGATATTATTGGTTTGAAAGATCATATAATAATGATAATAGTAAAAGAATTCTGAGGAGCATGTTCTCCTGTAATATCTAATATATGCTACCAGATATTATAGGTGCGAGAAATCATCTAAACTTATTTATAAATGGAACTTTGTCTGTGTGTGTGTCCATTACCTATAGACTCCGAAACGGCTGAACTGATTTTCTTGAAAATTTACACAGTTGTACTATAAGCGTCTGCTAGTGTTCTTAGCTAGGTTTTGTGTTGAAGTACCCCCAATAAATATCGAAAATTGATAATCGAAAAAATCGGGTTATAGAAGGAGTGGTCTGATTTTAATCCAATTTGATACACTCATAGACAAAGTCATAAGAAACGATATTCAGAAGTTTCAAGGTTGCAGTTCTTACAATAGTGCAGAAAATCGATAATATATATATATAAAAGGCAAGATGTTTGTGTGTGTGTGTCTGTTTATCTGCCTGTATGTCTATTTTTCAGCCCTTTTATTTTAGTTTTTGCTTTGGGTTTGGCTCTAAGTAGGTATAATTGTGGTTCTTAGTCTCAGCCATGATACCATTTACTCAGAGGACTTATTTAGCCTTCAAAATTCAGTTTACGACAAAAAAAACTTATTTGATATCGATACCAGGAAATCAAAATTTGACTTACATCCATTCATTTTCCTTTCAGTTTAGGTTTCGCTTTAACTGGAAACAACAATTGCTTTTTAGTCTTTTGTGCCAGCGTCCAAAGAGTCTGAGTTCCAGGACCATGGATTAGTTCTAAAGCTTTCATTACACCCGAGCAATGCCAGGCTATGCTGCTAGTATAATGATAATAGTAAAGTTATTCCGAGAAGAGTCCTAGAATACTGAGGAACCTGACTATTTATCTTTTATCAAAAGACCCAAAAATGTCATTGTAAACAGAAAAAGCAAAATTGTGTTGCTTTGGCCTTTGATTTTGTGATTTTTATTCTTTAAAACAATATGGTTGTTTTTTTATCTCTCCACATCTTGAATGTTTTATTGCTGTTTTAATCTTCCCACCTGGTACATAGATCTTTCAATCATATGCATATGTAAATTAAGTTCGACAATGACATTTTCTTGTTATTTCAAAAGTTTTGACCTTATTCCCTAGCCATACTTTGAAATATGTAGAGAGGAGGTCACTATGAACCACCATAAGCAAACATTGTTTGATATTCAGTACTAAGATGAAGAGTACATATTTTGATTTTGTTCAGTTTTTCTCTCGGGTTTTTTCTCTCATTTTAATTGTTACTTTTCTTGTCGCTTTCTTTTCTTTCATATTTCATTCTTTCTTTTTATACCTTTTTTGTTCTTTTCCTCTTACTTTTTTGTTTTCCTTGTTTCTTTTTTTGTCCATTTCTTCCTACTTTTGTTTTCATTGTTTCTTTTTTTGGTCATTTTCCTCCCACTTTTTGTTTTCATTGTTTCTTTTTTTTTCCTTTTCTTCCTACTTTTTGTTTTCATTGTTTCTTTTTTTTGTCCTTTTCCTCCTATTTTTTGTTTTTATAGTTACTTTTTTGTCCTTTTACTCCTACGTTTTGATTTCATTGTTTCTTTTTTGTCTCTTTCTTTTTTTTTCATATTTCATTCTTTCTTTTTATATCTTTTTTGTCCTTTTCCACCTACTTTTTGTTTTCATTGTTTCTTTTTTTTGTCCTTTTCCTCCTACTTTTTGTTTTTATAGTTTCTTTTTTGTCCTTTTCCTCCTACATTTTGATTTCATTGTTTCTTTTTTGTCTCTTTCTCTTTTTTTCATATTTCATTCTTTCTTTTTATATCATTTTTTGTCCTTTTCTTCCTACTTTTTGTTTTCATTGTTTCTTTTTTGTCTCTTTCTTATCTTTCATAAGTCATTCTTTCTTTTTATATCATTTTTGTCCTTTTCCTCCTACGTTTTGCAACCATGGACTATCGTGCCTGCAAAAAATCAAAGTCTGGAAAGGATGGTTTTTTCCCTTGACAATGCAACTGCCTTCACTTCTTGGCAATATTTATTGTTTTAAAAACAATGATTAATAATAAAGTAATAATTAATTAATTAGTAATAAATTAGTAATAAATTAGTAATAAAGGGAATTTATACATTCTGTTAGTTCTTGAGAACTGCTAACAAAACATAATAAACATTATTTATCTATGAGATTGTTTATTTGAATGGTTGGCAAAATATCAGCTAATTGTCAATTGATTCAAACTTTATAAAATGGTAAAAAGGAGAGGCTTGAGTTAGCAGAAATGTGGTTTTACAGAAGGATGCTGAGGATACCTGAGACTGAGCATTGGACCAACTAGGAAGTGTTGGTGAGGTTGCAAACAAGAAGAAAACTCATACTTAATATCAGAAAGAGACAGATGAGATTCCTGAGACATACAATGAAGAAGGAAGGCCTGGAGAATTTAATACTCACAGGATGGATAGAAGGAAAGAGAGACAGGAGAAAGCAGTGTGAGACATACATGATAGGCCAGAGCAAATGGATAGTGGAGCAGGGTTTGAAAGAGATACCAAGAGGAAAAATATTGAGAATGACACTAGACAGAGCCAAGTGGAAGTCCATGATTGCCTACATCCTGAAGAGACATGGCAAATGAAGAAGAAATATTAAGGATTTCCTTATTGTTGGTTCCTTTATTTTAATAATCTTGTAAATGTTTATGAATAAAAATTTGTTTTCATGTTTATTTCTTTATAAATTTGTAAACGATAAATACTGAATTGAATTAGCTTTAATAGTGTTAGGTCTTCGAATGTTGTAAATATAACCCCACTAGCAGTATAGCCTGGCATTGCTCGGGGGTAATGAAAGCTTTAAAACTAACCCATGGTCCTGGAGATCAGACTCTTTGGACGTTGGCATGAAAGACTAAAAAGCAATAGTTGTTTCCAGTTAAAGTGAAACCGTAGACTGAAAGAAAAATGAATGGAAGTAAGTCAAATTTTGATTTCCTGGTATCGATATCAAATAAGTTTTTTCGTCGTAAACTGAATTTTGAAGGCTAAATGAGTCCTCTGAGTAAATGGTATCATGGCTGAGACTAAGAACTACAATGATACCTATTTAGAGCCAAACTCGAAGCAAAATATTAAAATAAAAGGGCTGAAAAAATACAGACATACAGGCAGATAAACAGACACACACACACAAACATCTTGCCTTTTATATATATATATTATTGATTTTCTGCACTATTGTAAGAACTGCAACCTTGAAACTTCTGAATATCATTTCTTATGTCTTTGTCTATGAGTGTATCAAATTTGATTAAAATCTGACCACTCCTTCTATAAGCTGATTTTTTGATTATCGATTTTTTATATTTATCGGGGGGGGGGGTACCTCAACACAAAACCTAGCTAAAAATACTCACAGTCGCTTATAGTACAACTGTGTAAATTTTCAAGAAAATCGGTTCAGCCATTTTGGAGTCTATAGGTAATGGATACACACTCACACACACAGATAAAGTTCCATTTATAAATGAGTTTAGATAGATATAGATTTAAATTCTTGTACATAAACAATGTAATAAATAAAATTGTAATAAATAATTATAATAAATGTAATAAATAATTATTAAATGAATTTTAATATTTTTGTTTTAAACTCTCAAGAACAAAAATGCATAAATTCTTATTCACTATATATTTAGATTTTATTACAATCCTGAGAAATAACAATTTTTTCAGGGCAACATTTTATAGTAAAATGAAATAAAAATTATTTCATTGTTTATGTTTTATCAAGTTATATATATCAAGAAAATAATTTATCTTATTAATAGTAAGAACTAATACTAAGAACTAATAGTAAGAACTAATAGTAAGAACTAATGGAATAACATTCTCCAATTCATAGCATTTACTTTTTTAAAAGTGCTTGATACATAGTAGAGCAATATATATATGGTTATATTTGTATTATTATTGGTATTTATAATAAGAACATTTCTCACGACTACACAAGAGCTATCACTTTTTGGTATTAGTACCTCATTAGGTGATTTATGGTTTATGATAGTGAATGATATATATATATATATATATATATATATCATTCACTATCATAAGGAAGTAGCGACTTTGACTGACACCAAATCGGTGGAGTTTTGATCCCTGCCAGAAGCAAGTGGATGCGTTTAGCCATACTGATGAGCTGTGATACAGCGAAACAGGCTTGTATGTGGATGACTAATATATATATATATATATATATTAGATCTGTCTGCGGATGACAATATATATATATATATCGTTCGTGTATTCACCTAGACAGATATTCATTTATTTGGTTTTATTTTATTTTATTTTATTTTAGTGATTTATTTTATTTACAAATTTACTTACTTTTACTTACTTATTTATAAACAACGCCTTAACCCTCAGAAACAAAAGGAACTCGACACATAAAGCTACAACTTTAGACTCAAAAAACGTGTAGCGTCACAAATACCATTATGAACACATAAAATATCATAGCATGTATAATAACAACAACAATAAATATACACTTTAAACAAAATGTTCACAGCCTGTCACACTTTCTTTTTATTCTATATATATATATATATTTATATAGTCATCACCAGACAGATCTGTTTCATTGTATCATAGCTCATCAGTACGGTTAGACATCTGATTTCTTTTTACCCAGGATTGAAACCCAACTGAACTGGGGTCAGTCAGCAATTCTACCTCTGAGCTATGGGCGCTAGATAGAAGGAGGCAGACTTTTAGCATGTGATATATGCATACACACAACAATAGCTGAGAGTGTTCTAATTCATTACTGAATGAATGATGTGCATATATATATAAATTTAAAATCCAAATATTAATTATCCAGACAATTAAGTGAGGAGTAGATGAGTAGATGAAGATATTTTATAACTATTTAAAATCGATTATAAATGTTAATTTTATATTTAAGATCACTTAATGCAGAAGTTACTATATGTTTCTTGAAAAATACAGTTATGTCCCCCACAAAAATTTAATATCATGTCTCTCTCTCTCTCTCTCTCTCTCTATATATATATATATATATATATATATATATATATATATATTTAGTGTATCGAGGCAGCAGATAATTTTCTAAACTGTTAAATACTGTTAAATGAATGTCTATTATATTTAATCATGAGCCGTTCTAAATGTACATGGCCTCCAATATCAGTACAATTAAACAATGTTTCTTAAAAAAACATAGTCATATAGGTAATATCAGATAGATTTAATCAACAATACAATAATCCTCACTCATACACACAGTAAAAAGAACCTTTAGATATTGGAGGCCATGTACATTAAATCCAAACAACCCACACTTAATAAAATCATGTTTAAATCTGGTCATAACACATTACATTGCATTTAAATATATGGTTCTGTTAACATTTCGGGCTCTCACGTGGTGTGACTTCATAGAACCGCATAAAAATATTTACAAACTGCGTTTGCTATTTGCTAACTGTTATTGTTGCTTAGCAAAGTTTTATGTCAACACAAGATAAAATCATCTTTGATTGTGGATGTTTTTATGTTAACGTCCCTGTAATCTCTCCAAATGTTGAAGAATTTTTGTCATTATTTTCACCTGAAATTAAAGCCAAAATACAATATTTAGAACAGCTCATGATTAAACATAATAGACATTCATTGTCTCTTGTATTTAACAGTATATATTTAGAAAATATATAAATATATATATATATATATATATCTGTATATATATGTATATATATATATAGGTCTTTCGTGGAGACTGAAAAGAATAATTTTTGAATTTATATTTATAATAAGTGAGAAAAAAACAAAGGAGAGATAATTCTCATGCAGCTAAAATTTTCACCAATTCAGTAATTTTTTCTAAATATTTGAGGCTGGGATAAAGTGTCTATTTTTTGAGTTAAGAATAAAATGAACATTGTCTACTTTTTGTATCTGGTATAAAGTGGACCTATGTCTAGTTTTTTAGTAAAATGAATCTTGTCTACTTTTTCAGTCTAGTCTAATGTGGACCTATGTCTGCTTTTTGAGTCAAGAGTAAAATAGATCTTGTCTACATCTTGTGCCTGATATAAAGTAGAGCTATGTCTACTTTTTGAGTCAAGAGTAAAATAGATCTTGTCTTCATCTTGTGCCTGATATAAAGTAGAGCTATGTCTACTTTTTGAGTCAAGAGTAAAATGGATCTTGTCTACATCTTGTGCCTGATATAAAGTAGAGCTATGTCTACTTTTTGAGTCAAGAGTAAAATGGATCTTGTCTACATCTTGTGCCTGATATAAAGTAGAGCTATGTCTACTTTTTGAGTCAAGAGTAAAATGGATCTTGTCTACATCTTGTGCCTGATATAAAGTAGAGCTATGTCTACTTTTTGAGTCAAGAGTAAAATGGATCTTGTCTACATCTTGTGCCTGATATAAAGTAGAGCTATGTCTACTTTTTGAGTCAAGAGTAAAATGGATCTTGTCTACATCTTGTGCCTGATATAAAGTAGAGCTATGTCTACTTTTTGAGTCAAGAGTAAAATGGATCTTGTCTACATCTTGTGCCTGATATAAAGTAGAGCTATGTCTACTTTTTGAGTCAAGAGTAAAATAGATCTTGTCTACATCTTGCGTCTGATATAAAGTAGAGCTATGTCTACTTTTTGAGTCAAGAGTAAAATGGATCTTGTCTACATTTTGCATCTCATCTAAAATGGACCTATTATACTTTTTAGTCAAGAGTAAAATGAACCTTGTCTATTTTTTGAGTCTAGACTAAAGTGGACCTATATCCGCTTTTTGAGTCAAGAGTAAAATAGATCTTGTCTACATTTTGAGCATGGTATAAAATGGACCTATGTCTACTTTTTGAGTCAAGTATAAAATTGACTTATTCTACTATTTGATTCTGGTCTAAAGTGGACCTATGTCTAATTTTGAGCCAATGGTAAAATGGACCTTGTCTACTTTTTGGATCTTGTGCAAAATGGTTCTATGTCTACTTTTTGACATAAATGTTAATATTGTTCTCTATTGTAGTGTAAATTGGTCTTGTGTCGGCCTTCCTTTGTTTTTTTAATCATTTTAATCAAGGCAATAAAATGTAAGAGGTTACTGAATGTTAGATAATATAAGAAAAGCTGCTATTTAGGTTACGGAACAATAAAAGAACAAGAATTAAGAAAACAAAAGATAACAATTGACATTATATTCAAGCAAGCAGCTGCAAGTAGAGTTCCACAAGTGGAAAATGCAATATAAGAATGTATTAGCATAGAATTTATGGTCACGTCTAACCATTTCAAGCGTAAAATGATGAACCTTTTCCCAATCTAGTACTGCATTTAACGTCATGAAGGTAAAGGAAAGTTTATCAGAATAATTACCCTAAAAGTTATTAACGACTCATGAATTTTTCCTATAAGACATTATTCAATATTCAGTCAGTTAAATGCCATACCTGATACACTCTTGGGTGATCATGTCTTGAAAGAGACATGACTGACTGGGCAGTAGATTCTTCTACTGTACATTGCGATTTCTTTCTGTGGTAGACCGTTTGCTAATCTGTTCTATTTAAACCATAGCTGAAGGGAAAAGTGAGAGATTAATGTATTAAGGGTATTTTTACATTAGTGAATGCAACAAATTCAACTAGAATTCAAAACAATTAAATATTAAATAGCCTAAAAACATTGTCAATAAATTAACCAACTCATCCTGAATATTATGAAAATACCTTTCAATTAAAAACTCATCTTTAGGTATATTTTTCTTAAATTAAGAAATACTAATTATTATGTAGTAGACATCTGTTTATCTCACAGAAAAAAAGCAGTGCCCTGTTTGGCCAAAATTCAACCTTTGTTGGTGAGACTGGTGTGAACTCTCGAGGGTACACACCTGGGTGATGGTATATAAAGGTCATGCACTGCCCAGATTAATTGTCCCCCTAACTCTCGCACACTCAATTATATTAACAAGGTTCAAAGGAATAAATGGCATTACATTTGGGGCCATCTTGACAACTGATTTTACCAGAAAGTTGACAATGTTAAGAGTCAACCGCCTACGGGGTTCCACTCCAGATTGTCTAGGCTTTTTCATATTTTGTATATAACTGTAAGGCAGGGGAGATTTAAAATCAGGATTTTCCTTCCCCTAAACAGACTGCCTTCTTGGGTTGTCAGGATCCATCTTACATAAATAAGTTTGCTATGAAGCACCACTTACATGACAACATTCTTCTTCTTCTATGTGCCCTGTCCTTTCAGGACATAGGCGATCATGATTCTCCACGTCTCCCTATCCCTTGTAGCTCTTAGTATGTTTCCTCCTGTTACACCTCGCAACCCCGTTCCGTCATCCACCTGACCAGGCCCTGGAAATATATCCACTGCTTCCCTTGTCTCTTTTTCTTTCTATCTGGCCTGTCAGTATCAGGTTCTCTAAGCACTCCTTCCTCATTGCATGTCCCAGGAACTTCAGTTGTCTCTTTCTGATGCTTAGTTAAATTTCCTTTTTGTTGCCATTCTTTCCAACACCTCATCGATGCTTGCATGCCCGGTCCACGATATCTGCAGTATCCTTCTGTAGAACCACATTTCCACTGCTTCAAGTTTCATCCTCATTTTCAATGATATTGTCCAGTAGGATCATATATAATGTACATATATAAACATTGTATACAGAACATGTTTTAAAAGTCACCCACCAAAAAAGAACATTAATGTTTTTTTATAAATTAAAAAGCTTTTCAATATTTGTGTTTATTTACACTACCGGTCATAATTATTAGGCCAATCCAACGTTTTTAAAAAATGATGTATTTCATATTATTTTTTAGTATTGATAAGTGAATAATTGTAAAGGAAACTAAAATGGGTTTTTTGTTATTATACATTTGCAAAATTTTACAAGGCAAATAGCGACAATTTACCAATCGCATCTAGTAGATTATGATTGTATATATATATATATATATATATATATATATATATATATATATATATACACACACTACCGGCCATAATTATTAGGCCATCCCAGTGTTTTTAAAAAATGATGTATTTCATACTATTTTTTAGTGTTGATAAGTGAATAATTGTAAAGGAATCTAAAATGGGTTTTTTGTTATTATACATTTGCAAAATTTTACAAGGCAAATAGCGACAATTTACCCATCGCATCCTATAGATTTTATATATATATATATATATATATATATATATATATATATATATATACACACTACCGGCAGTAATTATTAGGCCATCCCAGTGTTTTTAGAAAATGATGTATTTCATACTATTTTTTAGTATTGATAAGTGAATAATTGTAAAGGAAACTAAAATGGGTTTTTTGTTATTATACATTTGCAAAATTTTACAAGGCAAATAGCGACAATTTACCAATCGCACCTAGTAGATTATGATTGTATATATATATATATATATATATATATATATATATATATATATATATATATATTCACACACTACCGGCCATAATTATTAGGCCACCGCACTGTTTTAAAAAATGATGTATTTCATATTACTTTTAGTATTTATTGCCAAGTGAATAATTGTAAATGAAAATAGAATGGTTCTTTTGTTAATATTGCACAACAACATTTGCATCAAATTAATTTATAAATATTTAATAATTGCAGTATCATCAATGAAAGAATGAAGAAAATTTAAGGGTGATTTGGATGAGTTCATCTTTGCTTCCTTGCCTTGTAAATTTTGCAAAGTAATAATAACAAAAGAACCGATTCTATTTTCATTTACAATTATCCACTTGGCAATAAATACTAAAAATAGTATGAAATACATCAGTTCTTTTAAAAAACTGGGGTGTCCTAATAATTATGGCTGGTGGTGTATGTATGAGTAGGCCTGTGCTGTCAAAAACGACAGTAAAATATTTATATCAAATGTCATCAAAAAGGACAGTAACATATATATTGATGTACCTACTACTGTGTGTCTTTACAGTAAAACATAAATTTTTTTACAAAGAACAGGATATATATCTATATATATAAATACACAATGGTATATTATAATAGAGAGGATATATATATATAGATATATATATATATATACATATATATTCTTCATTACTCAAATTATTGAAAAAATAAAATAATAAGGCACTGTTAAAGAGCAAATGCACAGCAAGAGTTTTCATAACTGGTAGTAAAGTTTAATAACTGGTATTAAAGTCTCACTATTGTCTCTCTCTTCATGATCATGACAGGAGGGAAATATTTTTTCATAATAAAAGATTGTTAACGAAGTGTATATATTTTGCAGAAATGATCCTACAACACATGTAATTTTCAAAATTTTATTTGAAAAAAACAATATATATATATATATATATATATATATATATATATATATAATAAAATTTGTTTTTTATTTAAAATTAATAGTTTACAATGCAACATGGAAATTTCTGTTTCGAGATTTTTACCTCATCATCAGTCAGTGTTAGATCATTATAGAGAAAATGATTTTCATTTGAATATAAGAATCAATACGTTTGTTACATATGGATGTGGGAAGATAGAAAAATTCATGTGTGTGTTCAATTTAACTAATCAGGATAAAGATCCACTTTAAATTTGAAAAAAAGTTTATATTTTTGGGGAATGCAGGATTTCTTATATATATATATATATCCACACAAATATATATAAACATAGGCGATCATACACTTCTATTTGGCCCCTGTTCCTTATTGCCCTTAATAGTTTTCCTCTTGATATCTCTCCCAAACCCTGCTGCACCATCCATTTGCTCTAGTCTATCAAATATGTCTCATGCTGCTTTCTCATGTCTCTTTTTCCCTCTATCTATCCTGTGTGTATCATATTCTCCAAAGCTACTTTCCTCATTACATGTCCCAGAAACCTGATACACACAGGATGGATAGAGGGAAAAAGAGAGATGGAGGGAAGCAGTGTTGATAGATGAAGGAGCGGGGTTTGGAAGAGATACCAAGAGAAAGAATATTAAGAGTGACAAGGGACAGGAGTATGTGGCAGTCTACATCATTGCCTATGTCCTGAAGGGACATGGCACATGAAGAAGAAGAAAAAGAATGAGGAAAGAGGACTTGGAGAATCTAATACTCACAGGACGGATAGAGGGAAAGAGAGACAGAGGAAAGCAGTGTGAGACATATTTGATAGGCTGAGCAAAAATAGATGTTGGAGCGGGATTTGGGAGGGATACCAAGAGGAAAAATATTAAGAGTGACAAGGGATAGAGACACGATTGTCTACATCCTTTGGAAGAAGAAGAAAACACCAGAAACCAAGATGCATTATGAAATATATATATATATATATTTAAATAAATTGTCAGAAGTACAAAATATACAACAGCACAAAACAAGGTAAATTTCATACTTACAGGCATTCTAAAGATGAAAGAATAAAAAACACGAAAATGACCAGCCAGTGTCAATACATTTTTTTCATTAAGGTCAGCTGGGACATTTAATTCATCATATTTTAAAATATTAAAACTGAAGAGGAACAGGAATAGGGAAAAAAAAGGGTAGGAGTAGGGACAGGCACTAGATGGTGATTATGTGGAGTCCTAGTAAACAATCCCTCTGCTTACAGAGAGACGGTGTCCTAGATTTAATATGTAGAAACCCCAACACCTGTAAGTGAAACATGGAGTGTTAAGCAGAGAGCACAGTGAACTGGTTCACACTAAATTCAGTCACACAATTTCTGCTCTTTATCAGATGTTCAGTAATTGCTGACCTGGACGAGCATCCATTTTGAGAATTCTTAATGGCACGAGTTGTTTAATTCTGCTATCTAGATGTTGGGACGTCCTTCCTATGTAGTCATTATCACAACTAGAAATAAACTTAGAAACCACAGAAGAAATATGGTGTGGAGGAAGTAAGTCCTTTCAGACAAAAAAGCAGAATGAGTGCCAGAATTTACTCTAATCTGAGCAGAAAAATAACAAGAACTAACTGCTCTAGAAATTTGCCTAGCCAATATCTCACCATGTGAACCAATGTAACGAAGCCTTAAATAAATTAGACATTTTTCCACAGTATATAGATTATTGTGTTGTGGTGCACTGGATATCGGCTCGGAACGAGAAATCGGGGAACCGAGTTCGAATTCCAGCTGAATTCATTGCATTTACTTACGCGCAAATACCCTTGGGAAAGGTATTAATCCGTCTCTTCCTTCCAGTTATGGGTTAAATAACAGGACAGATTGGGTTCTATAGCCTTGGTCGGCAACCAGTCTACCGCAGAAAGCAATGGCAACCTACTGTGGGATAATCTTCTGTCCAGTCAGTCATGTCTCTTTCGAGACATGATCGCCCAAGTGTGTATCACGTATGGCACTTAACTGACTGACTGAATATAACAGTTGAAAACACAAATATTGAAAAGCTTTTTAATTTATAAAAATGATAGCAGGAAGTAAAAATTAAAATATAAATCAGGATTTATTTTTAAAATACTCAAAGACATTATTTATAGCATACAATAAAATAATTTATAGCTTTTTAACAGTACTAAACATCTAAAAAAGAGTGCTGGACTGCTACGTGATGTCAGTTCTTCAATACGGCAGTGAATGCAGGACAATATCATCAAAAATGAGGACAAAACTGGAAGCAGCGGAAATGTGGTTCTACAGAAGGATGCTGCGGATATCATGGACTGAGCATGCAAGCAACGATGAGGTGTTGGAAAGAATGGCAAAGAAGAGGAAATTGATACTGAGCATCAGGAAGAGACAACTGAAGTTCCTGGGACACGCAGTGAGGAAGGAGAGCCTGGAGAACCTGATACTAACTGGCCAGATAGAAGGAAAGAGAGAGAGAGGAAGACAGCGGATAACATATTTGCAGGGCCTGATCGGGTGGTTGACGGAACGGGGGTTGACAGGAGTAACGGGAACAAACATACTAGGAGCCACAAGGGATAGGGAGACGTGGAGAACCATGATCGCCCACGTCCTGAAAGAACAGGGCAGATAGAAGAAGAAGAAGAAATATCTAAACTATTGATAAACAATAGACAAGAATAGAAAATGTAAAGTTGATAAATGTAACTTTAGGTAAGCAAAAACATAAAAATAAGTTAAAAATAAGGTTGGTTGGACAAAAACAAATAATTGCTCAGAAATAATTGCTCAGAAATAATTGCTCAGAAATAATAATAAACAATAAGTATGCATTTTTTATTATTTTTTTATTTATTATTATGTAGTGAAACCGATATTGGACATTGAACCATGTACCCAAAAGATTCCAGTTCCATCCTCTCATCAGTGAGCTTTTCATTCAAAATTCCACAGAAAAATGGTGGAATAAAAGAAACTATCTTAGCCAGCACTTGGACGTATTAAGTATTGATGCCTCTGCAAGAAATAATAGCGAGAAACTATTTACCATCTGTATTTATCAAGGGTCAGTAGGCTTAAGAGCTAGACTATAAAAAGGAAAAGGAATAGAGAGTAGCCATATTGGTTCAGGGGTGCTATTGGCTTTATGATCTATAAAATAGTGAACATATTCATGTTAACTGCTGGATGCTGCATTTATACTGACAACAGTTCAATTAGGGGACTTTGAAATGAAAAATTACCCCCACGAAAATGGTTCGATTTTCTTTCAATTTATACTGCATCAGTGATTAATTTGATAGGCAGAGATGTATAAATAAATAAAAGACAAGAAAAAGAAAGAAGAAAACTGATGAAGAAGAAGTAAAAGTCAAAGAAGTGGTAAAAAAAAAGAAATAGAAAGAAAAAATACACGAGTGAATAACAGCAAAATAAAAAGAGAAGAAAATAAATATGACTAGCGATATTTCTCTTTTCTTTATAGCTCCAGTGAGGTGTGAATGAAAATTTGCTGTTGGCTTCACCGACAGCTGCACACAGAGCCTCTTTGCTATGATTTATATGCAGGGGAGTGGGACTCTTTAGCTCCTCAAGTTATTTTTATTCTTTCCTCTTTCTTCTTCTCATTGGTTTTCCTTCCTTTGTTTTCTTGTCGCTTTTCCAAGAGAGATTAGCAAATATGATTTTAGCAGTCAATGATGCTAAATGGTTGAATGAACAGAATTCATATCAAGGATTTGATTTAAAGTAGTCAGAGAGTTTCACTTTCCACCCTGTCCCCTCACACCATACTCGACAGTTTAGCACTCAGTTGGTAAGATGTCTCCTTGGGGTTTGGGAGATGACGAGGAAAAGTGGATGTCAAGACCTAATGAAGATTTTGTCAAGAGTTCTTAGAAAAAGAATGGAAAAATCATTTGTGAGGAAAAAAACTGAGATACGAGACAAGTAAAAGAAATGGAAACAAGAGAATAAAAAAACTAAAAAAAAACTCCAGATTTGAAGAAAAAATAGAAAAAAGAATTTAAATAAATACAACATATCCCATAAAAGATGTAAATACGTTTTGTTTAATAATAACAGCTAAGGGTTCTTACCTGAAAATTAATGACTTTCATTACAAAGAATAAGTTAGAATAAAGTTTAAAAGAAAAAAAGGTGCAAATATTTGCATAAAAATTATGTTTTAGTTTATGATTTGATCATTTTTTTGTCACTTAGTTCACCAACTACACAGTACAAGAGCCACTCAAGGTAGAGGGTTACTGAGTGAGATTGTTATCAGGTAGTGAGGAAAGAGAAGTCGGAGATTATTATCAGGATGTGTAGGATAGATATCGGTTTATTCTAGACATAAAAAGACCAAGATTCTAACTGTTAGGAAAGTATTCTCTTGGGAGTTTGTTCCACAAAGAAACAGTTCTGGAGAAGAAGCTGCCTGTGTGGAACTTTCTTACATTTGAAATATGAAAGAAATGAGGGTGACTGTAGTGACTTGGGGAAACAGCTGTTTGGAAATCTGTTCTAAAAGTGAATATCTCTTGGGAAGAAACTTTTAAAACAGGACTTCCTCCTCACCAATGGAATACAAGAAGAATAAGAATGGTTCACTCATGGTCTTTGCAAATATAGGTTCTTGGAATTGTAGCATGGTGTATCCCAGATGTAAAAAGGGAGAACTATAAAATGGAGCTCATCTTTGAACATTTGTATTGGAGATAGTGACATAGTAGTGAAAAGCTTGCAATGTTGAATACCTGGGAAGGCGTTTCAGAGTAATAGACATGAACTGGGAAATAGATAAATATAAGTGACAGAAACAGATAGATAGATAATGAATAGAATGGCATAGATAGATAGATAGATAGATAGATAGATAGATAGATAGATATTAATAGGTTAGCATAGAATGATAGAGAGAGATAAGGTATAGAATGACATAGACAATGAATAGAATGAGACAGACAGACAGACAGACAGACAGACAGACAGACAGACAGACAGACTATAATCTGAATCCCACAAACTAGACTTATGATACCATTACACACATAACTTATACACACAAATGTTGCTTGACAAGTTAAATTTATTGCCTTGCTTGGAGTAAAATTTCTAAAAACAATAAAAAAATTAGTGATATGCATAAGATTTGAACACATAAGATGTTTTTTTGGTGGAAATAACAATTTCTATTATTGCTGTTAGACTAAAATTTGAGCTGAATTTCATATCAGTCAGTCAGTTAATTGCCATACACAATACATACTTTCAGTCCATGACTGACTAGGCAGAAGATTTTTCCAGAGTAGGTTGCCAATTCTTTCTTCGGTAGACTGGTTGCCCACCAAGGCTATAAAACCAAATTTGACATAGATAATGAATAGAATGATTTTTTAAAATCATTTCTATCTATCTATCTATCTATCTATCTATCTCAATCACTATTTTCCTTATCTATCTATCTATCTATCTATCTATCTATCTATCTATCTATCTATCATTGCCATACGTGATACATGCTTGGGTGATCATGTCTCTTTTGATCTATGACAGACTAGGCAGTAGATTTTCCCACAGTAAGTTGCCATTTCTTTCTACGGTAGACTGGTTGCCCACCAAGGCTCTAGGACCTAATTTTTCCTGCTATTTAATCCATAGCTGAAAGGAGAAGGGATAAATTAATACCTTTCCTAGGTATTTGTGTATAAGTGAGTACAACAAATTCAACTGGAATTTGAACTTGGCTCTTCACTTTTTCATTCTAAGCTGATATCCATTGCACCAAAATTCACACCCTGCACCACAACACATAAAAAAAGGTAAATAAATGTTTTCTTGCACATAGTTCTTCAGCAATTATAGCGGAAAATAATACACAAAATTAATGGAAACATTCCAGAAAATACAAAGGAAGTAGGACAAAAAATGCAATTTAAGGGTTGACTTTTATGCAAATCAATAATTTATGAATTTCCATCAGCCAATCAAAGCACACCACAGTCAATGACTCACTGCTAACAAGATCTATGTGTACTTTGAACAGATATTGAAGATCTGGCTGGTACAAATGATAATTGACCATAAAAGTCATGGAAGATGATACGAAAAAATCTTCAATGAAATCAAGAACTTCAACAGTGCAATTAGAGCCATCATTTGAAAATTGATGAAACATTATTACCAACTGAATCCTTCATAAAAATTCAGGATGTAGATTTAATAAATAACAAACTTTATATATGAAGCAGTTTTAGTATAAAATATAAGGAAATTGAACATAAAATAGGCAGCATCTGGGGTAGTTTTGCACAATACATTAAGTTGCTGCAAAACTGAAACATTAATGTAATAATTTAAATTATATTCTTGAATAGCCACATTAGGTTCAAACTTCCATATGGTCATCATAAATGGTGCTGTGAGATAGGAAATTAAGAATTAAAAACAACTTTCTTCTTCACTTTTCAAAAGTTCACAATGACGTGTGAAATGCTGGTTTTGCTAAATAGAAAAAGGATTGACTATGTGTTTAAAGAAAAAGTCTAAACTGGATTTTACAAGTAGATGTTAAATTGATTTTCTGACCAATGGAAGCGATTTGCAAGACTTGAAAAGAATTAGTGATCCAGTGTAAAAAATCTAAATGGCTATAAAGGCTTCATTTGGTCAGCGTCAGTCAGTCAGATGGGAACAGCGAGAGAGAGACACAACTAAAATGTAACAGGGAAAAACTTCAACCATAACCCGGACATAAGGTAGCATCACACGTTGTCCTCTTTCTCCTTCTTTCTCATGTGCTGATTCGTTTCACTTCTTCTTCTCCATTCAAAGACATTCCTACTAAACAAATTCTCATATATAAATATGTACAGATAAACTCTTTCCAACAAATTAACTATGAACATTCCTTCAGCTCTTGATACCCTTAACTCCTTACTTGTTTCTCATTGAACATGAACTTCTACAAATTCTCATTATTCATTTCTTTTAAATTCTTATTTTAACATGAAAAATGTATATTTTATTCTTCCTCACAATTTCCAATCTACAACCTACCTGATGAAGACCTTCTGATAATTCTGGATAAAACTTGTAAGCTGTAGTTCAGTTATGTATGACACAAGACCAAATTAATAAGCATTAACCATCTCCTTATATCTTCAGTGCCAAACCCATTCAGAAATGTTTAAACTGTCAACCGTATACAACCACTTTCCCAGATCAATGATAAAAATGGTTTCCTGTTAATGAACACTGTAGGTTTTAAAGATCAAAATTTTTTTGAACATCATAGACTAATGCAGTCAATCAGTTAAGTACCATACATGATACACACTTGAGTGATCATGTCTCTTTCAAGACATGACTGACAAGACAGAAGAGTTTCCTGCCGTATGTTGCGATTTCTTTCTGCGGTAGACTGGTTGCCAATCGAGGCTATAGAACCCAATCTGTCCTGCTATTCAATTCTTTTATCCACATCAATCAGTTAACTATCAGACGTAATACAGGCTTAAATGATCATGTCTCTTCCAATCCATGACTGACTAGGCAGAAGATTTTTCAACAGTAGATTGCCATTTCTTTCTGCGGTAGACTGGTTGCCAACCGAGGCTATAAAACCAAATCTGTCCTGCTATTCATTGCATAGCTAACGGGAGAAGAGGTGAATTTGTGCGTAAGTTAATAGGACAATTTCAACTGGAATTCAAACTCAGCTCTCTGATTTCTCATTCAAAGCCAATATCTTTTGTACCACATTAAAAAAAAGAAACTTTACAAATTAGTAAAAATCAGATGCCTTGAAAAGTTTCAGGGAAAACAATTAAAAGGAATATTACATGTAATTCAGAGAGAAAACAATGACATAATCAAGATGTTAATGGAGTAACATTTGTCCGTGCATTGAATACCATTGTCAGATCTGGTCGGGTGCTCTTGCTATTCATCTTGTGGTTCTTGAAAAAATCCAAAGGAGGATCTGTAATATAATCAATCCTGACTTGACAGTCCACCTTCAATCACTTTCTCATTGATGTGATGTAGCTTTCCTCTGTCTTTCCTATAAGTATTTTCATGGAAACTGCTCTGACAAGCTGTTTCCCTGGTACCCTAACCCCATGTATTTACTCTTGCTATTAGATTAGCATATAGGTCCCACCCTTTTAACATAGAAATAGTTAAATGTAACCACCTCTTCTACTCTAACAGTTTCTTTTCTCATTCTTCTCACTTTTGGAACTCACTTTAATTAGTTTGCTTCCCTGAAAGCTATAATCTCCAAAAGTTTAAATGCAACATCAGTTGCCATTTTTTATTTACTTGATTCCCATCCATCTTTGATCTTTTCTTCAAGATTTTTCTTTCTCTCACTGTAACCCCCCTGTGCACCAGTGGCATTTCCACCTTGCTTGGGGTGAAATGATTATAAAAACAACGAGGAACGTATATATGAAAATATAATCTTATATTTTTATTCCTTGTTGGTGACACTTGTGTGGAGCAGGAGGTCGGCCAGAGAGAGTCGCACTCACGAGGAGCCGTTGGAAGCCAGCGGGAATTCTCTGTCTTCAGCTAAAAATTTTAGACTTTATATAGTCTTAAAGCTGCTACGCATTTTTGATTTTTTGGTTTGTCACTTTGTTGATGTCATCTATGGTCAGATATGTCTGTCAACCAACCTTGTCCTTGGTTGACTTATATCTATCGGTTGATGCATCAATCAATCACATTCTTGCCAGCCATCAAATTTCAAGCTAGTTGTTGTTTGTGTTTTTTCTTTTGTTGTTGCACTTGTTGAAATCATTGATAGCAGATATATCTGTCAGTCACCCTTGTCATTTGTTGACCTCAGCTATGGCTGGATGTACTTGTCAATTACCTCTGACATTCAAGGTAATATATTACATTAGCTTACCACACTATTTTGAGCAAAAGGTTAGGAAGGAAACTTTCATCAATACTGTAGAGATCAATAACTGTAAGTGAACCTGAGAAACATATTTTCCTGAAAAATTGTTTTACGAAAGAGATTTTGAAAATTACAACCAACAACAGCACTGGCTGTTCTGTCAATGAATGCCAAATGTTTCCATCCAAGGAAACAGCTAACAATAGTATCAGAGGTAAGGAGAACAGATGAACAGTGACAGATTATGGCATGAAGCCGGTTTAAAGTGGGGAGCCCAAGCCTTTTGACATGGACCCAGGCTAAAAATTGACCAAATTCTGCAACCATCATTGTGTTGTTGCCAATATATCACTAACTCTTTCTTTTTGGTGCAGTGAAAAGACCTCCTACAGAAGGTAGCAGAAGAAAGTAACAAGAAAGGACTAGAAATAAACTGCACGAAAACTGAATGCATGGTCATCAGTAAAAATGTCAGCAAAATATGCCAAATACAGGTTGGAGATACCAGAATCAAGCAGGTCCAAAAATTTAAATACCTGGGAAGCAACCTGACCTTATCTCCAGGTCAATTTGAAGTTGGTTACATTTTAGTTCTTTAGTCTCATCTCAAGGCTCCCATCTGTCTCCTGACTGACTCCAAGGTCATTTATATAGTCTTTTTGAATTTCGCATTGGATTGCAAAGTTCTCAAGTATTGTAAGTCGCTCCCATTGGTCAAAAATCATGTTAACACCTACTTGCAAAATCTGGTTTAGACTTTTTCTTTAAGCAGATGGTTAATCCTTTTTCTATTTGGGAGAAACCAGGATTTCACACATCATTGTGAATTTTTGTAAAAGTGAAGAAGAAAGTTGATTTTAATTAATTTTTTGCTACAGAGGAAAAGTATTCAGGAGAACAGTAGATAGGGATTGACATTGCATTTAATTGTTTTTTTTAATCCATCTCACTCCAAGTAAGGCAATAAAACCACTAAAACACAAGGGGTTACAGTGTATGAAAGAAGTAGGAACAGAAACATTGATAGTGAGTGGTAAGTAGAAAGAATAATCAGTAAGACTAGTGATCTGTATTTAAATTTTTGCAAATTAAAGTTGGCTGGAAATCATGGAGCCTGAAGAGACTTCCATTAGCAAGAAGTGCAAGAAAAGAAACTGTTAGTATTGAATTTATGGTTACATCGAAGCCAGCTCAGTAGTAAATTGATGATGTTCTTTCTTCAGGGTAGTCCGAAAAGTTCTCAGCCTAATTAAGGTGGAATTCCCTACATATTCTGATATTTAGTCATTTAAGCTTTTGGGAAGCACCACCTTTCAAAAAAAAGCCAGAAAAAAATAAATTTCTAGATAAAAAAAAAGAACACTTTTAAAATAGTTGGTATTTTCTTAAGAGTTTGTGTAAAATGACCCAAAGGTAACCAAGGTTATCCGAATTTAAAAAGGGTTTGAAATCAATACTACAGGAAGACAAAAATAGATATATTTTTATCATCTTTCTTTGATAAATGATGGTATTATTGCTTCTTTTTTTTTTAATTCTCTTTTGGCACAGAATTTTGGCAAGAAATACATTTGACTTTCATCAAATAAATCATTTTTCTCACTTGGATTTTTCTTCAGAAATAAACTTCAGGCTGAAGATATTTATGATTTGCTAAAATATATAAATATAAATCATTATCTACTGTCTTCCTGAATTACTCTTCTATTGTTCACAGTAACCTCTTGTGTCTTAGTGGCTTTACTACCTTGCATGGGTTGAATTTGATTTTACAAAATATATGCAAGTGATTAAATTACAAATATTTATTATTATTGGCAGGCATAATCTAACCAGTGTAAGATATATAGATTACACACAGAAAGGAGTGAGGCCTCAAAATAAAGTTTAAAATCACCCCTGTCCTAACACTTTTGCACACTACCGGTAGTGTGCAAAGGTATTAGAACAGGGATGATTTTCCTAAAAATCTCACTGAAATTCAAATACAGGGTGAAAAGCCAAACCTTTGTAAGAATTATTTAACCAAAAAGGAAGAGGAAGGAAGGCTTTGAAATTTGAATTGGCCCCCACAAAAGCCCTGATCTCAATCCTATTGAATATCTATGGGAAATTTTGGATAAAAAATTGATAAATCTAATGTTACTTTGCAAGACACACTTTGGGACCAAATACAAGCTGCTTGGCAGGAGATACCATTAGATACATTGAAGAAGCTTGTGATGTCAATGCCTGACAGAATGAAGGCTGTGATCAAAGCAAAAGGCTATTATACTAATTATTGAATTTATTTTGTAACAAGTGTTTTTTTCTTGTTAAAGCATTTGTTGAGTAAATCAAATAAAATTACTTTAATTAAACTGTTTATTTTCTGTCAATATGCCTCATAAAAGATAAAATAGTTCTTGTCCTAATACTTTTTCACAGTACTATATATAAACAGGATATGATGGGAAAATTAAAATAACACTGACATCTCATTTTAACAGATATATTTGCCAAAATTACACAAAAATATCTAGAAATACATGTAAGAAATTTTGTTACGAAAATGTGTCATTCAGAAGGATTCAAAACTGCAACTCCTACCGACATAGGGGAAGCCACCAACTGATCTGTAACATTGTCTGTTTATATTACAATACATTTCAGAGCAAAGATGGTTTTTATGAAAATTGTGTATATAAGGCTTGATTTAACTTCAATTAGACTTTGGATTCATTCATGGTAGAGTAATCTAAGATGCACCAGATCAATTAGTGGCTTCTCTTATTTTGTTGGGGGTAAGTGGTTCAAATTCTGCTGAATGACACACATTTTTGTAACAAAATTTCTTGTTAATAATCAGGCCAGTAGAAATATACATATAAATATACAGTCTAATTAAAAACAGAATATCCACTCAAATATGAATGTCAATTAAAAATGATGTTCAAACAAATAAATGGTATATATATATATATATATATATATATATATATATATATATATTAAATCTAAAAAAGAAATAACATATAGGTAAAATCTCAAAAACCAGTTCCTATTAATATTAATTTTATTAATATTAAAAATGATCCAGGTGGAAGGTACAATGTAAATAGTATTATCTGTATACAGAGCCAAATATGTATATTTTATTAAATATGCAGTATTTCAAAGTTTTATTTGGTAATATATATATATATATATATATATATATATATAGTCATCCGCAGACAGATCTGTTTTGCTGTATCACAGCTCATCAGTATGGTTAGACTCCAACTGCTTTTAACCCAGGATTGAAACCCAACCAAATTAGTGTCAGTCGGTGATTCTATCTCAGGGCTATGGGCGTTCAGTAGAGGAAGGCAGACTTTTTAGCGTGTATATTGTCATTATACCCACCCAATAGCCAGAGTGCTCTAATTCCATTACTGAATGAGCAATGCGTACATGCCAGAGTAGCTACTGTTTTTCAAAATCTACCATTCTTCCAGAGTGCTCAATCAAGTTGTGAGAGCGTAAATAGTCATCTGCAGACAGATCTGTTTCGCTGTATCACAGCTCATCAGTACGGTTAGACTCCGATTGCTTTTAACCCAGGACTGAAACCCAGGATATATATATATATATATATATATATATACTGACACCATTTCTGTCAGGTTTCAATCCTGGGTAAAAAAGCAATCGGAGTCTAACCATACTGATGATCTGTGATACGGCAAAACAGATCTGTCTGCAGATGACAATATATATATATATATATATATATATATATATATATATATTGTGTGCTGAATATACTAGTCCAAGTACTTTTCAGCAGCCCCTCATATATTTATAATGTTCTGTTACCTAGTATTTTGAAATAAAAGGCTTCATCAATATTTGAACAATTCCAATGAGTAATAGATATATAAAGTCTTATATATTATTAGATGCCAATTCCTCTTATTTCATTGCCTTTGGCGGCATTCTTCTTCTTCTGCTTCTTAAGAAAATTTTCTCTTTTTATTTCCACCACTTTGTTGGCATGTCACCAAATAAATTATCTCTTGTCATTACCCCAATCAGGAACTTAATAATGTCTAATAGCCACTGTTCTGTAATCGTAATTGCATAAGTCTATTACTTTTCCTTCTGCTTCTTCGTCTCTATCTCCTTTTACGGTGTCTTCATTTTTCCAATTTTTCCTTTTCACTTTTGCTTCACCTTTGCAAATTTTTGGTTTTTCAAAGTTTCCCTCACTACTCCAAAGCTTCTTAAGCTACTCAAAAATAAAATGCATCTTCTTTTTATCTTCTTCACTGCATTTACTGTTACTGGTAACAATTTTTGGACTTTTTCTTTCTTTTTTTCTCCATTTTTTTTTTCTTTCACTGGACCTTTGCTACTTGTAATAATATGTTATTGTTTCTTCTACCTTTTCAACTTTCTTTCATTTCATTCTTTCTTTTTTCTTTCTTTCTTCTTATTTAATGTTTTGTTTTATCTTCTTCCATATTATCTGCTGCTTTTAACAATCTATAATTATTTCTTCTTCTGCCTTCTTCAATTTTCTTTCTTTCATTCTTGTATCTTTTTCTTTTTCTCTTGCTTTGCTTTGTTTCTTTCTTTTTGATTTTTTCTATCTTCCTTCCTTCTTTGATTCTCTTTCTTACTTTTCTTACTTTTTTGCTTCTCACTTCTCTTTCTTTTTTCTTTTTTATTTCTTCCTTCTTTTTTTTTCTTTTTTCTTCCTTTCTTATCACTTCTCTCTCTTTCTTGCTTTATTCTTCTTGCTTATCTTTCTTTCTTTCTTTCTATTTTTACTTTCTTCTTCCTTCTTTTTCTTTTTTCTTTCTTCTTTCATTCTTTCTTTCTTCTCTCTCTTTTTTGCTTTATTTCCTTTTGCTTATCTTTCTTTCTGTTCTTCCTATTTAAATTTCTTTCTTTCTATTTTTACTTTCTTCTTGTTTTTCTTTCTTTCTTTCTTTCTTTCTTTTTGCTTATCTTTCTTTCTGTTCTTCCTGCTTCACTTTCTTTCTTTCTTTCTTTCTTTCTTCTTGCTTCTGTTTCTTCTTTCTTTCTTTCTTTCTTTCTTTCTTTCTTTCTTTGCTAATCTTTCTTTCTGTTCTTCCTGCTTCACTTTCTTTCTTTCTTTCTTTTTTTCTTTCTTTCTTTCTTTTTGGTTATCTTTCTTTCTGTTCTTTCTGTTCTTTCTGCTTCACTTTCTTTCTTTCTTTCTATTTTTACCTTCTTCTTACCTTGAATTTTTTGCTTCTCGCAACAATCTCTTTTTCTTCTGTCTTCTTCTCATCATAATCTTTTTATCTTTTTCTCTTTCCTTATCTCCAATTGTTACAAATGAAATTATCAAAGTCGAACTTGACTCAATTAAATGAATGGGTAGAAGTAAAGAAAAGTATTTCTGGGAAAATACTAACTTTTATTTATTTATCTATTTCCTTTTTTCCTTGTCTATTTCATTATAATTAAATCTTCAGGGGTTACATCCAAGGTTTTGATTTTTTTGAACCGATTTTAATTTTTCTTATAAATGAAGGCAGTAGAATTAATCTACTTTATAATGAATCGGACACTCTCTTCTCTCTCATTCTATATAGTTTAACCACTCATTCTCTTCTTTTTCTTGCTTATATTCTCACTATTATTTGCTCTATCATTCTCTCTTTATATATATATATATATATATATATATAGAATAATGATGATCCACGTATACTGTCTTAATATGTATAGGAAAAAAACTACTGAAAAGTTGTAAGTTTAAAAATGTATTTTTTTTGACAGTATTTATTTATTTCTATTATTATTTAGTGTATCAAGGCAGCAAATAATTTTCTAAACATATGCTGTTAAATATAAGAGACAATGAATGTCTATTATGTTTAATCATGAGCCATTCTAAACGTATTTTGGCTTTAATTTCAGTTGAAAATAAAGACAAACATTATCCAACATTTGGATAAATTTTTATTAATTTTTATTAATTTGGTTCTAAGCTTCAGATAGTGGAGGCCATGTATATTAAATCCAAACAGTCCACACTTAATAAAATCATCTTTAAATCCGGTCATAACATGTTACATTGCATTTGAATACATGGTTCTGTTGTCATTTTGTGCTATCACGCGGTGTGACGTCATAGAACCGCATTGCAAATTTGAGAACTGCGTTTGTTATTTTTGGTAACTATTGCCATTGCCTAGCGGAGTTTTATGTCAACACAAAATAAAATCGTCGGTGATGGTGGATGTTATTGTATTAAAGTCTTAATAACCTCTCTGAAGATGGCTCATGTGAGCCGAAAGCTTAGAACCAAATTAATAAAAAATTATCCAAATGTTGGAGAATTTTTGTCTTTATTTCCAACTGAAATTAAAGCCAAAATACGACGTTTAGAACGGCTCATGATTAAATATAACAGACATTCATTGTCTCTTATATTTAACAGTATATGTTTAGAAAATATATATATATGTAGATACATAGATACTGAACAGTTATAGGTCAGATTTCCATTAGAACAGTAAATAGTTGTAGTAGTAGAAAGTGTTCAATGAAGGAAGATGAATATTTGACATGTAGATCTTTTAGGTAGAGAAGACCAGCCAGTTACACTACTATGGTTTTAAACATTTTGATTTTGTATGCCTGATAAAGCCAGAAAGGTCATAATCATGACAACATAACCAGCTGATCGTCTTCCCTATATATATATATATATATATATATATATATATATATATATATATGTATAGTCATCTGCAGACAGATCTGTTTTGCTGTATCACAGCTCATCAGTACGGTTAGACATCCAATTGCTTTTACCCAGGATTGAAACCCTACCAAATTGGCATCAGTCAGCAATTCTACCTCTGAGCTATGGGTGCTCAGTAGGAGGCAGACTTTTACTGTATGATGTATCATATGCCAGTAGCCAGAGTGCTCTAATTCATTACTGAATGAGCAATGCATAGATGCTAGAGTAGCTACTGTTTTTCAAAGTGTACCATTCTTAGAAGTCAAATAACTTACCTTTCAACATGGCTGCCTTCTTTTGTCTCCCTGTAGGAAGGTGAACATTCAAGCGTGTGGATATTGTGCTCAATATTTATGGAGTTATTAAAAATCACCTGAAGACACCATTCATGGTAGAAAACTGGGTGGCAAAATAACTCATTTAAAAATGGAAAATATACACATATGTATATATATATATATATATATATATATATTTAGTGTATCGAGGCAGCAAATAATTTTCCAAACATATACTGTTAAATATAAGAGACAATGAATGTCTATTATGTTTAATCATGAGCCATTCTAAACATCGTATTTTGGCTTTAATTTCAGGTGAAAATAAAAACAAAAATTCTCCAACATTTGGATAATTTTTTATTAATTTGGTTCTATGCTTTATAATATTGGAGGTGATGTACATTAAATCCAAACAACCCACACTTGATAAAATCATGTTTAAATCTAGCCATAACACATTACATTGCATTTGAATACATGGTTCTGTTGTCATTTTGCGCTATCACGTGGTGTGACGTCATAGAACGCATTGCAAATTTGCAAACTGTGTTTGTTATTTTTGGTAACTATTGCTGTTGCCTAGCGGAGTTTTATGTCAACACAAAATAAAATCATCGGTGATGGTGGATGTTATTGTGTTATCACCTTAATAAACTCTCTGAAGATGGCTCATGTGAGCCGAAAGCTTAGAACAATTGAATTCATTGTCTCTTATATTCTATTATTATATATATATATTTGATATTTCAGACCGGCCTCGGCCTTTCATCAGAAACAAATGATTTTAAAATTTAAACTAGAAGCGTTCGTCATGAGAAGCATCTGTCATGAGATGTTTACATCACATGATGTAGAAAGTGATAGAGTTTTTTGAATATTTTTAAATGTAAACCTATCTGTAATAATACTTTTAAATGTTTTAAAGAAAATTTTTTAAGTGTATCTAAAAAATGTTTAACTATTGAAATATTTGTAAAGATTCAACACACCTAAGTCCCTATTTAACCCTAGCCTATATGTATTTAATTTTAAAATCCAGTATTTTCTTTCTTTCTGCATGAGTATATGGAACTAAAATCGGAATGTACCAGTAAACATATATATATATATATATATATATATATATATATATATATATATATATATTTGTATCTTCAGATATACAGGGAACAATGGGTAAATTTTTGCTATTTTATATTTTAATTTTACACATGCACATTATTCTTTCAGATTTTGTTGACTACATAGTATAGTAGGGTCAGTTGGGCACTATCTGTGAAAAAAAGAGCACTATGACCCAATTCACTCAGTCACAACTTTGGAAACAGCATGCTGTATGTACTGCTTAGCCTTTGTGCCAGAAGCTTCAATACAAACATTTTAGAATATCTGGGTGTCAATCTGAGGACAGTGCAGAGGATTAGGAAAGAGTTAGATGAGTCTAATGATGATTACAAAGGAGTTTATAGTGATCAGTAGGAATGTTGATATTATACCTCTCTTAATCTTTTTACAGGGCCTGAGACTCAATATGCAAACCTATGTCAAGTGCCTTGAGGAGGTAGGGCTTTCCTGTTTCAAGAGGGTTATTGCTGGAAGAATCTCTGGCACCATGCCACACTAGCAGGAGAACCTAGTCATGACTGTCAGAAAATTTCTGTGACAACATCATCCCTTACATCTGGTCACCTAACTACCCAGACTGCAACACTCTTTGATTATTACATGTGGGATGCAGTTGAGCAAGAGACCAACAGGACTTCTTGTAAAACCAAAGATGAACTGAAAGCAAGGATTATAGCAGCATTCACCAATTTAAACAAAGGAGACTTTCTAGAAAAAAGATGTAGAAGATTCCAAAGGCATCTGGAAGCTATGGTTGAAGCCAATGGCAACTTTATTGAATAAATTTACTCTTTAGTATTTCAAGATATTTTTGTCTAATTTTGGTAAATATATATGTTCAAATAAAAATTCAGTGTTATTTTCATTTTGGCATAATTTAGACAACAGTTTGTCTATTGTATCCTTTATATATATATATATATATATATATATATATATATATATATATATATATTCAAATACTTTAATCCAAGCGAAAAAATTTGGTAAATTCCAAAACCCGATCCTAATTAATATTAAATATTAAATTTTAATGTTAAAAAATGATACAGGAGGAGAGCTCCATGTAATAAAAATTACGGAGCAAATATAAATTAAATTAAATTTTTTCAAAGATGCTGAATGCACATTTCGACATGGAATCCCCGAAGGGGAATAACACATTACCTCAGCAACAAATGCTATCCCCAAACTGGAGATCTCCAGTTTGGGGATAGCATTTGTTGCTGAGGTAATGTGCTATCTCCTTCGGGGATTCCATGTCGAAATGTGCATTCAGCATCTTTGAAAGAATTTAATTTAATTTTTATATATATATATATATATATATATTGGTACGGAAAGTTCAGGCGATTAACAAAATGGAATTAACAATCGACATACTTAATTTATTTGTTTGAACATTATTCTTAATCAATACTCATATTTGAATAAATACTCTGTTTTTAATTAAACAGTATATATATATATATATATATATATATACTGACCTGAATATATTGTTAGGGCTTGCATGTTCGGTTTCTGCCAGATGACATATTTTGCTAACAAAATTTCTCATAAATATTCAGGTTGGTAAAAATATATATCTAAATATGCTGTTTAATTAAAGCAGAATATCTCAAATACAAGTATCGATTAAAGATAATATTTAAACAAATACATTATTACAAAACAAAATTTTAAAATTTTTGCATGTATATACATGTGTATATATTCATCTGTACATGTGTCTGTATACTAATATATGTCTGTATGTGTATATACTTATCTATTTGTCCATATGGTGATGTCTATATAGATTTGTATATGTGTGTGTCCATATCTTTTCCTCATTTAATATCTGAATAAATTTGTTAATTATCTAAATCTAATGCTTTGTTAAATATAGAATTTAAAATTCACAATAAAAATAAAGAAAAGTAAAGTGAAGCTAACAGTTGATTAATAATGCTGATCTCTATTTTAATCAAATATTTATATTAATGCCCCAATAAATAGCTTTTAGAGTCTGTTCTCATATTCTTCAAATTAGAAATTACTTTATTTTGATTGGTCCACTCTGTTTATGTAACAATACCTCCCTTATTAAGGAGTTTTGGCTAGTTTTGAACCTTTTAAAACTTTTCAACTTGAAATAAACATCATCACTTGATTATACACAGGTATTTTTGAAACAAAATAACTACTTTTGTACTGAAATTATAATATATTTATCTTACAAAATCCAAATAAATATTATATATATATATATATATATATATATATATATATATATATATATATAAAATATTTATTTAATTTGAACATTATTTTTAATAACTTGTTAGGGTCCCAGCTATAAGCAAATAGTTAACCCCTAAACTGGGGTCAAAATATTATGAAAATAATTATAAATATACTTTTATAGTGAAAATTACACCAATACTCATTAGAGTTGAAAATATTACCAGCAATACATTTTTGAAGGAAAACTATTACCAGCAATATATTTATGAAGATAAAATATTATTCCAACTATACATTATTGAAAAGAGAAAAAAATATTAACAACAATATATTTTTAAAAAAAATATATATACCGGTATTATATTTAACAAAACCCTCTTTACAAAATTAAGTCAATGAAACCTAATCCACAAACTGATTTCTTACAAAGAATACAGTTTCTATTCATACACATCTATTGTAAAAATCTTGTCAGCATTAAATGACCCACTAAGGTTGAACCAAGCTGAACCAACTAAAAATAATGTTTAAACAAATAAAAATATGTTGGAGTTGATTCATTTCATATAAGATTTCATAAATATGCATATATCTATATAATATATATATATATATATATATATATATATAAAAATATATCCCAAAAAGAAAATATATATATATATATATATATATATATATATATATGATATTATAAGAAAGTGAAAGAACATGAATATTAAAACCCACAGTTCAAGCATTTACTTTTATTAAGAGTGCTCGATACAGTGTAGAGCTCAATTTTTTTTTTTTTTTTATAAGCGTTTCACCTCGAGCAAGGCATGTCACTGCCACTACTGCACAGAGGGCTACATAGAGTGGAGAAAGGATGATTAAATATAAGAAATGTCAGAGTGTGAGTGATAGGCGGGTAAGGATACAGAGAATTTTGTTATTACAAGTGGTTTATAAAAACATTATGTCACTACATTCTAAATTTTCATGTTTCAAAACAATACTGTTCAGAACAATACTGATGAATTTGTAGTTATTTAGAAAATTAGGAAGTAGTAGTTGGAGAAAATGCTTTAGGTGTTTTTTGTAATATATATATATATATATATATATATATATATATGTATATAACGCTCTACATTTGTATCGAGCACTCTTTATAAAAGTAATTGCATGAACAAAAAGGTAAATAAACCTACGAGTTCAACAACTTAGTTACAATATATAGTAGTAGTTGGAGAAAATGCTTTAGATATGTCACTTGTTAATTTTGTCTGGATAATATACACAACAGGACCATAGATTTTTTTTTAAATGGATAGTCAATAATTTTTACACCAGGTTGGATTTTAGGTTTTTTTTTTCAAATTAGATTTTTGACTACCTCATGAGTAAAGGGACTGGAATGTTTAGGCTAAAATTAGGATTAAATCATTATGGTATACATAGGTATATTGTAGTAAGAGAAAAAAATTATAAGTATTGTGTGAGTCATTTATTTTAGTAAAATAATTTATATTTTTTAAGTTATGTTGGAGTGAAAGTTATAAATGAAAAACTGTAATTAATTAAATTTGAACAAAAAATATTGTTGATGTTCATATAAAACAGTCAATTCATCTCTACAGAACAGTAATTCTCAAATTTTTAGGAAACCTTAAATTCTGCAGCTTTTTTTTTACTCAGGCACGAAGGCGGATGTTATAGAATGACTTAGAGATTCTAGTTTTTTTCCAGAATTTTCCATTTTAATTTGGGGGTTTTGTTTGTATCCTTTAACTTCCAAACTATGCAGAAAGGGATGTTTGGCTTTGGGAAGTGTTGTTTAAAATTGGGAAACAGCAGCAGGAAAAACAAAAAGCATGAAGAGTGAAGATGACACACTAATGCTGTCACGAAACTTTGAAGTTAGCATGACTAAAATAACACTGCTCAGCTAAGTGACTAACTTCTCAACATTAATTTATATATATATATATATACATGCAACATATATATGTGTGTATGCTTATATACTGAACTTCTCAATATTAATTTTATATATATATAAGAAAGGGTATCACACGTGCTAACACATGTTGTATGTTACAAAGAAAAAAAAATACATACATACAGATATATATATATATATATATATATATATATATCCATATTTACACTCTCACACCCTGATTGAGCACTCTGGAAGAATGGTAAACTTTGAAAAACAGTAGCTACTCTGGCATCTACGCATCGTTCATTCAGCAATGAATTAGAACATTCTCAGCTATTGTGCGTGTATAATGATAATATACATGCTAAAACGTCTGCCTTCTTCTACCGAGCGCCTGTAGCTCAGAGGTAGAATCACCAGCTGACACCAATTCGGTTGGGTTTCAATCCTGGGTAAAAGGCAATCGGCTGTCTAACCGTACTGATGAGCTGTGATACAGCGACACAGATCTGTCTGTGGATGACTATATATATATATATATATATATATATATATATATATATATACATACATATATATACATATATATATATATATATATATATACATACATACATACATATATATATATATATATGTGTGTGTGTGTGTGTGTGTGTGTCTAGCCACACTGATGAGCTGTGATACAGCGAAACGGGCTTGTATGTGGATGACTAATATATTATGCTCTCATTACGATTGAGCTCTCTGGAGAAGAGAATTTTAAAAACAGTTCCCACTTCGGCTATAATGCGTGACTCTTCAGAAATGAATTGAGTTCTCTCGGTGACTGGCATCTGTATACACTGCTTATATACAAGACGTTAAAATTTCCCTTCTCTGACCCCATGCGCCGATGGCTTAGGGAGTAGAGACTCCGACTGACACCAAATCGGTCGAGTTTCGATCTCGGCCAGAAGCAAGTGGATATGTCTAGCCACACTGATGAGCTGTGATACAGTGAAACCGGCTTGTATGTGGATGACTAATATATATATATATATATTAGTCATCCACATATATATATATATATATATATATATATTTGAAGGTACTTGAACAAAAGTAACAAAAACAGTTTATCTAAGTTTGTTTGTTTGTTTTTGAGGCTTAATGACCTTTTAATAGTTAAGGGATCATTTTAAGGTCATAACCAGTGATTTTGGGTAAGGTTATTTTATTTTTACAACGTTTTTCTTTTCATGATTCATTGGGATTTGTTTTTAAGAGCAGGGTCACCAAGTCCTACCCTTGTTATTTAACCCATAACTGGAGGGAATGGACGGATTAATACCTTTCCCAAGGGTACCAGTGCTTAAGTGAATGCAGGGTATTCAACTGGAATTCGAACTCGGCTCACCGATTTCTCTTTCTGAGCCGATATCTACTGCACCACAACACACATCCGTCACTATACGCTTACAGCACCTGGTATTCCCAAGCAGTCACCCATCTAAGTACTGACCAGGCTCAACATTGCTTAACTTCGGTGATCGAGTGAGAACCGGTGTATTCAACGTGATAGGCCGTTAGCCAGGTTTATCTAAAGCTTCAAACATAATCCTCAACATCTTATCCAAAAGTTGGAAAAATATAATAAAAAATTGAACAGTTCTAATTAATCAAACTTGTTTGAATATATATCTGTATATGTAGTGAACAAAAGAAATTCTAGATTTCAGAAATTCAAATGCTAAGTACTGACTCATTGATTTTGTTAGAAATAAACAAATTTACCTGAATTTACAAAACCTTGCTTAAAACACATGAAAAAGCAAATCCAAAATAAAACTCATGAAACTTCGCAACTTGATGCGATATGTTTTTCACCCAATAGAAAAATAGAAAACATCTTAAAACAAAATTCAAATTATCTTTAATTATCAGAAACAAATTATTTTACGGACCCTTTTCAAAAATTGTCAAGTGAAAAATGAAAAAGAGTCGTTTATCATATAAATATATATATATATATAGATATTTATATATATATATATTTTTTTTAATCATATCACCCCAAGCAAGGCAGTAAGGCCACTGGTGTGCAGGGGGTTACGTAAGAGTGAATGGATTGGGAAAGAGAAAGCCGGAAGCCACATCCTAAACAGGGAACAAGGGATGAGCCTCTTCACCTGTTCAATAGACGTGGGTGGAGTGTGAACCGGGCGATAGTTCAGTCTATCTACTCCAATTGAAAAAAAAAAGAAACAAAAAAGAAAAGTGAAAAGATTGGAAAAGAGAAAGGGAATCTTTTTATATATGTGTATAAATATATATATATATATATATATATATATATATATATATATATATATATATATAAATATAAACTAATCGCTATACTCGTTTCGAAAAACCCTCTGAGCACATATGCAGAAGAAAAAAATGGTGATGAAAAAAGAACGAGCTAAGAACTTGAACATCAGTCAAAGTATGCAGTCCAAAGAAAAAACCCGAGACGAGTAACCTAAAACAAAAGCACTCAATATGCAAGTACAGCAAACAAAGCTCAATACGCAAGTAGAGCCAACTTTCCCTGAATATCCAATTTGGTGAAACATTGGTAGGTTCGTTGACTCTCTAGGTTAGCTATATATATATATATATATATATTTTAGGGGTTCTTTTCGAATGAGTGAGAAATTTTCATAAATAACCGTTACTCTTTGAGCCATACACACACCATTCTTTAAAATGTTATAACTTCCCACCCTTACTTAATTCATCTCATTGGTTGACTTCTTTATTCTTATGTTTTTATTTAGTTTTTATTTTTTTATCTTATATTTTTTAAATTTCCTTATCTATATATATATATATATATATATATATATATACAAAATAAGTTAACCACATTTTAATACCTGATGATGGTGTTTTAACACTGCAACTGTATAGCTATTAGGTTATAAGTATAATTACCATATAAACATATATATATATATTTTTCATTTGTAAACAAGTTATTACGCGACCTAGGTTTCTACCATGAGTGGTGTCTTCAGGCGATTTGCAATAACTGATTTTACCGTTTACCATTTTTTTTAAGAACGCTCATATAGCAGTTGTTTTTTTTTTAATGCTCACATGGCAGGGAATTTTTGAACGTACAATTTTTACAATTACAAGAAATTACAATGTTTTCATCCATGGTTGTATGAACCCAATAGCTATTTTTTAATATGGTTACACTTCGTCATAATTTCTGTTCTTTCATTCAATAGTTCATTTTTGTTTGGGAATAGCATAATCTCTAACTTTTCTTCCTGATAAAGTCTACATATTTTGCCACCATTGTAAGGCTTGGCTGTTTTCATTATACTCCACGTTATGTCTGGGTCTTTTTCATATTTTGATTTTAATTTCCACACGTGGCTAGCCAATTTTGTACAGTTTTTAAGTTTTCTATTTTGAATGTAGACTTGTGATTGAACCACCTGGTCTTAAAGGTGTCTTTGGTTGATCTGAAATATATTTTATTTTGGCCATTTGTCATGTACTTTTGCCTTGTAAATGAATTCTTTTGTATTGCAAAGTCCTTGAAGTGGACATTTATTTTTGTCCCAGCAATTGCATTCTTTATTAGTGGTCTTGTTTTGTACAATGCTATCTAAATTTCTGGCGTTTTGTTTTTTTATGAAACTATCTAAATTACTAGTACAACAATAACTTAGCTTGATTGTGTTTTTATTGAAAATTTAATTTAGTTCTGAGCCTTTCGGAAAGTGTCTATCTATCAGTTTTAAAAAATATTTGTCCTATTTTGGTCTTTACCTCTAAATTAAATGGTAGGTTGAACCAGATAATGTTTCATTTTCTATTATCATTTTTTTGTTTGTCTGTTTGGTTGAGAATTATATTGTAAAATGTTTTTATGGTCAGATTTTCTTAGTGCATCTTCATAGATATTTTTATTTTCATCAAATATTATTTTGTTTGACAAATTATTTGATAGCCTGTTTCTATTCCTTTGTGAATGTGCCTAATTATACTTTTGAGATGGTTGGATTTTGTATTTATGTACTTTAACTTAGTGGTAGAAACCTAGGTCAAGTAACAACTCATTTACAAATGGAAAATATTCATAAGTGCTACAATATAATTGTACTGAACACTTTTTAATACAAATGTGCACTGGTCTAATTTTATTATGCCTCAAAACTAAGTAACTAAATATATATATATATATATATATATATATATGTATTCATATGAGCAGTGAGTGTAAGAAACAACCATGAAAGGTTTACAAACATATATTCGATTATCATTTTGTCAGATATTGTATAGTATTTCCGGTTGAGAATGTTCCACCACCCTTCTATGTGTGTGTATGTCTGCACACTTGTTCACACATACACACACATATAATTGAACATGTTCTACAGATGAAGAAAGGAGAATGAGAGAAAGGGTGCAAGTTAGTGAGATAGAAGATGACTATTGACTTTATATTTGAATTCTTGAAGATTGTAGCTGTCGGGAAAGCAAATGAATTCCACAGGCAGGAAGTGCTAGAAAAAAGCTGCTGGAGTAGAATTTGTGTTTACAATTTACTGGTTTTACAGTAAAAGAGTGGGACCTAGTTGCTAAACTTGTTGCTCGAATGAATTCATGTATAGGAGGTACCAGCAAGCTAAGAAGTCATCAGAACAGAAGTCGTGAAATTAATGGTAGAAGTGACACAGGGAAGCCACATTGCACTGGAGAGAAAGTGACTGTATCCGAGCTGCCAAGTTGGGATCTATCACATTACAGATTCTCCATTGAATCTTGTCAAGGACACCCAGGTGGATAGCAGGAACACCCGACCAGATATGGCAGCAGTATTCACTACATGGGCAGATGGTAGATTTATATATGTGCAAGATTGTTTCAAGCGGAAAAAACTTCCTGGACCTACACAGAAAACTGATTTTGTCAAGGACCCCTAGGTTGATAGCAGGGGCACTCGACCAAATATGGTTGCAGTATTCATTGCACAGGCAGATGGTAGATTTGTGTTTGTGCAGGATTGTTTCAGATAGGAAAAACTTCCTGGCCCTGCACAGAAAACTGACCTTCTTAGCATCAGATTTAGCTATGGATTCTATATAGTCATTTCACTTATAATTGAACATGTTCTACTGCTTAAGTATGTCTCATATAATGATGCGTATATACATATATCTTTTGTTTTCTTTCTTTATTTCATCTTTTTTTTACTAAAAATATTTTTCCTTTTTATTTTTTATTTCATTTCTTTTTTATCTCTCTTTCTTTTATCTTTTTTATTTTCTTTCATTCTTTTTCTTTTACTCTATATTTTTTATTCTTTTTTAATTCCTTTTCTTTTTCACTTTCTTTTATCTTCCTTCCTCTTATTTCGTTCATTTTCTTTCTCTTTTTAATTTATATTCTGTCTTTCATTCTGTGTTTCTTATTCATCTTATTGGTTTTACATTTTCTATTTGCACATGAAAGATGAAAACGAACTGAACTTTGTGCAAAGAAATCCTTGTTAAGGTCATCTTTATATTAATTTTTCTACCAGATGATAAATAATTTCTTCTTCTATGTGCCCTGTCCATTCAGGACGTCAGCAATCACAGCTTTCAACATCTTTTTATCCATGCTGGCTCTTAGCACGCTTTCTCCTGTTACTTCACGGAACCCCTGTTCTGTCATTTACCTGCTCAGGCTCTTCAAATATGTTATCCGTTGCTTTCCCTATCTCTTTTTCTCTCTATCTGGCCTGATAGTATCAGGTTCTCCAAGCCCTCCTTCCTCATTGCATGTCCCAAGAACTTCAGCTGTCTCTTCCTGATGCTCAGTATTAATTTTCTTTTTATTTCCATCCTTTCCAAAACCTCATCATTGCTCACATGCTTGATCCATAATATTCACAGCATCCTTCTGTAGAACCACATTTCAATTGCTTCAAGTTTTTCCTTCATCTTCGATAAGGGATGAGCCTCTTCACTTGTTCAATAGACGTGGATGGAGTGTAAACTATCGCCCGGTTCACACTCCATCCACGTCTATTGAACAGGTGAAGAGGTTCATCCCTTGTTTCCTGTTTAGGTTGTGGTTTCCGGTTTTTCTCTTTTCTCTTTTCCAATCTTTTCACTCTTATGTAGCCCCCTGCGCATCAGTGGCGTTTTTGCCTTGCTTGGGGTGATATGATTAAAAAAAAAAAAATATTGTCCAGCATTCACTGCTGTATTGAAAAACTGAATCATATAGCAATCCAGTACTCTCTTCTTTGTTTCTAGCAAAATTTTCCTGTCTTTTAATAGTTCCTGGAATGCATCCTTATGCTTTTGGATCTCAGGAATATAAATGTATAGAAAGTGCTGTGACCACTAAGTGAGGGGTCAGTTTATATATTGATTGTAATATGGAACTGATCCCCTACTTTATATCCATTATGCTTCTATAGAAACACATTTTGGTTGCTTCAAGTTTTTCCTTTATCTTTGATGATGTTGTCCAGCATACACAGAAGAACTGACAACACATAGCAATCCAGTACTCTCTTCTTTGTTTCTAGCAAAATTTTTCTGTTTCTTAATACTTTACTCAGCTTCTGGAATGCTTAGAAGATAAAAAAAAAGAAATACAAGAAGATAAATTAGAAGGTTGAAGAAGAGGAGAAGTAGGAGGAAGAGAAGGTTTAAACAATGAAGGAGTAGAGTAGGAGGAGGAGGAGGAGGAAACACAAGTAAGATAAAGAATAAAGCTTAGCTGAAAACAACAACTGGGAAATTCCAGAAAATAAGATCAGAAGAGAGAGGAGGAGGAAAACAGGAGTGGGAAAAAAAGAAGGATAAGAAGCTGGAGAAAAAAAGGGAAAGAAATGCAGAAAGAAAAAAAAAAGCTGGAGAAAAAAAGAGAAAGAAATGCAGAAAGAAAAAGTGGGAAGTAAAAAAGAAAAAAGAAAATTAGAAAAGAATCAAATAAAAAAAGGAGGTTTTGAGCTTTGTTTAACGGCATATCAACCTCTGTGGGTTATTTAATGCCAAAAAAGTTGGGTTTTAAGGGTTTTATTTTAATGTTCAGTTATAGTGAGAAGGTGGATTTAGTCAGATTTTAATGATAACTTTTTGTTTTTATTCTTTTTTATTTTAGAAGAATGATTTACTGATACAGAATCTAAAGAAAAAACTAAATTCCTTGGAAGATTACAAAAGGCACAAATTTTTTTGTCGAGAAGTATCTGTCAAGTTCTGAGAGGATAGAATTATGAAGTTACCTGAATAAGATAGTGGAAGGAAATAATTTTTTTATTAAAATAAATATGGAAAATAAGAAATTTGTCTTTCATTTTTACTCAAATGACTAAAACATTTTAACTGCCTAATTGCTGGCATGGTGGAAAGGAATAAAAAAGTAAATAAACAAGAAATCTATTCAGTAATCACTAGCTAACCAATTCATTCAACGTTCTTATTTCAAAATCAAAAAATTTATTCACTTTCTGAGATAGAAAAACCCATTCATGTTTCATTGCAATATTCATTCAAGTTCGAACGTCCCGATGTTCAGTCATTGATATTCAAACATCAGAAAAGCTTCCAAAAATTTTTTGTTTTTATTCTTTTTTATTTTAGAAGAATGATTTACTGATACAGAATCTACTAATCGATAGCTGGGGTAGAAGAGGTGGATTCATGCCTTTGTCAAGGTTATTTGTGCATAAGTAATGAACCTGGTGGGAATTGAAACTCAGCTCTTCAATTTTCAAATTCAAATCATTATCCATTAAACCGTACTAACTTCCAAGCTTACAGCACCTGGTATTCCCAAGAAGTCACCCTTCTAAGTACAGACCAGGCCTAACATTGCTTAAGTTTAGTGATCATATGAGACACAGTAATTCAATACGATATGACCATCAGCAGGAAAGAAGAAAAACACAAATTGATGAAAAGAATTCAAGAAGAAGAAAACAAAAAGGAACTAACATAATGAGTCAAAGAAATAGAAGGAAAAAGTATAAGAAGATGAAAGAGAAAATGAGGGTGAATAAGAGTGATTATAAAAAAAAGAGTAATAGAAAGAAAAGTTAGAGAAAGCAGAAAAGAAATAAAATATGGAAATGGAAGAGAGAGAAGAAAAACAGGAAGAAAAAAAAATGCAAATTAAAGAGAAAGTAAAGGAGAATTATTAAAAGAAAATGAAGGAGAATTATTAAAAGAGAAAGTGAATGAGAATTAATAAAAGAGATAGCGAAGGAGAATTATTAAAAGAGAAAGTGAAGGAGAATTATTAAAAAAGAAATTGAAGAAGAATTATTAAAAGAGAAAGTGAAGGAGAAATACAAAAATAGACAATGGAGGAGAATTATTAAAAGAGAAAGTGAAGGAGAATTATTAAAAGAGACAGTGGAGGAGAATTATTTAAAGAGATAATGAAGGAAAATTCTTAAAAGAGAAAGTGAAGGAAGATTTTTAAAAGAGAAAATGAGGCAAAATTATTAAAAAAAAAAGTGAAAGAGAATTATTAAAAGAGAAAGTAAAGGAGAATTATTAAAAGAGAAAGTGAAGGAGAATTACAAAAAGAGACAGTGGAGGAGAATTATTTAAAGAGATAATGAAGAAAAATTCTTAAAAGAGAAAGTGAAGAAGAATTATTAAAAGAGAAAGTGAAGGAGAATTATTAAAAGAGACAATGGAGGAGAATTATTAAAAGAAAAAGTGAAGGACAATTATTAATAGAAAAAGTGAAGGAAAATTTTTAAAAGAGAAAATGAGGCAAAATTATTAAAAAAGAAAGTGAAAGAGAATTATTAAAAGAGAAAATGAAGGAGAATTATTAAAAGAAAAAGTGAAGGAGAATTATTAATAGAAAAAATGAAGGAGAATTATTAAAAGTGATAGTGGAGGAGAATTATTAAAAGAGAAAGTGAAGGAGAATTATTAAATGAAAAATTGAAGGAGAATTATTAAAAGAGGAAGTGAAAGAGTATTATTAAAGAGAAAAATGAAAGAGAATTATTAAAAGAGAAAGTGGAGAAGAATTATTGAAAGACAAAATGAAGCAGAATTATTAAAAGAGAATGTGAAGGAAAATTATTTAAAAAAAAGGTGAAGGAGAATTATTAAAAGAGAAAATGAATCAGAATTATTAAAAGAGAAAGTGAATGAGAATTAATAAAAGAGATAGTGAAAGAGAATTATTAAAAGAAAATTGAAGAAGAATTATTAATAGAAAAAATGAAAGAGAATTATTAAAAAAGAAAATGAAGGAGAATTATTAAAAGAGAAAGTGAATGAGAATTAATAAAAGAGATAGTGAAGGAGAATTATTAAAAAAGAAAGTAAAGGAGAATTATTAAAAGAGAAAGTGAAGGAGGATTATTAAAAAAGAAAGCGAAGGAGAATTATTAAAAGAGAAATTGAAGGAGAATTATTAAAAGAGAAAGTGAATGAGAATTAATAAAAGAGATAGTGAAGGAGAATTATTAAATGTAGAAAGTGAAGGAGAATTATTAAAAAAGAAAATGAAGGAGAATTATTAAAAGAGAAATTGAAGGAACATTCTTAAAGCGAAAGCAAATTATTAAAAGAGAAAGGGAATGAGAATTAATAAAAGAGATAGTGAAGGAGAATTATTAAAAGAGAAAGTGAAGGAGAATTATTAAAAAAGAAAATGAAGGAGAATTATTAAAAGAGAAAGTGAATGAGAATTAATAAAAGAGATAGTGGAGGAGAATTATTAAAAGAAAAAGTGAAGGAGAATTATTAAAAAAGAAAGTGAATCTGAATTATGAATAGAGAATGTGACGGAGAATTATTATATGAAAAATTGAAGGAGAATTATTAAAAGAGAAAGTGAAGGAGAATCAAAATATAGAATAGAAGGAAAGGATGAAAAAGAAGAGAAGTAAAAAAACAAATGTAAAAAGATGAAGAAAGCGAGGAAAAAAAAATAAGTGAAAAAGAAAAAGAAATTTGTAAGGGAAAAAAATAAATAAGAAAAGAAATCCAAAAAGCAGCAAGAGAAAGAATTGTAAAACCGTAAAAGTAATAGCGAATACAGTATTGATATTGAAGGTCACTTTAACTGTGAAACTCAATGAAGGAAGAAGAGAAATAAGCTGAGATAAATAGAAAGAGAATGCAGTGATCATGGTAAGTGGTAGAGAACAAAAAACAGGGGCAGTAATCAGCGAAAAAAAAAATTAGAATGAAAAAAAAATGAGAATAGATTTCTGAGTTGCATTAATAGAGTTATCCTGTTAAAAAACATTATTAGCTGGCAAAGTCTTTTGGCTCTTAAGTAATCAGTAACCACAATAAACGGTTTTTATTTATACTTATGTTGTTCATAGATTCAAGTCTCATTCTTATTGTTCAGCTGTAATTTCATGGTTAGAAGTACAACAAAGGATTTTGCTTTATTTAAATTGCATGCCAATCCCCTTCTTGTTTGCTGGTCACAAGGTTTTTTAATCTGGTCTTCAACTGTGCCTGGTAAGACTATTGGAGTCTTGATTAAATATGTTCATATGAATTACATTTTGCTCGAGATTTTTCTTAAGTAAGGATTATGGTTTTACTTAAGTAGATGCATTAATATATTAGAAATTAAGATTTTAATAAATAAAATAGAACATTTATTAAATTAATTTATAAAACACCTGTCGTAATCATTTTTTAAATTTTTAGGTACCTTGATTTTTTCGTTAACAAACAGCATTGCATGATGTCAAAAGGCCCAAAACTTGATAATAAAGGAAATTTATCATCAAAATATTTATTGTTTATTACAAGGAAAAAACAAATTATTTTTTATTATTTTATTAAATTTTTTAATCCTTTCAAGCACATTCAAACTTTTAAATCAACAATTTGCATAATATTTATGATTAGCATTTAGAGCCTTTTTTTTTTCATGTGTAGAAACAAAGAAGAGAATACTGGATTGAAGACTGCTGGGAATATAAAGTGGGGGATCAATTCTATATTACAATCAATATATAAACTGACCCCTCACTTAGTGGTCACAGCAGTTTCTATGCATTTATATTCCTGAGATCCAAAGGCACAAGGATGCATTCCAGGAGCTGAGTAGAGTATTAAGAAACAGGACAGTTTGACTAGAAACAAAGAGGAGAATACTGGATTGCTATGTGATGTTGGTTCTTCAATATGGCAGTGAATGTTGGACAATATCTTCGAAGATGTAGAAAAACTTGAAGAAGCTGAAATATGGTTCTACAAAAGAATGCTTCAGATATCATGGATCGAGCATGTGAGTAACGACGAGGTTTTGGAAAGGATGGAAACAAAAAGGAAATTGATACTGAGCATCGAGTAGAGACAACTAAAGTTTCTGGGATATGCAATGAGGAAGGAGAGCTTGGAGAACCTGATATTAACAGGCCAGATAGAGGGAAAAAGAGACAGGGGAAAGCAGCAAATAACATATTTGAAGGGCTTGATCAGGTGGATGAGAGTTGCATGGTGCAACAGGAGAAAGCATGCTAAGAGCCACCATTGATAGGGAGATGTGGAAAGCCATGATCGCCTACATCCTGAAAGGACATGGCACATAGAAGAAGAAGAATATATATACCAACTGTTTATAAGAAATTATAATGTGGATATAAAGTGGGGGATCAAATCTATATTATAATCAATATATAAAATGATCCCTCATTTTGTGGCCAGGCTAGTTTCTATACATTTATATTCTAGATTTATGGGCTTCAGCTAGTGGATGACAGAATGAGGGTTTTGGTGGTGCAACAGGAGAAAGCATGCTAAGAGCCACCAGGGATAGGGAGATGTGGAAAGCTGTGATCTCATATGTCCTGAAAGGACCTGGCATATAAAAGAAGAAGAAAAACACACTGATTTGAGAATTCTCACAAAAATTAAATAATTGTTGGAATTTAATGAGAATTTCTGAACTTATTGACAAATGAATTAAATTATTTTTGAAATCTTTATTTTTAGAAAATCTTGGTAAATTTTTACTTTTACAAGAATCTTAATATGTTAGAGAAAAATATTTGCTAATATTACTTATTCCTAGTAGGGGTTATGACTTTTTTGCTTGAAGAAATATTTTGATATAATTGTTGTTGTGATGTGTAAACCTTGTAGAAAACTACATAGTTTCTCCTTTCCTTTCTGCCTGAAGTTCACTCTAATTATGCATTCATCTCATTTGCATACCATGCTACACCTCCCTGAACCTGAGAGTTTTGAAGCCATTAGTTGATCTATCACTTTTGAATATTCTGGATGGTCTGCAACTCTCTTGTATTTGTTTTCCTTGTGTCCTCTTTAATGAAGATCTTGGCATAAATTCATTTCTTTTTTTAGGTTTGTTAAGTCATTTCCGGATGTGCGTTGTGGTGCAGGATGTGCATTGTGATGCATTGGATGTGTGTTGTGGTGCACTGGATGGGCATTGTGGTGCAGGATGTGCATTGTGGTGCATTGGATGTGCGTTGTGATGCAGGATGTATGTTGTGGTGCATTGGATGTGCGTTGTAGTGCATTGGATATTGACTCAGAACGAGAAATTGGGGAACCGAGTTTGAATTCCAGCTGAATTCATTACCTTCACTTACGTGGAAATACCCTTGGGAAAGGTATTAATCCGTCTATTGCTTCCAGTTATGGGTTAAATAGCAGGACAGATTGGGTTCTATAGCCTTGGTCGGCAACCAGTCTACCGCAGAAAGCAATGACAACCTACTGCGGGATAATCTTCTGCCCAGTCAGTCATGACTCTTTTGAGACATGATCGCCCAAGCGTGTATCACGTATGGCACTTAACTGAAGTCATTTTCACTTTACTCCATGTTCTGTCCAGTTTCATTGTCCCCATCCTCTGTCTCTCAGTTTCTTTACCCTGGCCAGCATTGTAAAGCATGTAATCCATGTCTCCACGTGCTCTGGATCATCAAGCGTGAGCAGACATCCTATTGGCAACACCATTGTTGGGACATGTAAACCTTGTAAGAAGTCACATGATTTCTCCTTTCCTTGGCGCTTGAGGTTTGCTGTACTTATGTGTGCACCTTATTTGCATTCCATGTTACAGCTGTATATTATCATTACAAATGAAAAAGAAGTGTCAATGAAACCAGTCAAGTATAAGAAACATCAGCAGTCTCAGGAACTGGCATGATTAGGTTTAAGGCTTCAAGTTCTTCACTCAGGATTGTCCCACAGGATAATAGCCTAGTAGAGTAAATCATTGGTTTGCTAATTTGGCAGCACAATAATTGTGAGTTCAGTCACTGGAAAGTAGTGAGATCTTTCTGATGCCATCTGTTCCCAAGTAGGCATCTATGCAGGTGACACCACTATTTGCTCCTGTCTCAATAGGAAATCTGCCAAGACTGAAAAAAACCTTACTGCTGCTCTCAAAACAGACCTCGAATAAGTGCTTAACAGGGACAGGAACTGGCTTGTAAATTTTAATGGCTCTAAAACAAAACTGCTTTCTTTTAAACTCCATAGAGAAACTTTCCTGCCCACCATCAGCAGAGGTGATGCTAGTTTTTGGGAGAGCAATACACTGTGTCTCCTTGGCCTCACTTTTTTAACTGATCTGGAGTGAAACAACTACATTAAATCTGCATCTACTACTAGGAAGGTTGTGTTGGACAAGAAAAATTTTCTTGTCAGAATCCATCTCACACATTCATAAATCTACCATTCATCCATGCATTGAATAATGGTCAGGTCAGGTGCTTTAACTATTCATCTCAAGGTTCTCAACAAAATCCAAAGAAGTAATCAATCCTAACTCGGCATCTCAACTTCAGTCACTTTCTCACCAATGTGACACAGTTTCCCCTCTGTCATTTTTACAAATATTTTCATGGCAACTGCTTTGAAAAGGCTTTTTTTGGTGTCTTAACCACATAAATTTAAGCATGCTACTATATTGGCATCTAAGTCTCATCCTTTCACTATTTAAAGAGTTAAATGCAGCCCACTTCTACTCAAACAGTTTCTTTTCTTTCTTTCCTTTCCACCTGTGGCACTTCCTTCCATTTACTTGGAAACAGGTGTTTAGTTTTTTGAATTCAGAGTTATCCCTCTCCTAAACTTGCTGCCAAGTACGGCTAGGGGGTTCACTTTACCCTCCTATTTCAGATTGATTTCTTTTTAATTATGTTTCTCTTATTTTCATTATTTCTTTCTGTCTACTTCCTTATTCTATTTTTTGTATTTACTTTTATTTATGTTGCCATACAGTTTCAGGTGTTATTAATCTCCTAGACTGGTTGCCAACTATGGCATGAAAGTCCTGTTTGCTCACCTATTTCAGTTTCTTTTCATTTTCTTACTGTTTCTCTTTTTCTCGCGTTTTCTTTCTGCCTTCTTCATTATTCAATCATTTGTATTTACCTTCTATTACTTATATAGTGATACAGTTTCATGTGTTTGGTTTTTATAATTTAGAATTATCACACTCCTAGACTGGTTGCCAACTGTGGATAATGAGTTTAGTTTGCCCTGCTATTTAACCTATAGCTGGAGGAGGGTAGAAAAGGATGTATTTATCCTTTCGCAAAGTTATTTGAGTGACAATTTTGCATCCTAAGTCACTAAGAGAGCACTGAAAAGATCTCAGCCCTACTAAGAAGTTAATGAAGTCTAGCCGTATGAGACACACATGCTATTTTACATATGTGAATGTATATACAGTTCCTGCATGTCCTATACATTCACATATATAAAATAGCATGTGTGTGTCGTACGGCTAGACATCATTGACTTCTTAGTAGGGCTGAGATCTTTTCGGTGCTCTCTTGTAAAGATGACAAACAAGAAGAAAGAAAGTAAGTCAGAGTGAGAATGAGAGAGAGGAAGCGAGAGAGGAAGAGGGAGAGAGAGACTGAGAGAAAAAGGGAGTAAGAGAGAGAGAGTGAGAGCTAGTGAGAAAGATAGAATGAATGGAAGAGAAAAAAGGATTATGAGAGAGAGAGAACGAGTGAGAGAGAGAACGAGTGAGAGAGAGAAAGAGTGAAAGAGAGAGGAAGAGAGGTTGAAGAAAAAAGGGATTGAGAGAGAGAAAGACAGAATGAATGAAAGAGAGAAAATGATTATGAGAGAGAGGGAGGGAGGGAGAGAGAGCGCAAGTGAGAAAGAATGAATGGAAGAGGGAAAAGGATTATGAGAGAGAGAGAGAGAGAAATAGTGAGAGAGAAAAAGAGTGAAAGAGAGAGAATGAGTGAAAGAGAGAGGAAGAGTGAAAGAGAGAGGAAGAGAGATTGAAGAAAAAAGGGAGTGAGAGAGAGAGAAAGATAGAACGAATGAAAGAGAGAAAATGATTATGAGAGAGAGGGAGGAGAGAGAGAGAGTGAGAAAGACAGAATGAATGAAAGAGAGAAAATGATTATGAGAGAGAGAGAGAGAGAGAGAGAGAGAGAGAAATGTAAAAATGTCAACTAATACCAGAGTCCCCAAACCTGTTCATTATTAGATGTTGTTTTTGTTTTTGTCACTTTTTTTTGTAAAAAAAAAAGAAAAGAAAAATAAATGAGTTAACAAAGGGTAGTAAGTAAAAGTAAGTATATACAAAGGAAAAAGGAAGAAGGCAGAAAGAAAGAATGAGAAAAAGAGACATAAAGAAAAAAAGAAACTGAAATTCAATTTTTATCGTATCTCTTCCAATCAGATTTCAGGCTGACAAAAGGGTTTGAACTTGGAAAACATGGCAATGGCAGTTAACTATTTTATCAAACAAATAAGTGCATCAAAGTCTTGATTAAAAAGAAAAAAAAAAAAAAAAAAAAAAAATCAAGACATGACCAACTCCAGATTTCAATTATCCGCCTTATAAATTCCACATCTGCAGAATTCTCTTTGATCTTTTCTTTTCATTTATTTCTTTACTTATCAACCCACTTACTTCTTTCCCAGAACCTTTTTACTATTTAGCTATTCAACCATTAAATATTTAAGAGACTAAAACAAAAAAATTATAAATCTTTGCTTTCACATATAAGACAGAGAATTGAACAGAATGAAAAGATAATTAGCTGAAAGGTTTGAGTTGAAATCATGATCAGCTGCAGGATGGTGAATGCAAAGGGACAGTTAAATATTTTTTAAGAATAGTAAAATCTAGATTTTCGTCTGTGTTTTATTTCCAATCCTGCATTGCTACCACATTGACGTAGATTGATGGCCTGATTAAAACTGTGATAAAAAAACAATTAAAAATATCAAGAACTAAGTAAATATTGGTCAAAATAAATAATAGTGGTTTACAACTTTAACGAAAATAACCAACAATTATTACAATTTAAAAAGTTTTAGTAAACAAATTTTACAGGCTACTGCTAGCAACATAAAAAGTTAAACTTTGTTTCTTCATGGTGTGTAGGGAGTGTGTCGTAATCTAGGAGAGTTCTTTAAGGGCCAATAACCGTCATTCACCAGTGAGTTCCTCGAGGGCTATCAATTGTTATTACTATATTCTCCCCTTCTATTTTTATTTGGTTACAAGTTCAGATACTGGGGAAGTTTTACCGATCTGGACGACCTACACACTGAACAGTCAGCTTAGGGTTAGTGAAGGGTTAGATGCATCGGATGACAACTGTTCATTACTATCGATATCTTTATTTTCAATGGAATCAGTTCTTTCTTTCAACACTAAAGGGACCTTGAGTATTTATGCTATTACACCAGTGTTTTTGCCTCTGATACTGGACATGGTGCTAGATCTTTTAATGACACCGTCGCTTCTCATTCATCTTTAATGTATGATGTTTTGTGGCTATCAGCTCAATCTCATCCATCAGAAGCTCGTTCTTATGAAGAACAAACAAAGGAGTAATGGTCCAGAGCTTGTTAGCCAAGTTAGCAGGAAAGTACCAAAAAAAGAGTGTCTTTTGAAACTAAAGAACTATTCATGTGGGATGGAGTTAGCCGTAGTTGACAGAAGTGATCTAATGCTGTGTAGGGCATTGGGGAGTACTGACTGCCACAGATGATCATCTAGTTTTTTTGACTTAAGGGCAAGTTTACTTGCTTTCCAGATGATACCATTGTATCTTTCTGTCTGTCCATTAACTGGTAGGCCTTTATTTCTTTTGATAGAAAAGAAGTACCTCTATCAGAGTGGATATAACCTGGCAAGCCAGTTAGTCCAAAAAACCAGTCCAGACATTTTATTATCGTTGATGAATGCATATTGGGGTAGGGAAAAGCAAATCAAAATTGGAAATATTCATCCACAATAGTGAGGATATAAACATTACTGAAGTTGAAAGTCAGTCAGTCAGTTGAGTGCCATACGTGATACATGCTTTGAGCAATCATGTCCCAAAAGAGACACGACTGACTGGGCAGAAGATTATCTTGCAGTAGGTTGCCATTGCTTTCTGCAGTAGACTGGTTGCCAGCCAAGGCTATAGAACCCACTCTGTCCTATTATTTAACCCATAACTGGAAGGAAGAGACAGATTAATACCTTTCCCAAGGGTATTTGTGCATAAGTGAAGGCAAGGAATTCAACTGGGATTTGAACTTGGCACCCCGATTTGTTGTTCTGAGTTGATATTCACTGCACCACAACACAGTTGAAAGTAAGGGTCTTTAAAATCCATACTCAGGTATTCCATTAAATGTGTAGCTTTAATCAGAGTTCCCTTTTTTATGTAAAAAAAAATCTTGGCTTGAGTTCTCCACATAGTCGACATGAAGAAAATTCTTTTTTTTATTTCTTCTGTTGAGAAGAGTAGGTTCTTAGCTCATACAAAATAAAGAATTCATGTAATTCCAGGTTGGCATAGTCCTTGAAGCAGCTCAGCAAGGCTTGATGAAGTATTTGCACTTACTAGAGCATTTTGTACACTGAAGTACAAAATGCTTTCTAAGTGTAAGGAGCAACATTGTCTTTCCTAGGTCAATATCTTATCAAGTAGTTAAAGACAGCCAGTTTAATGCACCATTCTAAAATTTTTTGTTTTTAATTTTTGTCCTCTTGTGGTTATCAAATATGAATGCTACTGAATGTTAGTTTGTAATCATGGTAACATTTTGTCTTTCAAGAAGATGATTCCACTTCCTAACAGCATCAATTATTGCTGTTGCTTCTTTTTCTATGGAAAGATAGAGCAATTAACTTATCTTCAGGGCCTGGGACATAAAAGCCACTTGTCTCCCTCTCTGGTTTAGGGTAACTGTGACTGCCACATATGAAGCCTCACACTCAACAACAAAGAATAAGTCTTCTTCTATGTTTTGCAGAGTGGCATTCTTCAGCCATTTCTTTAGAGTTTTAAATTCTTTAATAGCTGTTGTATTCACTAGAAAAGTCTTGTTTTTAATCAGTGGTTAGATTTTGAAATTCATTTAGCATACCATGCCAACATACCAATAAATCTTTGTTAGGAATTCAGGGTTTTTATAATGGGTAAGTCTTAAAGTGGTCAAAGTTTTTCTGGGACAGATTTAATTATTCTATTACCTACCCAGAAGCCAAGAATATTAATTAAGGACAGAGAAGATACTGTTTTGGTCTTGTTCAATGTAAGAATTTTAGCTCTAGTGGCTATTAAGAACCTTTTTAACTTTCTAGTCATGTTATTCTTAATTTTTCCCTTTGACAGTTATGTTGTCAGGATAAGGTAAGGTGTCTCTTAATGTTTGTTCTTGGATAAGTTTGTCCATTTGTCAAAAATAGCTACATCGTTCCTCACACCAAATAGCACTCTACCGTACTGATAGAGCCTTCCATTAGTTTTTCTTCATTTAGTCTTAGGGGAATTTGATGGTAGGTGTTTTTCAGATCAAAAGTAGAAAAGATTGTGCATATGGCTAGTTTCTTTAGAATCTCTTTGATATGTGGCAGATGATAAGCATTGAGTTTTGTAAATTGGTTGATAGTCTGTGATTAATCAATGCATAATTTCTTCTTATGATTATAGGTGGCGGCCTTAACAACCACCACCTGGATCCAGTTATGCCTTGTTGTAGTAGCTTCTCAACTTTCTTTTTGAGGACATCCCTGTGATCCATCCCAAACTGCCGTGATTTTGTTGTGACTGGTTTACAATTAGAAGACAAATTTGGAAAAAGCAAGGATTCATTAAGAAAAGCAACAGAAAGAGCACAAAGTGGTTCATAGTTGGGTATAATAAAATCCAGTTAGAGCCCCCATATCTGATCTGAAGAGACTAATATTGTTTCTGAAAATCCTGTCCTAGTAGCAAGTTACTACACAAGTTCTTTAAAACTTTGAGAATGACAGACTTATTGCTTGTCTTGTTTATTTGTAGGTCAACAACACAGAAGCCACAAGGCTGGGTGTTCATTGTGGTTAGAGACATGCAGATTTCTTTGCTGAGTGATCTGATTTCAGTTTGAAATTTCAAAGTAACCTCATTAATGAAACTTTCTGAGCTGCCAAAATCTAGTAACACATTTAGCCTCTGACCATCAATGAATACTCTAAAGTTTACAGGCCATACACTTTTCAGAACTGATGCTGCTTTGGTGTGTATGTTTGTTGTCTTCATGGCAGCAATTACGCTTATAATCTTAGACTGACATACTTTTGAATAATGTCATATTTAAATCTAAACTTATTTATATAAGGAACTTTGTGTGTGTGTGTGTGTGTGTGTATGTGTGTGTGTGTGTGTGTGTGTGTATGTGTGTGTGTGTGTGTGTGTGTCCGTTCCCTATAGACTCCAAAATGGCCAAACCAATTTTCTTGAAAATTTACACAGTTGTACTATTACTCTTAGCTAGGTTTTGTGTCAAGATACCCTCGATAGATATCAAAAATTGGGTTATGGAAGGAGTGGTCTGATTTGAATCAAATTTGAACAATCATAGACAAAGACATAAGAAACAATATTCAGAAGATTCAAGGTTGCAGTTCTTACAATAGTGCAGAAAATCGATAATATATATATAAAAGGCAAGATGTTTTCATGTATGTCTGTTTATCTGCCTGTATGTCTGTATTTTTTTCAGCCCTTTTATTTTAATTTTTGCTTCGAGTTTGGCTCTAAGTAGGTATAATTGTAGTTCTTAGTCTCAGCCATCATACCATTTACTCACAGGACTTATTTAGCCTTCAAAATTCATTTTACAACGAAAAAACTTATTTGATATCGATACCAGGAAATCAAAATTTGACTTACATCCATTCATTTTTCTTTCAGTCTACAGTTTCGCTTTACCTGAAAACAACTATTGCTTTTTAGTCTTTCATGCCAACATCCAAAGAGTCTGAGCTCCAGGACCATGGATTAGTTTTAAAGCTTTCATTACACCCAAGCAATGCCGAGCTATACTGCTAGTTTTCAATAAGTGTAACAGGTGAACTCTCTAACCAGACATATGATTCTCTGGTGTAGTAGTCCACCACAAAAAAGAACAGTTCCTTTTATTAAAAGTATGAAATGACCTTCCTTTACTAAATAATGTAGCAATGTGTTTACTTACGTTCTCTTCCTTTTGAATTTCTTCAGGCTCTTTAGTAGCAGTAGCAGGGTTAGTCCATCACATCACATAGTCCATCAGCACGTAGTTATAGGCAACTGAATTTTTATCTACCAGGTTTAGGGAGGAAGCCTGTCCATAGGCAGCCTGCAAACACAGGTACCAATTTTTGAGGAGTCTCTGCCATATTAAAGTCAAAGCTAGTCAGTTAAGTGCCATACGTGAAACATGCTTGGGTGATCATATCTCGAAAGAGACATGACTGACTGGGCAGGTGATTATCCTGCAGTAGGTTGCCATTGCTTTCTGCGGTAGACTGGTTGCCAGCCAAGGCTATAGAACCCAATCTGTCCTGTTATTTAACCCACAACTGGGAGGCAGAGATGGATTAATACCTTTCCTAAGGGTATTTGCGCATAAGTGAATGCAATGAATTCAACTGGAATTCGAACTCGGCTCCCCGAGTTCTCGTTCCGAGCCGATATCCACTGCTCCACAACAAATGCGTGCCTGAAGAATTCTTCTTGGTACTGTTCAGCAGTCACCATTTTCAAAGCACAGTTTTTGCTTAGTTTGTGAAGTTTCTGCAAGAATTCATCCAGAGACTCACAAGGTTTCTCTGTCAATAGGTAGAATGTGCCTGGCAAAAATATGATTTGGTTTCTTAACGTATAGTTTTTAGAGAACATTAATAGCTGTCTCATATGTAGTACAGTTCTCTATATATTTGTGAACTGCAAATGAAATGCAACTAACAAGCAACTTTAATGAGTGGTGTCACTGCATTTTTCAAATAAACTTCAAAATTTTAATCCAGTGTTTCCATTCTTTTTCTGTAGGGGAGGACTTCAGGCTGAGCTTCAGTTTTGGGGATTTAAACATTTTCTCCACATTGTCAGGTCTGAGACAATATCAATAGAAAAAAATATAATAAAAATTAGTTTATTAAATTGTAATAAAAATAACCAACAATTATTACAACTTAAGAAGCTTTAACAAACTAATTTTACTTTTTTAGTGACTAAAAAAAGTTCACTTTTATTTCCTCATGGCAAACAAAGAGTATTTGGTAGTTCAGAAGAGTTCCTCAAGGGTTGGTAACCTTCATTCACCAGGAAATTCCTCAAGAGCTAGCAATTGTTATTACTACAATAATGTTTTATATGATAAAAATGATAAAAATAAAGATTGCATAAATACTAATAAAAATGAAAAGTAATGGTCAATAATATTTCATTTCATAAAAATAAGATCAACAAAATATTCATGTAAAAATTAATATTAGCCATAGAAAATATTTAATCTAATAAGATAAAAATAAATAGAAATAAAATTAATAATAATGATTGACAATGCTTCAATAAGAAACAAAGAGGAAGATAAATACATGTAAAAAATAAATAATAGTAGGCAATGTTTTATCTAATAAAAGATGAAGACAAAAGTAAATATGAGTCAAAAATTAATAAAAATGTCTGACAATGGTTCATTAATAAAAAATAAAAATGACTAAATAAAAAAATATTATATAAAAATACGACCGTACTGAAAAGACTTTTTTTTATAATCATATCACCCCAAGCAAGACATTTTATTGCCAGTTTTACAGGGGGTTACATAGGAGGAAAGTTATGAAAAAGAGTGATAGGTTATAGGGGATGTCAGGAAGTGGGTAAGAGAAAGCTGACTGTGGCCATAAAGTGAGGGATCTGTTTATATATTGATTGTAATACAGAACTGAACCCCCACTTTATATCCACACTATAATAGTATAGAACTTTTTTTTTTTAATCATATCACCCCAAGCAAAGCATTTTATTGCCACTGTTTTGCAGGGGATTACATAGGAGTAAAGTTATGAGAAAGAGTGATAGGTTATAGGGGGTGTCTAGAAGTGGGTAAAAGAAATATATATTTACTGTATACTTATATACTGGGGGATCAACTTATATATTGACTGTAATGCAGAATCGATCCCCCACTTTATATCCACATTATAATAGTATAGACATTTTTTTTTGTTTTCATAATCATATCGCTCTAAGCAAGGCTTTTTACTGCCACTGTTTTGTAGGGGATTACATAGGAGGAAAGTTATGAGAAAGTTATGAGGGCATGTCAGGAAGTGAGTAAGAGAAGGATGAGAATACTGATGAGAGTAGAGTGGACGGAGAAAGGAGCATGAGAGAGAGGAGGAAGTTTAGTGAGATAGGAGATGACTATTGACTTTACATTTAAATTCTTGGAGATTATAACTGCAAGAAAGCAAGTAAATGGAAGAGAATTTCATAAGTGGGAAGTATGAGAAAAGAAGTTGCTGGAGTAGAATTTGCATTTACAATTTATTGGTTTCACAGTAAAAGGGTGGGACCTAGTTGCTAATTTTGTGGCTTGAAAAATTTATATATAGTGGGGCACCAGTGAGCTAAGTTCATTGGAGCAGAAACCATGAAAGTATTTTTGGAAGAGACACAGGGAAGCCACATTGCACTGGTGAGAAAGTGACTGTATCCGAGCTGCCAAGTTGGGATCTACCACATTACAGATTTTCTGTTGGATTTTGGCAAGGACACCTAGGCGGATAGCAGGAGCACCCAACCAGATATGGCAGCAGTATTCAATGCATGGGCGGATGGTAGATTTATATATGTGAAGGATTGTTTCAGGTGGAAAAAAACTTCCTGGCCCTACACAGAGAACCGACTTTCTTAGCAGCGAATTTAGCTATGGATTCTATATAGTCATTCCACTTGAAGTCTGTTGTGAGAATTAATTCAAGGAGACGCAGTGTTTTACTTTCAGAGAAACTAGTAAACAGAAGGGAATTCCACAGGCAGGAAGTGTGAGAAAAGAAGATAGGAGATGACTATTGACTTTACATTTAAATTCTTGGCGACTATAGTTGTTGGGAAAGCAAGTAAACGGAAGTGAATTCCACTGGCAGGAAGTGCATGAAAAGAAGCTGATGGAGTAGAATTTACATTTACAATTTATTGATTTCACAATAAAAGGGCGGGACCTAGTTGCTAATCTTGTGGCACAAGCAATATGGATCAGGAATGATAAAGGATAATCTTGAGTGAGGCTAGAAGTCATTTTAATGACAACAAAAGTGACAGATCAGTTTATAAGATGAGAAATTTAAACCTCTTTTAATTATTGAGTACCTATTAACTCAACTTTCAGGGTTAACCAGGCTTTTCCAAATCTAAATTGAACTTGAGTTCATTAACTGTGCTTAGACAAAGAAGACGAATCATTGGATTATAGCAATCTATAGCAGCAGTGTAATACCAGACGACCTAAGAAGATCAATTTTCATAGCTCTGCCTAAGAAGCCATGTGCAAATGAATGTGAACTCCAATGAACCACATAATAAAACACATCATTCAAATCTGGTGTTTAGAGCATGAAGCAAAATCAGGCCAGAGAAGAGGACAAGAACAGTGCAGTTTCATCAATGACACTGAAACAAGGAATGCAATATTTATGCTTAGGAATGCTATCAGAAAAAGCAATAAAAATGAAAAAAAATGTGTACTGACATTTTATAGACTATACAAAGATATTTGAAAAAGTACACCACAAAGAATTGTTAGAAATGCTCAGCACCCTCAACATATTTGGGAAAGACATTAGTGTAAACAAAAAATCTGTTCTTGGAGCAAACCACCTGCATATGGACAGGAAATGAATTCAACAGATGCACAAGGACACAAAGGCAAGGATGTGTCTTTTCACTGGATCTATTCAGCTTGTACAGTAAGACGATAATGTGGACTCTAGAGATTGTGCCAGAATTTATCATTGGTGGCCATAATCTGAAAAACATAAGATATGCAGATGATACAGTGCTGACAAGAGACACAGAAAGGAAACTACAAGACCTCCCAAGGAAGGTAGCTGAAGAAAGTGGAAAGAAAGGACTTGTAGGAATTAAATAAAAATACAAAATAAAATAAAAAACACTAAATAAAATACAAAATAAAATAAAAGTACGAAATAAAATAAAAATAAAAATCTCCCAGGAGTCCTCTGACAGGAAAGACAATTCACGCATGTGCAAAAAGAGAGGCTTCCTGGCGCCAAAAATAAACTCTATCTCTTTCTCTGTTGGACTTTGGATGGTAAAGACGTGCCAAACTGTTGGGGAAGGAATTTCCCCAACAAGATGTTGTTGGAACCAAAAATAAAATCAGTGTCCAAACTGTCCCTCTAGTGTCTCTGTATCTTTCCTTTTCTCTTTGCCCATTTATTTCAACAGCGAAAGCTATTCGACAAGTTTGGGATTTTTAGGTGAAAGAACCAACCCAGCAGTAATAGCCATAACATTCCATAGACTACAAATAAACTACAAGAAAACTGAATGCATGGTCATCAGTAAAAAGAAAATCCCAAAATGCCAATTACAGTTGGGTATACTAAAATCAAGCAGGTAAAAAATGTATATATCTAGGAAGTGTTCTAACAGAAGACAGAAGGTGCAACACTGAGATCCGAAGGCGAATTGGCATATGAAGTACACATTCCAGAAGCTGAAGTAGAGTATTAAGAGACGGGAAAATTTCACTAGAAACAAAGATTGGATTGCTATGTAATGTCTGTTTTTCAATATGGCATTGAATCTGAACAATCTTATCAAAGATGAAAGAAAATCTTGAAGCAACTAAAAGGTGGTTCTACAGAAGGATGCTGCAGACATGGATTGAGCATGTAAGAAATGATGAGGTTCTGGAAAGGCTTAAATGAAAAGGAAATTAAAACTGAGCATCAGAAAAAGACAGCTAAGTTCCTGCAACAAGCAATGAGGAAGAAGGGCTTGGAGAATCTGATACTCACAGGTCAGATAGAGGGAACATGAAAGGGGGAAAGCAGCGAGTAATATTCTTGATGAGCCTGAGCCAAGTAGATGGCAGATAGGGGTGGGGTAACAGGAAAAAGCATGCTAAGATACAATAGGGATATCGAGATGTAGAGGGCCATGATCGTCTATGTCCTAAAGAGACACAGCAAATAGAAGAAAAAGATCTTAGGAAATTATTGAAGGAAAAAAGCTTGAACTTACTATACTATTTAATGGTTTGTTAGTTTGTTAACCATCACACCAAAGAATATCTGAAAGCTGAATAAAGTGAAAAGTAATCACAATAAAAAAAAACATTTGAAAATTGATCTTTTTTGGACTAAGACAACAAGAAAAGTAATTTGAATTAACAAGATCTTGCTGTCAGATTGGTATCATTTCTAGCTTCCGCACAAATCGTATCTTTCATTGTGGTTTTGAAGAATAGATTACTAAGTTTTTGAGAAGGGTCAATTCTAAAGTGGCACCATGCCAAACTTGTCTGACTGGCCAGACCTTAGAGAAGAAGGTGACAGAATTTGTAAAGAAATATCATTTGATGCAGGAAACAAAGAAGAAAAATGACTTTGTTATAGATTTTACTTATCTTCCTGTATAGATACAGATGCACACACAGGAACATATATAAACACACATGAGACTGAATAGACACACATGATTCATTTTGGACGAATATATCTAACATCTTACTTTCAGTTGCTTTTCAATCACAATTCATATTGTCAGGTCATGGGCATTAACAAACATACAGTAATTTTATCTTGAATTTTATTATTATTGGATGAAGCATTGTCAAACAATTATTATTATTATTATTATTATTATTCATTTTTGGTTGGTATTGCTTTCATCTTAAATTCCCTTGCATTATTTACACTATTAGTGTCGGCTGTTGTAATATTATCTTAAAATGAATTATTGTTATTATTATTACTAGCAGTATAGCCCGGTGTTGCTCAGGTGTAATGAAAGCTTTTAAACTAATCCACGGTTCTGGAGCTCAAACTCAGCCTAAAGAATATTTGTGTGATGTTTGGTGAGAATTGGATAAAAATTGTGGATTTGTATAAAGGGCATACTGACAAATAAACAGACACACAAACATCTGGCCTTTTATATATATATATATTATCTATTTTCTGCACTATTGTGAGAACTGCAACCCTGAAACTTCTGCACATCTTTTTTATGTCTCTGTCTATGTGTGTATCAAATTTGCTTAAAATCAGACCACTCCTTCCGATTCTTTCGATTATCACTTTTTGATATTTATTGGGAGTACCTCGACACAAAACCTAGCTAGGAATACTCGCAGACGCTTATAGTACAACTGTGTAAATTTTCAAGAAAATTGGTTCAGCCATTTCAGATTCTGTAGGTAATGGACACACACACACACACACACAGACACACACACACACACATACACACAGACAAAGTTTCATTTATAATAAGTTTACATTTAGATAGATACATACATATAAATATCTATCCATCTATATATTTTTTTAAACTTTTTTTAATCCTTTCACTCCAAGCAGTTAAAGCGAAACCATAGACTGAAAGAAAAATGAATGGATGTAAGTCAAATTTTGATTTCCTGGTATCGATATCAAATAAGATTTTTTCGTCGTAAACTGAATTTTGAAGGCTAAATAAGTCCTCTGAGTAAATGGTATCATGGCTGAGACTAAGAACTACAATTATACCTACTTAGAGCCAAACCTGAAGCAAAAACTAAAATAAAAGGGCTGAAAAAGTTACAGACATACAGGCAGATAAACAGACACACACACAAACATCTTGCCTTATATATATATATATATATATATATATATATATTATCGATTCTCTGCACTATTGTAATAACTGCAACCTTGAAACTTCTGAATATCATGTCTTATATCTATGAGTGTATCAAATTTGATTAAAATCAGACCACTCCTTCTATAACCCGATTTTTTTGATTATCGATTTTTGATATTTATCGGGGATACCTTGAATACAAAACCTAGCTTAGAACACTCACAGATGCTTATAGTACAACTGTGTAAATTTTCAAGAAAATCGGTTCGGCCATTTCGGAGTCTATAGGTTATGGACACACACACACAGACACACACACACTGATACACACACACACACACACACACAGACAAAGTTCCATTTATAAATAAGTTTAGATTAGATTTATATATATATATATATATATATATGCAGGATATATTAATGTATATTTATCTGGATTTATCTTGCTAAATATGAAAAAAATAAATTTCAGAATCTCTCTGAAAAATATACCCAATACAATCAAACAGGATGATTTCATAAAATTGTTATATAAAACAGAGGATTTAATTTGAAGAATGAGGTGGAAAGCTCATTGTGGCTGCTGCCAAGTTACCCCTAAAAATAGGCCTAAATTCTTGTTGAGACCAGATCTCATTTTGTAAAATCAGCAGTTTCCTTTCTGGCAAGGCCTATTCTGTATTCCGTTACCAGTGGCTTTGCCACCCCTTAAGATAATTTCGCCAGACAAATTAGATTATTATTAGATGAAACCATTATCATTTTTTGACAGGATTTATTATTGGTGAGCAAAATGTTAACCACATAAGATTGGCAGACATAGAATGAAAACTATAGGAACTGCTAGACAAGGTTGTAAATGATAGCAGGAAGAAAGGACTAGTCATCAATAGTAACAACAAAGAATATATGCTTGTCAGCAAGGTAAACATCCTAAGATGTGAGCTATAAATTGGGGACGTCAAAGTCAAACAAGTATAGAAATTGAAATGTTTTGAAATGGGAAATGTTTTAACAGATGGTAGAAAATGTGATACCGAAATGCCAAAACACACTGTAATTGTAAAAGATGAGTTCCAATATAACGGAGCAAACTTTTAATAAACAGAAAAAATTTGTTAGAAACAAACAAATGGGTGCTGAACTGCCGTGTCATATCAATCCTTCAATATGACAGTGACTATTGGACAGTTTCAAAAACAAGAGAAAAATGCAAGGATATAAAACAAAAAACAAAAAAGAAACCAAGAAAGAGACTGAAAGAAGAAGAGAAAAAAGAAGAAAAAAAGAGAAAGAAAATATAAAAGAAAGAAAGTAGGAAGTGAGAAAGAAAGGACAAAATAAAAAAGACATGGAAAGAAGGCAATAGAAGAAAAATTCAAGGAGAAAGGAAAAAAGTGAGAGAAAGAGAAAGAAAAAGAAATACAGAGAGTGAGAAACAAACAAAAAGAGATAGGGAAAAGAGAAAGAGTGAAAGAAAATTCAAGGAGAGAAAGAAAATAGAAGAGAGACAGAAACAAAAAGAGATAGACAAAAAGAGAAAGAAAATACAAAGAGAGTGAAAGAAAAAGCGAGAGAGAGAGAGAGAGAAATACAAGAAGATAGAAAGAAAAAGGAAGTGATACAAAAAGAGATAAACAAAAAGAAAAGAGAGAAAGAAAATACAAGGTGAGAGAAAGAAAACAGAAGAGAGAAAGAGAGAGAGAGAAAAGTAAAAAGATTTAGTGAAAAAAGGGAGAGAGAAAGAAAAAGGGAGAGACAGAAAGAAAAAAAAAGTGATAAAAAAAACAAAAGACAAAGAAAGAAAATACAAGGAGAGAGAAAGAAAACAGAAAAGAGAGACAGAAAGAGATAGACAAATAAAGAGAGTGTGAGAGGGAGAGAGTATTCAAAATTGATCATAAACATTTAACGAGTCTCAAACTAGTAAATTAACTTATTTCTCTTCCAGGTTCGTCAAAGAACAAAAGAATTCATAATTGCAAATCTCACAGATGTGAATAACATTCTTAATCATCACCTCCGTTAAGAAAAAAATTTGTTCTGACACTTCACTATTAAGAAATCCTGGGTAATTTATTCAGTATCAAAATTATTTGACTGTTTACACTATTTACATTATTCGGATCATGTTCTCATCTTTGTTGCCATTTGTATGACATTTCAGCCATTATACATTCTGGCCTTCTTCAGGTGCTAGGAATTTCAAACTGAACCATTTATTACAATCACTTCTTCTTCCATGAGCCTTGGCCTTTTCAGGACATAGGTGATCATGGCTTTCCATGTCTCTCTATCCCTGGTGGCTCTTAGCATGCCCTCTCCTGTTACACCACGCGACCCCCAATGAATGGACAAATGATAAACTTACAAATATGCAAGATAGATTTTGTCTACAAAATTATTTACATATATTCTTCTTCTATGTGCCCTATCCCTTCAGGACGTAGGCGATCATGGCTTTCCACATCTCCCTATCCCTGGTGGCACTTAGTAAGCCTTCTCCTGTGACACCATGCGACCCTCGTTCCGTCATCCACCTGCTCAGGCCCTCTATCTGGTCTGTTAATATCAGGCTGTCCAAGCCCTCTTTCCTCATTGGATGTCCCAGGAATTTTAGCTGTCTCTTCCTGATGCTAAGTATTAATTTCCTTTTCATTTCCATCATTTCCAAAGCCTCATCATTGCTCACATGCTCGATCCATGATATCTGCAGCATATTTCTGCATCCTTTTTGACTGTTGCTTACAGTATGAAAGTTTTGACTGCTCTAATATTAATTATATAATTACATAGACATTTCTTCTAATCATTTCACCCTAAGCAAGGTAATAAAGCCACTAAGATGCAAAGAGGTTATTGAATATGAAACAGAATTAGAAGGACAATAAAGAAGATAAAGATTGGCATTGCTTTTGAATTTCTGAAGATTGGAATTGACAGGAAAATAAGAATCTAGAAAAGTTGACACAAGCAAAAAATGCTGGAGAAGAAACTATTAGCATAGAAAACATCATTACATCTAGCTTTTGCAAAAGTTGAAATTATGAGACCTAAAAGCCAATTTAGTACTGCACTTAAATTTGTAAAGTCGAGGTACCAAACAGCAAAGACCATCAGAGCAATTACCATGAAAACATTTATAGAAATGGTATAAGAAAGCTACCTTACACCAGTGACTGAAGCCGATATGCCAAGGCAGGACTGATAATGTTGCAGATTCTCCAGATTATCCCTTGCCTTTTCTCAAGAATCTCTTTATATATAGTAAAAGCACCATATCAGATGTAGCAACAATATTTGATGAATGGACAAATGGTAAACTTACAAATATGCAAGATAGATTTTGTCTAGAAAATTATTTACATATATTTTTCTTCTATATGCCCTATCCCTTCAGGATGTAGGTGATCATGGCTTTCCACATCTCCCTATCCCTGGTGCCTTCTCCTGTTACACCATGCAGCCCTCGTTCCATCATCCACCTAATCAGGTCCTTCAAATATGCTATCCACTGCTTTCCCCTGTCTCTTTTTCCCTCTATCTGGACTGTTAGTATCAGGTTCTCCAAGCCCTTCTTCCTCATTGCATGTCCCAGGAACTTTAACTGTCTCCTCCTGATGCTCAGTATTAATTTCCTTTTTATTTCCATCATTTCCAAAACCTCATCAATGCTTACATGCTCAATTCATGATATCCGCAGCATCCTTCTGTAGAACCACATTTCAGTTGCTTCAAGTTTTCTCTTCATCTTTGATGATATTGTCTAGCATTCACTGCCATATTGAAGAACTGACAACACATAGCAATCCGGTACTCTCTTCCTTGTTTCTAGCAAAATTGTCCTGTTTCTTAATACTTTACTCAATTTCTGGAATGCTTCCTTCACCATGCCAATTCGCCCTCAGTTCTCTGTGTTAGAACACTTCCCAGGTAAAAATCTAACATGCAGTGGTAAAAAAAAAATGTAAGAGACAGACACTTCTACAAGAAAGCAATACCATGTCCGGTAGCAAACACTACTGGTGTTGCTAAGGATGGCAGTACTACCTCATCCATCAAAACTGTGTTACCTACCCTTTGGTTTGCAGCTGACAAGGGCAGAGTATTGCACGTGTTCACATGTTGTATGTAGAAAATTGAACAACAAGACTCACTGGAAAGTAAGATGGTTCTTCTGGAAAGACAGGAATAATAAAAGAATATGATTGGCACATCAAATTAAAAATTCACTCTGGGTGTCTGTAGTAGAGGAGGGAGAAAACATCCCCTATTTGATTGATTCAAATGTTAATAACATGGACTTGAAACTGGCTGTAGCAGGAAATATGAGAGTTTGTGAGGTTTACGTATCCATGCTGGTGTAGGCAATTCAATTCCCCTATTGGCGAATGTATATCTAATGATGGGATTATGAATCCGGATTACACCTACAGTGTTCAGGATCCCATTGCTGAGCGTTAGCACCCTGGAGAAATTCCAAGGAAGCAAAGAATGCAGTAACCCAAAGGCAAGCAGAGAGCTACTTGGTCAGATCTCGATCAGGAACTTTCATTAATACTTACAAACTATCTAATGGATCCCATTAGCCAGTAGATCAGATCTTTCTGCATAGTTGTTTGATGTGGCAACTGCAAGAGGGGATAGAAAACACAAGAAAAGTGACTAAATCAATGACAGATTCAAAAGGATAAACTCAAAGCAGAGAAAAGGGTCATGAAGTATCGACTCAAATAAGCTTCGATTCATTAGAGGTTGGCCTTATGGTCTGCTTAAGGATATTAAAAAATATCTTAGTGATCTCTAGAAATGAGAACCAAAATAACCTCACACGAAAAAGCAACAGTTTTAGAGATTACTGTTATTTTGTTATTTTTATAATCATATCACCCTAAGCAAGGTAGTTGACTGCCACTAGTGTGCAGGGGGTTACACAGGAAGAAAGTTATGAGAAAGAGGGGCAGGTTATGGGGGATGTCAGGAAGTGGGTAAGAGAAGAATGAGAATACTGAGAAGAGTGGAAGGAGAATGGAGCATGAGAGAGAGGATGCAAGTCAGTGAGATAGGAGATGGCTATTGACTTTACATTTAAATTCTTGGAGATTGTAGCTGTGGGGGAAGCAACTATATAAATTGGAATTCCACAGGTGGGAAGTGTGAGAAAAGAATCTATTAGAGTAGAAATTGCGGTTACATTTTATCAGTTTCACTGTATAAGGGTGGGACCTAGTTGCTAATCTAGTAGCTCATGTAAATTCATACCTAGGGGGCACCAGTGATCTAAGTTCACTGGAGCAGAAGCTGTGAAAGTATTTATAGAAGAAGCACAGGGATGTCACATCATGCCAGTGAGATAGTGACAGCAGCCGAGCTTCCAAATCGGTATCGATCACATTCCAGATTCTCTGTTAGATTTTGCCAAGAACCCCAAGGTGAAGAGCTAGGGTACCCGACCAGATGTAGCAACAGTATTCAATACATGGGCAGATGGTAGATTTATATATATGCAGGATGGACCCAGATGGGAAAAACTTCCTGGCCCTGCACAGTGAACCGACCTTCTTAGCAGCAGATTTAGCAATGGATTCAATGTAGTCATTCCACTTGAGGTTCGCTTAGAGTGTGAGGCTAAGGAAGTGTAATGTTTTACTCTCAGGGAGGTTAGCCTGTTATGTGTGGGGTAGGAGTGGTTGTCTATGATGGTTAATAGATAGCAGGTTTGTTTTGAATGGATAATATCATTTTTTTTGTTGTTAATAAAGTTCTTGGATAGAACATAAACTGTATTGCGTATTTATTCCTAATTGGCCCTAAAATTCCACATGGTATGTCTATTAGTACATTTGAGTAATATCTACTTAAAGGATGCTGACTAGTGAAACAATTTTTCTGATTTGTATTCTATAGTTTTGTATTGTACAGTTTAATTGGTGTGTTTTAAGATGCAAGCACTTTGTTGATTGTTTATAAATATTTTATAAGCTTGTTTTAATGTTTATACAGCTATTGAGGGCTGGAAATGCTTCTCATGTTTAAAATTAATAAATTGATAATTAACATAATAATTAGTTTTATTTTTGAAATATGTTGCATACTTTATTGGTTATTTGAGTAGACACAACACACTGTCCGTCCAACCACAGATTCTGCCAAGATGGCTTCATCAGGCAACAGATATTGTTTATTTTTCTTTACACCTCTTTTTCCTTGTCTTCCTTCCAATACTGGCACAAGTATAAATATAGTTAGGTTTTGAGATGAAACAACGACTTGTTGCCTGTCAACGTAATCTTGGTGTAAGCAGTGGTTGCAAGGTCAGGGTTTTTGATTTTTTACAAATATAATATACATTTTTTCCTCTCCTGTTAGCACAACTCAGAATTTCATGTAGAAGGCAATCAGGTGCTGAATTGAAACTGACCGTTACATAATTATAATTTTGTTAAATATATTGTGTTATAGCAATGGTGGGACATTCCATATTTCAGGCTGTGATTGTCATTTAAGAAAAAAAAATGCATATTATATTTAAAGTTTAAATATGATGTAAGAAGAAAATGATGAATTTTCTATGCAAAATAAAGAGAAAAAACAAAAACACACCAGCACTCAATGTGCAATATTACATATATATATTGTAATTTTCTTATTAAAATGCGTTATAAAAGCATAATATCACTACACAAAAATTTTCATGTTTCAGAACAAAACTGTTCCTCTTCAGGTGATATGTTAAAATAAATGGTGAAAACAATTTATTTTTCAAAATATAAGATGAATTCATGGTTATTTCGAAACTTAGAGAGTAGTAGTTGGAGGAAATGGATTTAGGTGTGTCAAAATTGTTCATTCAAAATTTAGAATTATATGACCATGGAGATTTAATATTTGGGTTATAAAAAGGGGCAGGATGGCTTAGATCTAGACATGTCACTCTTTAATTTTGTCTGGGTAAAATACATAGGGGGGAGCCTTAGATTTTTTTAAATGGGGAGACAATAATTTCAATCAGGTGGTTGGATTTTTTTTTCATTGAACAATAGATTTTTTTACTACTATCTATGAGTATAGGTCAGAATTAGGATTAAATAATTCTTGTATACTTTGTTATATTGTATTAAGAACAGCAATTTAGTATTGTGTGGGTCTTTTATTTTATTAAAATAATATTCATTTTTTTATTTATGTTAGAGTATAAGTTATAAACGAAACATAGTAATTAATTAAATTTTAAAGAAAATTATTTTGTTTGAATAAGGTTCCTAGTAGGACAACATAATACTTAAATAGGTAAATAACTTTTAACAGCAAGTTGGATTTTTTTGTTTTGTTTTTGTTTTTTTAAATTACTTCATGAGTAAAAGGGCTGAAATGTTTATGTTATAATTATGATTAAATAATTATGGTATATTAAAGTATATTGTAGTTAATAAAAGTAATTTAGTATTGTGTGGGCCTTTTATTTAGTATAATAATTATTGATTTTTAAGTTATAATAGAGTATAAGTTATAAATGAAACATTGTAGTTTTTTAATTAAAATAAAATTATTTTGTCTTTGTAAAATACATTGTGAGAACATAGATTATTTAAATGGGCAGGCAGCAATCTTTTACAGCAGGCTGAAATTCACGTAGTATTTTTCCTTTTTTTTTAGAAACTGGATTTTGATAATTATGGTGTATTATAGATTAAAAAACAAATTCAGTATTGTGTGGACCATTTATTTTGGTAAAATAATTTAAAAGTTATATTGGAACAAAAGCTATAAATTAAACATTGCAATTAATAAAATTTAAAGATTTGGTGGTGAGCTGGAAATTTTTTAGGTTGAAATTTGAACTGAATAATTCTAGTATACCAAGGTATATTATAGTTGAGAAAACTAACTAGTATTTTGTAGACCATTTATTTTAGTAAAATTAAATTTTTAAGTTATATTAGAGCACAAGTTATAAATGACACATTATGACTAATTAAATTTTAATGAAAAATATTTTTGATGTTTATATAAAACAGTTAATTCATTCCTACAGTTCAATAGTTCACCATTTTTAGGGAACCTTAAAATCTGCAGCTTTTCACTCAGGCACAAATGGCAGATGTCATTGAACAACTTACAGATTCTTGTTTTTTCCAGAATTTTCCATTTTACTTTGGGAGTTTTATTTGTGTCCTTTAACTTCCAAAAATACGCAGAAAAGGATGTTTGGTTTCAATACATGTTGTTTTTAAAGGAAGTTAAGTGCATATACCAACATTGTTTAAAAGTGTTCTTTGTGGATTTGATGTAAACTTTTTTAATAGTTGGGTTTTCATTTGATTTTATACTACATTGGTACACAATAGAATTTATTTGACACCTATTTTGAAGTGGGCAATTATAAGGATTTCAACAATTATATAAGTTTGTATTAATGTTCTCTTTATTGTTTTGATAGTTATTGCTACTTTGATTAATGTGCTGATTTAATATATGTTTATTATGATTTTAATGATATTTTTTTTATTTTAGTATATCACCTGAAGGGGTACAGTTTTGTTCTAAAACATGAAAATTTTTGTGTAGTGATATTATGCTTTTAGAAACCATTGTATGAACAAAATTACAATATTAAGCTCTACTTCATATCAAGCACTCTTTATAAAAGTAAATTCTTGAACAGTGGGTTTTTAATCTACATGTTCTTTCACGTTTTTGTAAAATATATATATATATATATATATATATATATATATATATAAACAAATTACTAGCACCACACCATGAAATCAAACACTTAAGGAAGAAATGAGGGATCATATTAAACTAAAACAAGATACAAAAAATATCAACATATAAAATATGTTAGGTACCTTTCAATCGACACTTTTTCAAACAATCATCTTCATCATTTATCCATCACACCCAATGCTGCATAGGGCAGCAACATTTTGTTGCTGTTTCTGTAACAAACAGAACAACCCCCAACCCCCAAACCTAGAGGACCAGTAAACCATTCTTGGTCCTTACGTTTACAACACCTGCTATTCCCAAATGGTCACCCATTTAAGTACTGACCAGGCTTGATGTTGCTTAACTTCAGTGATCGGATGGGAACCGGTGCATTCAACATGATATAGCCGTAGACTTTTCAAACAATAACCATCACTAGTTATTAAAACTAAGTGGCCAACAAGAAAAATTTTTATTAGCTACTGAGTTTAAAAGAATTATATATATATTAGAGGGGGAGGGAAGAAAGATTTTTTTGTTTTTACTAAGTAATGGCTTCCCCAAAGAGGGCCAATTTAAATTCCAATTCTTGTTGTATGCATAGGGCAGGCTTCCTCATATTAATGATGACCGACACAAGAAAATCAAGATGGAGTCTGTTCTATGCACTGTGCAATACTGAGAAAAAATCAGAAGAATAATTTGTCCTGCAAGTAACAGAATTTAATAAATTTTTGCCAATTACAGAGGCATGAATCTGGAAGCACCCAGATGTCACAGACACATGCCTACGTATCTGGCCTGGAACATGTCGGGCAATTCTAACTTCCAACCTTTGGATAATTTTGCTCACATAGTCGACTTCAAATTGATACTTAAATTGGTAAATAACTAAATTATTATGATCGGCAGGCAAAACATCCTTACAGCAAGAAAGAAAAGCCCTTGTATTTGTGAAAATGTTTCAAACCATAACAGCATTATAACAACACTTGATAACCATAGAAATTTTATCAGCATATGTCTGACTAAGGGGACCAATCCATGGTAGTCTGACATATACAGGACATTTAGATGGGTCATAAATCTTAGTCTCATTGAACTTAGATATATATATATATATATTATATAGTTTTAAGGTATGCTGTATCTATAGGTTAAATTGTTCGATATCAGGGATAGAATGTATGTAGATATAAAAGTGGACATTGAACTCAACACCCAGAGGCAACAGCCAGTTTCATACTGAATGCAATCAACTGCATTTAGCACTCATTATGGCAACATGATCAGATGTTGAGACTGCATCAGGAAAATCTTATTTCCACCAGTGTTGCAATTTGCAAGAAGGTAAGCATATATATATATATTAGTCATCCACATACGAGCTGTATCGCAGATCATCAGTGTGGCTAGACACATCCACTTGCTTCTGGCTGGGATTGAAACTCAACAGATTTGGTGTCATTCGGAGTCGCTACCTCCTAAGCCATGGGCGCATGGAATCAGAGAAGGGAAATTTTAATGTGTTGTATATAAGCAGTGTATACACATGCCAATCACTGAAAGAACTCAATTCATTTCTGAAGAGTTACGCATATATATATATATATATATATATATATGTGTGTGTGTGTGTGTTGGTTTTAATAGAAGTGTTTATATAAATTTGTTCAAGAAAACAATGTGGCAACAATGGAAGCTCTATAATAACATTGAAAAACTTAAGTCTTTTTTAGTCTAATGTCCCAAATGATCAATTCTAAATGCATTTATAAGATGAGATAGATCTTTCATTAGTGAATCTTCCCTCCTGCTGACAAGATGTTGGTTTGATAAAAGAATAATGATTTTTTAAAGTGTATCAAACAAGTTTTTAAACTGTTCCACCCACATCTGATCCATCAACCAGGTCTAGTTTCTTTCAAATTTCACAAGAGAATCATTATTTGACATAAATTCCTTATTTATTATTCATTAGCCCAAGTCTGTCAGTGTTTAGATAAATGATCTGGGCTACTTAAAATAAAAATAAAAAATGGAATAAGTGTAACCAGTCAGAAAAAGAGAAAATAAAATTTGTAATGGATAGGATGAGAAATCAGAGAGCCGAGTTCAAATTTCAATCATGTCTATTGGGAAAGTTATAAATTTGTCTCCTCTCCTCAGCTATGGGTCAAATAATAGAACTTTTTATCTTTAAAAGTCATTGCTATTCTCAAAAGATTGTTAATGAAATATTTACTTGCAAGAAAAGAATTATTCTTAGAATCCAGAATATATTGAAAAAACTGGATCTGGATCAATAAACTGAGTGACAGCACTCCACCAGACAATAGAATATTTATGTAAAATTACTCAAAAATTTGGACATGGTCAAAAATGGGGTCATCACTGTTTTTAAATTTAACATAACTAAAAATTTTTACTGACCTAATGATCTAAACTTATTTATAAATACAACTTTATCTAAACTTATTTATAAATGGAACTTTGTCTGCGTGTGTGTGTGTGTCTGTGTGTGTGTGTGTCCATTACCTATAGACTCCGAAACTGCTGAACCGATTTTCTTGAAAATTTGCACAGTTGTACTATAAGCGTCTGAGAGTGTTCTTAGCTAGGTTTTGTGTCGAGGTATCCTCGATAAATATCAAAAATCGATAATCGAAAAAATCGGGTTATAGAAGGAGTGGTCCGATTTTAATCAAATTTGATACATTCATAGACAAAGACATAAGAAATGATATTCAGAAGTTTCAAGGTTGCAGTTATTACAATAGTGCAGAAAATTGATAATATGTATATATAAAAGGCAAGATGTTTGTGTGTGTGCATCTGTTTATCTGCCTGTATGTCTATTTTTTCAGCTCTTTTATTTGAGTTTTTGCTTCAGGTTTGGCTCTAAGTAGGTATAATTGTAGTTCTTAGTCTCAGCCATCATACCATTTACTCAGAGGACTTATTTAGCCTTCAAAATTCAGTTTACGACAAAAAAAAAACTTACTTGATATCGATACCAGGAAATCAAAATTTGACTTACACCCATTCATTTTTCTTTCAGTCTAGTTTCACTTTAACTGGAAACAACTATTGCTTTTTAGTCTTTCATGCCAATGTACAATGAGTCTGAGCTCCAGGAACATGGATTAATTTTTAACATTAAATCTTTATGACTAAAAAAAAAGTAAAGAACTAGAATAAAAGAAAGGTAAAATATAAAAAGAGAGAAAAAGTGTTTTTTATCCTTATATTGCATTCATGTGCATTTTGGCTTGGAATGAGAAATCGAGGAGCCCAGTTCGAATTCCAGTTGAATTCCTTGCATTCACTTACATGCAAAAACCCTGTGGAAAGGTATTAATCTATCTCTTCCCTCCAGTTACGGATTAAATAACAAGACAGATTGGATTCTATAGCCTTGGATGGCAACTACATAAGAAATATGCATGATATCTATGTTGTGGTGCAGTGGATATCGGCTCAAAACGAGAAGTCGAGGAGCCGAGTTCAAATTCCAGTTGAATTCCTTGCATTCACTTATGTGCAAATACCATAGAGAAAGGTATTAATCCATCTCTTCCCTCCAGTTATGGGTTAAACAACAGCACAGATTGGGTTATATAGCCTTGGCTAGCAATCAGTCTACTGCAGAAACCAATGGCAACATACTGTGGGATAATATTCTGTCACGTCAGTCATGTCTCTTGTGAATGTGCATTCTGGTGCAGTGGATATCGATTTGGAATGACAAATCAGGGTGCCGAGTTCAAATTCCAGTTGAATTCCTTGCATTCACTTATGCACAAATACCCTTGGAAAAGGTATTAATTCATCACTTCCCTCCAGTTATGGGTTAAATAATAGAACAGATTGGGTCCTATAGCCTTGGATGGCAACTAAATAAGAAATATGCATGAGTAATTTTTCGACTGTACCCTAAACCTGGGTCAAGTGGGCATGTATTTTTAGTCAGAACCAGTCTTTCAACCAGTCAGCTCACACCATTCTTGCAATGGTCATCCATCTTTCAGCAAATTCCTCAGAATAAAGTCACCCCATTTCAACCTTGATCTTGACCTTCAGTCAGTTAAGTGCCATACGTGAAACACGCTTGGGCGCTCATGTCTCAAAAGAGACATGACTGACTGGGCAGAAGATTATCCCGCAGTAGGTTGCCATTGCTTTCTGTGGTAGATTGGTTGCCAGCCAATGCTATAGAATTTCCAGATTTCTCTTCTAGCTTTGTCAATCATTGCATTGCTTATTACAAGCATTGAGATGCCAACAGCGCTATACCTAGCCAGGGTGTAACACCAATTAATGGTCACATAACCAGTCTGTGGGGCCTGAATCATTTCTAGTTGGTACAGAATGAAATATTTACTTTTCAATAAGAAACAAAATAAATGTTCAAAAATTAATATAATGTGATTTTCTAGAATTTTTTATATTCTATCTTGCACTTTCAAGACAGTCCTACCCTAAAATTATAGACCGTTCGTATTTTTGTAAGGCGGCAAACTCAGAAAATCAGCAGGGAAAGAAATTCTTCTTTTTTCAAATGTATGTGAATTATTAAATGTATATATAGGAATATACACAGGTATAAAAATATTATTTAGATGTTAGTAAAATAGTGGTCAATGTTGTATAAACAAAGCTATTAATTATATATTAATAAATATTATCCTATGTCCGCAGCACAACTCAGAGTTTTCACCCCCACTTCTGACATTTCCTATATCTAACCACTCTTCCTATTTACCTCCTGCTATGTAGCCACAAGTGCAATAGTAGCAGTGGAATGCCTTGCTTGGGGTGAAATGATTAAAAAAAAAAAAACTTCATATCTGTTAGGATCATATGCTAGTGAAATTTTAATTTTTGTGTTTTTTAGGTGTTCAGTGCAGGCACTACTGATGGCGATGTCATGCCTCCGTTTCTCTTTCCACAGGACCTCAAATTCAACATGGAGGCTTACAGCAAATGCCTTGAGGAGGTAATACTGTCCTTGGTCAAGAGGATGGCTGCTATATCTGGCAAAAGGACCCTGTACCATACCACACAAACAAGATAACTCATTCATGGCTGTCAGACAATTTTTGTGACCACATCATCCCTTACGTCTGGCCACCTAACTCCCCATACTGCAACTCCCTGATTATTATGTGTAGAACACAGTTGAGCGAGAGACCAACAAAACTCCTTGTAAAACCAAAGATAAACTGAAGTCAAAGATTATGGCAGCATTCACCTACTTAAACAAAGAGTCTGCCCAGAAAAGATGCAGGAATTCTGCATTATATAAATTTATTCTCTAGTATTTCCAGATATTTTTGTGTAATTTTAATAAATATATCTGTTAAAATGAGATATCAGTGTTATTTTCATATTTGTGTAATTCAGATGACAATTTATCCATCGCACCATATATATATATATATATATATATATATATATATATATATATCGTAAATTAATTGTTTTAAATGTTTCATTTTATTGTTTTTCTTTTTTACTCATGTTCCTCTTCTTATCAATTCAATCAAACAGCTGTTTTCCGCATTTTCAAATTTTTCATCTCGTATCATTATCTTATCGACTCATCTTGTACAATTCGTCTTTTCCACCTTAAGCCAATATTTCAAAGATATTTTCCTTATTTGTTGCACTATTTTCATTGGAATTACATCAAAAATTTAAAGAAGAGCAAAGAAGAATCAATATTTTCTTACCATCAATTTTTATTGCATTTTTCTCTTCCTTTAAAGAAAAAAAAAGACATCATTAAGTAAACAGGAATTAAATAAAAATTATCTTCTTAATAAATCATATTAGTTTCTCACATTATATTCTATGCTATTTTTTGTGATGTCCATTGATATCCAATACCATCATGTAAAATACTGAATAGAATTAGTCTCAGACTTTATCAGAATTAGGTTAAGGATGAGTTGATTAGTAATTAGTGGTGTGGCACCTAGACTTTGTCAGGATAAAGTTTAGGATGTTGTTATGGAGAAACACACCTATTCCTCAGATAATGGACTCTCCCTTCTATATTAATAAGAGTTAACAGAAAGTTCATAGGAGTTCTTTAGAGTTTTATTGGAGTCCAGTAGAACTACTAGGCAGTTGATATTAGTTGGCAGTTAGCCGAATACTAAGGAGTCAGCTTTCAGTGGAAGACTACCAAGTTCCTAACATTTTGGGTATGTTAAGTTGATTAGCAACTGACATAGCACGATTATAACCTTCAATGTGAAAACTACTCCACAACAGATATACACTACATTGTTTTACTCACGACTCTGTGTTTCATGCTTTTTTCAGCAATCATCAGGTGCTTATCATGATCTCATAATAATGATAATTTAGAGAGTCTGCATAAGTGTATGTGATTAAGTGTTATGGTGAAACACACTTATTCCTCAGATAATGGACTCTCCCTCCTATATTAATAAAAGGTAACAGGAAGTTAACTCAAGAAGTTCTTGGAAGTTCATAGGAGTTCTTAGAAGTTCTAGAGAGTTCTTTCTATCAAAGTTCAGTAGAACTACTAGGCAACTGATATTAGTTGGCAGTTAGCCGAATACTAAGGAGTCAGCTTCCAGTGGAAGATTACCAAGTTCCTAACATTTTGGGTATGTTAAGTTGATTAGCAACTGACATAGCACGATTATAACCTTCAGTGCAAAAACTACTCCACAACAGATGTGAAGTTGAATATATTTGTGGAGTAATGTTCTAACCTTACCAGTTTCAAGGTAAGAATAAATAGTTTTTGTGGAGTGACATCCAAAGATTATCAAAATGGAAGTTAAAATGTTTAGTAATGGATATGACAATAAACTCTATATTTGGCAACAAAGTCTCTGATCGGGAGATTCTGAGGAGCCTGGAACCACCTCTTAATTGCTGTTGTTTCTACATCTACTCTGAGCCAGGGTTGTAGCACCTGTTAGGGTCCCACCTATGGGCAAATAGTGAATCCCCAAACACTATAAAAGTATAAAAATGCATTTTTATAGTAAAAGTACAAACAATATGTTTTTATTCTAAAAATGATTATCATTGATACATATTTATAGTAGAAATCTTCCACAAGAGAGAGCAACCAACAATACACAAGAATAATAATAGACTGGAAATATTCAAATCTAAAATATAAACTTTACTGAGAAAACTGAATAGAAACAAAGCAGCTGGACTAGGGCCAGGAACCTTTTCCCATCTAAAACCATCCTGCACATAAATAAATCTACCATCTGCCCTTGCAGTGAATACTGCTGCCATATCTGGTCGGTTGCTCCTGCTATCCACCTCGGGGTCCTCGACAAAATCCAACGGAGAATCTGTAATGTGATTGATCCCGACCTAGCAGCCATGATAGTCATTTTCTCACCGGTGCAATGCGGATTCTCTGTGTCTCTTCTACAATTACTTTCACGGCTTCTTCTCTTATGAATTTAGCTATCTGGTTCCCCCTATGCATTAATTTGCTTCAAGCAAAAAATTAGGAAGGAAACCCCAACCAGTATTGGTAAGCGAAATAACAGTCTTTTCTCGCACTTCCCACCTGTGGAATTCTCTTCTGCATACTTGCTTTTCTGACAGTTACAATCTCCAAGAATTTAAATGTAAAGTCAATAGTCATCTCCTGTCTCACTAACTTACATCCTCTCTCTTATGCTTTTCTACATCCACCCCACTCTCATCAGTACTCTCTTCCCTCTCTTACTCTCTTCCTGACACCCCCTGCAACTTCTCACTCCTCATAACATTCCTCCTCATCCACCCCACTCTCATCAGTAATCTCTTTCTGCTCCTACTCTCTTCTGACACCCCATGCAACCTCTCACTCCTCATAACATTCCTCCTCGTCCACCCCATGCTCATCAGTAATCTCTGTCCACTCCTACTCTCTTCCTGACACCCCCTGCAACCTCTCACTCCTCATAAAATTTCCTTCTATGTAACCCCCTGCACAACAGTGGCAGTAAAATGCCTTGCTTGGGGTGACATGATTATAAAAAAACAAACAAAAAAAAATGCAAATATTCTATTTTCCTGAAAAACTGTTATAATAAAATTTTATAAATTTTAAATAAAGGTACCACCGGGTTCCTTATAAATTTTGAAGAGATACCATTGGCTTTCGTATCATATAATTGCAACTCAGTTACTAAATCTTGTTAGCACAGTTGATCTTTTTTTCTAAAAGAATCAACAAGACCAGTTTAAAGAGATGAAACTAACTTACGACAAGATTCAGTAATTTTTGTCAAATTACTGACCTTGTAAATCTGCTGTAGGTGTTAAAAAGGTGTTAAAAAGATGTTTACAAGATGTTAAACAAGATGGTAAAAGATGGCATCAAAAATAGAAGTGAAATATAAATTAAATTAATTAAATTGTCTGAAATTAAATTAATTATGCTGTATTCCAAGCACTAAATCTACTGAATGCATTGAACTCTATCAATTTTACATGTCTGGCAAGGGCCCCAACACAAAAACATTTCAAACTTCTTCAGGAGTACGATAAGGATGAAATAAGAGCCACTATATCTTTAATCTTTTTCTACATTGTGCCCTGAATATACACAAGCACAGATATTAAGTGATGGGATCATTTAAGCATTTCCCTGCACATCCCAATCTGCTAACAAAAGACAGAAACCCTGCCTCATGTACTGATAATGAAGGGGTCTTTGTTGATGATATAGGTATTCATAGTTGGGATAAGAATCATCTTGAACAGAAAATCAACATTCTCTACCAAGTGTTCCAAGAAGTAGGACTCAGAATAAACCTTTCTAAAATAGAAAATATGATTGGAAATTTGTGAGGAAAGCAATGCTGGCATGTACCCTGAATCCATTATAAAAATTTGGAGTGTGAAATTTGTTAATACCAAACAATTCTGATACCTCAGACTATGGATCAGTTATGACTAATTTACTCTCCAGTTTCCTCTTTTTGTATCTTTTAAAAAAGTTTGTAGTTTTACTATCTCTCCTAATCCCTGTTCTTCCAAGTTTGTTATGTATTGCTTTTCTCTTTCTCTTTTGCCTTTAGTATATCTTTTGAGTGTCAAATTTTCTAAGCCCTCTTTCAACATTATGTGCCCTGAAAATGTCAACTATCTCTTTTTGATGTTAAGTGTCCTTTTTGTTTCCAATGCTCTCTAAAATTTCATCATTGCTCACATGTTCAGGACATGACATTCTCACCATCTTTCTGTAGAACCACACTTTTTGTGATTAAAGTCTCTTCATCTATGATGAAATTGTCCAGCATTCACTACACAAGCTGATATGTGCAAAAATAACATAAATCATTATTTTTTCATTTTAGTTTCCAATCTCAGCCAATAAATTTTTAGACTCTTGGAATTATAAAAATAACGATGTACTTTTCCCCTCTCACTATTATCTTCTAGGTTATAATGGTTACCTTTAGACTTGAACAGGTGAAGGTTGTAATGATCAGGGAAACGTCCTCTTGGTAATTTGTTTTACAAGGTCGTGGTTTGTGGGAAGAATCTGTTTGAGAGGAAGTTACTTCTTGCAAGTGGAATATGGAGATAATGTGGGTGATTTACTACTATGTAAGTGACATGACATTCTTAGCCATGAAAATAAGACCTGACAAAAGCACTTTTTAAGGAAATAGTGAGAGCGCAGTGAAAGGCCTTTTATATCTTAACGTTGAGAGAAAGGTTGGGGGGTAGGAAATAATTCTCCTTCAACAAAAGCATTTACATTATTTGGACTGTTGTCTTCATCTTTGTTGCCATTGGTACAACGTTTAATAATAGATCATTCTATTTGTCTATATTTCTGGGATGAGGTAGTATTTACAGTATTTACATTATTTGGACTATTGTCTTCATCTTTGTTGCCAATGGTACAACGTTTAATAATAGATCATTCTATTTGTCTATATTTCTGGGATGAGGTAGTATTTACAGTATTTACATTATTTGGACTATTGTCTTCATCTTTGTTGCCAATGGTACGACGTTTAATAATAGATCATTCTATTTGTCTATATTTCTGGGATGGAGTAGTATTTACAGTATTTACATTATTTGGACTATTGTCTTCATCTTTGTTGCCATTGGTACGACGTTTAATAATAGATCATTCTATTTGTCTATATTTCTGGGATGAGGTAGTATTTACAGTATTTACATTATTTGGACTGTTGTCTTCATCGTTGTTGCCATTGGTATGACGTTTAATAATAGATCATTCTATTTGTCTATATTTCTGGGATGAGGTAGTATTTACAGTATATACATTATTTGGACTGTTGTCTTCATCTTTGTTGCCATTGGTACAACGTTTTGGCCGTTGTATGCTCCAGCCTTCTACAGGTGCTAGTAATTTTGAACCAAACCCTTTATTACAATAAAGCATTCTCATTCTTTGTAAAATCTTTCTCATTCTTTGTAAAAAGCCTCTTTTGGTAGTCATGAGTTATCCCCCTCTTACCTGACTCTCTATATTCACTTATTTTCATGGCTAAGAATGTCATGGTACTTACATAGTAGCAAATCACTTATATTATCTCCAACGTACACTACCAGCCATAATTATTAGGCTACCCCAGTTTTTAAAACAAATTATGTATTTTATACTATTTTTAAGTCGATAATTCTAAATGAAAATAGAATGGTTCTTTTGTTATTAATCTGCAAAATTTTACAAGGCATAGAATCAAAAATGAACTCATCCAAATCACCCTAAATTTTCTTCACTCTTTCATTGATGAAACTGCAATATATGTAATTATTAAATATTTATAAATTCATTTGATGTACATGTTATTGTGCAATATTAACAAAAAAAACATTCTATTTTCATTTACAATTATTTATTTGACAAAAATACCAAAAAATAGTTTTGAAATACATCGTTTAATTTAAACACTGGGGTGGCCTAATAATTATGGCCGGTAGTGTAAATTTATATTCAGTTGTTCTTGTCCTTAAGAACACATGGCCTAGTGGATATAGCCATTGGTTAGTTCCAAAGAGTTGTGAGTTCATTACTAGGCTACAACGGTGGTGAACAAGTAACTTGCAGGGTTAGAAGGAGATAACTCATGGCTTCTAATTGAGGCATTACTACGCAATGGATTTTATATACCCCATTGATTGTAATAAAGGGTTCTGTTTGAAATTCCTAGCACCTGAAGAATGGAAAAAATGTTGTACAAATGGCAACAAAGATGAGGACAATAGTCCGAATAATTTAAATACTGTAAATACTATCTTGTCTCAGAAATATAGACAAATACTAAGAGTATTGTAGTGTTCAGAATTTTACTGTGTGTTCTTTGCAGAGTAATTATTCTGGTAATGTATGTGCTCTTTTCGGGTCACCATTTATGTAGGGTGTGTCAGCCATGCCTGGTACAAGACCACTTCCAAACATAGCTAACAATTCTTGCATTTAAAGATATCACCAGGCATTTGAAAAAAATAAGTGGAATTTTGTTTGCTGAACATTAACATAAATGTGTGAGAAGAAGAATATTCGATGAGAAAATGAATGTAATTGATTTGCAAAGTGAAATGTAGAGTTTTTAAAATGTCCCACAGAAGTTTAGAGTTCATGGTTGATAGTAGCAGAATGTAAAGTCTTATGTTCCTTTCCCTTTTTTGGTAGGTTGGCGACAGAGTGAGGAAGAAGGTAAAACAAATAAAGAAATTGTACTTAGAGTGTTCTGTTGTTGTTGTTGTTGTTCTTGTTGTTTTCTTTGGCAGAGTGGAGTAAAAATGAAGAAAAGAAAATTGGAAGTAAAGGCGAGATGTGACCGAGTCAGCTTGAAGTTTCTTCCTTTTTAGTCATTTGAATCCAATTTTGCGGGTGTGCAATTTTACTTTATGTGTTTTAGTTGACTGTTGGATTATATAGTATTTGTATCCTATAGCATGGAGATGCTTTTGAAGTTTAAAAAGATTGGGAAGTAAGGACTTGGCAGTTCTTGCCCAAATATGGCAACAATACTCCATTTTCAACCTGATCTGGCTTTTCAAAAGGTAGAGTATAGCATGTGGAGTCAAGTACTTACTGGAGTGGTCAAGTGAGCCAATATTTTACCTGTATCTTTAGCAATGGATAAGAGTTTCACTTGAGGTCAAGTGTGAGTTTGAAGCTCTATATTCTCTCAAGGCAATGTTTCTCTCTGTTCATTTTGACTGGCAGTAGTTCAGAGTCTGAGTGGCAGTGATAGAATGTAACTAGTTTGGTTTTGACATGAGGAAATGAGAAATAAAGGGAATATACAAAACAGTGGAACCACTATTTACAAAATTAATTCATTCTGGAAGTCATTTTGTAACGTGAAAATTTCATAGGTAGAGATGCTTTTTGCCCTATAAATGCCCTAATCAATTCCAAGCCTTCAACTTGAAATCCTCAAAAATTTGTGAGGCAACAGCATCGGGCCACAGCTTTAAGGGTACATCTGGTCACCTCCTGCCAAGCTGCATTAAGGGTATGTCTGGTCACCTCCTGCCAAGCCGCATTAAGAGTACGTCTGGTCACCGCCTGCCAAGCCATGTGGATTATCTTGAAGCAAACAACAATATCAAAGTGCTGCTTCCAAAACTCACAAAGGATAAGCTGGGTATTTTTCAGTGATGTTGAAACACCTCTTGAACAGGTGTTTCGTGCAGAGTTCCTTGAAGTTCGAAATGACTTGTTGGTCCATAGGCTGGAGGATAGAGGTGGGGTTAGGTGGGAGGTACAGCACCTTAATAAATGAGAACTCCTCCAGGATATCATCTTCGAGGTTGGGTGGGTGGGCAGGGGCATTATCAAGAATGAGAAGGCACTTGAGGAGGCAATGAGTTGTACTCTGGGAGCTGCGAGCAGAAATTTGAAATTTTTGTCTTTCGTATCCTGAAATTTCTTTTATAATAAGAAACAATATATTTCCGAAGAGGCTTCAATAGTCATCTCCTATCTTGCTAACTTGCATCCTCTCTCTCATGCTTCTTTCTCTGTCCACTCCACTCTCAGTATCTTAACCCTTCTCTTACTCACTTCCTGATACGCCCTGTAACCTGACACACTTTCTCATAACTTTCCTCCTATGTAACCTCCTGTGCACCAGTGGCAATAGACTGCCTTTCTTGGGTTGATATGATTTAAAAAAAAAAAAAATTCAATGAGGAAGGAGGGCTTGGAGAACCTGATGCTTACAGGACAAATAATAACCAAATTGAAGATTAATGCTTGAAAATGACAAGAAAATGTGTGACAAAATGGAAAAAGTTTACCTACGACGTCTTTCATCCATCAGGCCTTCACTGGATTAAATATGTTATGTTGGTATGACTACACATACACATGATCAAGGTTGCTGGGAATTTTAAAATTTTTTAATTTTTTAATTTTTCTTTAATATCTTGTAGCGAATAATAAATTAATTAAATCAACTCTCTTCTTCTTCTATGTGCCCTGTCCCTTCAGGACATAGGCGATCATGGCTTTCCACGTTTCCCTATCCCTGGTGGCTCTGAGCATGCCTTCTCCTTTTACACCATGGAATCCTCGTTCTGTCATCCACCTGATTAGGTCCTTCAAATATGTTATCCGCTGCTTTCCCCTGTCTCTTTTTCCCTCTATCTGGCCTGTTAGTATCATGTTCTCCAAGCCCTCCTTCCTCATTGCATGTCCCAGGAACTTCAGCTCTCTCTTCCTGATGCTCAGTATTAATTTTCTTTTTGTTTCCATCATTTCCAAAACCTCATCATTGCTCACATGCTCGATCCATGATATTCGCAGCATTCTTCTGTAAAACTACATTTCAGTTGCTTCAAGTTTTTCCTTCATCTTTGATGATATTATCCAGCATTCACTGTCATATTGAAGGACAGACAGCACATAGCAATACAGTACTCTCTTCCTTGTTTCTAGCAAAATTGTCCTGTTTCTTAATACCTTACTTAATTTCTGGAATGCTTCCTTCACCATACCAATTCGCCTTCAGACCTCTGAGTCACACTTTCTGTCTTCTGTTATAAAACTTCCCAGGTATTTAAATTTTTGTACCTGCTCGATTCTAGTATCCCCGACCTGTATTTGGCATATTGGGCTGCCCTTTTTACTGATGACCATGCATTCAGTTTTCTTGCAGTTTATTTCTAGTCCTTTCTTTTTACTTTCTTCAGTTACAATGACCTGTAAAATCCTGGTTTTCCCAAATAGAAAAAGGATTGACCATCTGCTTAATGAATCAAAACCAGATTTCACAAGTAGGTGTTAAAATGATTTTTGACCAATAGGAGCGACTTGTAAGACTTGGAAGGACTTGGCAATCTAGTTTGAAATTCAAAAAGTCTGTATAAATGACCTTGGCATCAGTCAAGTGTCAGAGAGGAGCAGTGAAAGAGAGAGACAAACATCTAAAATGTAACTTCAAACAACCCGGACATTGTCCTTTTTCTCTTTCTCCTTGTCTATTTCAACAATTGCTTCTAGAACATTTTGTACAAACTCTACCCTTTACTTCTTATTAATGTTTCTAATTGAACAATAACTTCTTCAACTTATGTTATTCCTCCTTTTAATAAATTTCTATTTTAAAATGCAAAATGTATATTTTATTATTCTAGTCTTCTACACAATTCTTCATTTTTCAACCTACTGACAACCAACCTTCTGATGAAAACCTGATAATAATTCTGATGATTATAACTCTGCATAAAACTTGTAAGTTGTAGGGAGTTCGATTATGTCTGACACAAGGCCAAACCTAGAAACATTAACGACTCCCTGCTATGCTTCAACCTAGCCAAATTCATTTAGAGTCCTTTTCTTTTTCTTTCCATTGCTTTTGTCAGTGGGTATTCCACATTGCTAATAGAAGATTTGCCAGGAATGGTGAAATGTGAAAGTCTGGGTGTAAATTTACTTCTGATCTAAACATTTACATCATCATCGTCAGAGTAGCATTTTTATGTTAAAATTGCGGTCAGTCTCGTTATGATGGGCAATCAACAGATTTGAAATATTGTTTTGTAAAATGTCCCTTTTGTTTTCATATAATCTTTTATTTAGATTCTTTGAGGTTTCTCCGATATATTTTTGCAACAATTATTACAAGCAATAGAGTAAATTCCTCCCTCAGGTTTTAGCTTATTAGAATAATGCAAATAGAGTTGTTTCAAGTCACATTAGATAGATTATTTTGGCAGGGAAAAAATTCTTTTGTAATTCAGACAAAAAAAGAATTCTGAAAAATTTTTAAATTTTTTATCAATTTCTTCATCAAAAAAGAAATACAATTTAAAATACTTCAAAACAATGAACAAATGGGAAAAACAAAGAATACATATTGATTAAAATAAAAGTTTTTTTTTAGTCTTTTTTTCTGTATTTTTTGTACCATTCTTTAAAAGTTTCTTTTTCCTTCATTTTTTTTTCTTTTAGTTGTGATGGGGGGATCCTTATATACTTTCCAAATATTTTTCTTCATTTATTTTCTTTGTTCACAGGATATACCTGTAAGGTATGCTTCATTTATCAGCATTCATGTTGCTTTGTTTCAAATTTTAAGCAAAATTATAAAATTAAAAAAAAAAATATGGCAAAAATCAAAAACTATTTAAAAATATAAAAATTTAGCAAGTGAAAGAGATAAGATGAGGCTTTGATAAATTAAAAAATATTTCTCCTTTTTTCGATGACTCTCTTTCTCATCTCTGTCTCTTTCTCTATCACCCTCTATCTTTATTTTTCATCTCTCTTTCTCTCTTATACCTCCTTCACTCTTGATCTGTACTGGTCTATCTCCCTGTCATTTTCCCCCTCTTACTTCTCCTTTCTTTACTTTTTCTCTTTCTCTTATGCCTACTCTCTCTTTCTGTTACTCTATCTCCTTATCACTTTCCTTTCTTACTCTTCATTTTTTCTTTATCATTCTACCTATCACCCTCTTTCTTACTCCTCTCTTGCACTCCATTTCTCTCATCCTTTCACTCTTTCATTCTAATTTAACCTCTCTTTTTATTTCTTTTTTCCCCTTCCACCACCACTCTCTCTCTCTCTACTATTCTTATCTATTCTCTCTCTCTCTCTCTCTCTCTCTCTCTCTCTCTCTATATATATATATCTTTTTTCTTGTTTCTGCATTTATTTTCTTTCTCCTTTCTTTTTCACACACTTCTTTTATCTCCTCTCAGCTTCTGTCTCTGGTTCTCTCTCACTTTACCTCTCTCCCTATCACTTTCCCTCTTATTCTCTTTCTTTCTTTCTTTCTTTCTTTCTTTCTTTCTTTCTTCCTTACTTTTTTCTTCTACACAATTTCTACCTTTCTCTCTAATCTCTTCTCTCATTCTGGCTTTGTTTATCTCTCACTTTACTTCTCTCCCTATCACTTTCCCTCTTATTCTCTTTCTTTCTTTCTTTCTTTCTTTCTTTCTTCTACACAATTTCTACCCTTCTTTCTAATCTCTTCTCTCATTCTGGCTTTGTTTATCTCTCACTTTACTTCTCTCCCTATCACTTTCCCTCTTATTCTCTTTCTTTCTTTCTTTCTTTCTTTCTTTCTTTCTTTCTTTCTTTCTTTCTTCACACAATTTCTACCCTTCTTTCTAATCTCTTCTCTCATTCTGGCTTTGTTTATCTCTCACTTTACTTCTCTCCCTATCACTTTCCCTCTTATTCTCTTTCTTTCTTTCTTTCTTTCTTTCTTTCTTTCTTTCTTTCTTTCTTACACAATTTCTACCTTTCTCTCTAATCTCTTCTCTCATTCTGGCTTTGTTTATCTCTCACTTTACTTCTCTCCCTATCACTTTCCCTCTTATTCTCTTTCTTTCTTTCTTTCTTTCTTTCTTTCTTTCTTTCTTTCTTTCTTTCTTACACAATTTCTACCTTTCTTTCTAATCTCTTCTCTCATTCTGGCTTTGTTTATCTCTCAATTTACCTCTCTCCCTATCACTTTCCCTCTTATTTTCTTTCTTTCTTTCTTTCTTTCTTTCTTTCTTCACTTTTCTACCTTATTTTCTCTTTCTGTTTTTCTTTTGTTTTTTTTGTTGTTTAACGCTAAGTCATTTTCCTGCCTCCCAGTAATTCTTTCTTTCTTTCTTTCTTTCTTTCTTTCTTTCACTAACTTTCACTCATCCTTTCCCTTTATTTCCTCTCCCTCCCACTCTCATGTACTGACAGATCTATAGATTTTTGCCCTGCAGTAATGTCATACATTTTTAACTCAATGTTCTGACACGTGCAATAATCTCCTTTAAAACAATCAAGAAAAGATGAAGCTGAAAACATTGCTAAAATCATTTAAACAAAAGTTATAATGAATAAAATCAGAAGACAGACACGGTGAATGTTGTGAAAGAATTCTAATGACCATTGACAGACAATTTTGCATAATGTAACTGAAGGAAAACAAAATAAAACAAAATTAAGTAGATCAGATCATTTATTAATTATTTCAATGGAAATCCATTTTTAAGCCGAGGTAAAATAAAATCATTTTTTCTTATAAAAAAAAACTGTGATTGTCAATCTTTTTCTATAAATCAAGTTTCCCGTCTGAATCTATACTGCACATATATAAATCTACCATCTGACCATGTATAGAATACTGCTGCCACATCTGGTCGGGTGCCCCTGCAACTCTCCTCGGGCTTCTCGACAAAATACAACGGAGAATCTGTACGTGATCGATACTGACTTAGCGGACTGGCTGCAACCACTCTCTCACCAGCATGATGTGGCTTCCCTGTGCCTCTTCTATAAGTACTTTCATGGCTTCTGCTCTGATGAACTTAGGTCATTGGTGTCGCCTAGGTACGAATTTACACGAGATAATAAGTCAACTAGGTCCCACCCTTTTACAGGGAAACAGATAAGATGTAACCATAATTTCTACTCCAACAGCTTCTTTTCTCGCGCTTCCCACCTGTGGAATTCCCTTCCACATGCCTACTTCCCCGACAGCTACAATCTCCAGGAGTTTAAATGTAAGGTCAATAGACATCTCCTAACATACTAACTTGTATCTATTCTCTCAAACACTCTCACCGTCTAACCAACCCTGATTCTCGGTACCCTTACCCGTCTATCACACTCCTTCTGACATTTCCTATATCTAACCATCCTTTCTGATCACTTCCCTGCCCCTATGTAACCCCCTGTGCAATAGTGGCAGTGGAATGCCTTGCTCGGGGTGAAATGATTAAAAAAAAAAGTTCCCTAATTTCTTATCCTTTCTCTTTTTCTTCTATGTGTCCTGTCTCGTCATAAGCAGTCATGGCCTTCCACATTTTCCTATTCCTAGCTAGCTCCTAACAACCTTTCTCTTGTTACCTCTCCCAAACCCTACTCTATCATCCATTTACTTAAGCCTATCAAATATGTCATCCATTACTTCTGTCTTCCTTTGCTTCCATCTGTCCTGTGAGTATCAGATTCTCTTAGCCTTTCTTTCTTATTACATGTACCAGAAACTTCAGCTGTCTTTTCCTGATGTTAAGTATCAGTTCCATCTTCTCTAAAACCACATCATTACTCACATGTTTGGTCAATGGTATCCTCAGTGTCCTTCTGTAGAATCACATTTTAGCCACTTCATGTTTTTCCCTTATCCTTGCTGAAATTGTCCAGCATGTGCTGCCATATTGAAGGACAGACATCACATAAAAATCCAGTCCTCTTTTCTTTGTTTCCAATGTTATTTTCCTGTTTCTCAATACTCTGCTTAGCTTTTAGAATACTCTATTTCTATTTGGACTACTATTTAATGTAGACTGTTCTAGTTCTACTGCATATGTCATGTTAATAAAAGATTCAGTTCAGATTTCTCAAATTAACCAGTTCATTGTCTGAACCGTTGGGATAACAACAACAAAGATGAGGACAATAGTTCAAATATAAATAGTGTAGATAATGATAGCATCTCCTCCCAGTAATACAGAAAACACACATGTTAAAAAAAATATGCCAGAAGCCATTAAATGTTTAATAACAAACATTCACATTTCACAACAAAAGTCATGATTCAAGCATGGTATGATAAGGATAATAGTCAGCATAGTGGAATTTTTTATTTTTTTTTATAATCATATTGCCCCAAGCAAGGCATTTTACTGCCACTGTTTTGCAGGGGATTACATAGGAAGAAGGTTATGAGAAAAAAATGGCAGGTTATAGGGAAGTCAGGAAGTGGTTAAGAGAAGTATTAATATGGCCATAAAGTGAGGGATCCGTTTATATATTGATTGTAATGTAGAATTGATCCCCCATTTCATATCCACATTATAATAGTATAGAATTATTTTTTTTTATAATCATATCACCTCAAGTAAAGCATTTTACTGCCACTGTTTTGCAGGGGGTTACATAGGAGGAAAATTATGAATGCAAATAGTGTAAATAAATGTTATACTTTTAATCCTGGGTAAAATTGAATGAGAATTTTGTTGAAATGCAAAATATATAAAACCTTAAAAAAAAATAATATATATATATATTGTTTCTTCAATTATTTTATGTTATCAGAAAACTTTTATTTCATAAGTTTACTTCTTGTGAGACTGCGGTCTTATAATCCAGCAGTAACGTCTATAGTCTTAACATGCATAGTTTATACATCTTGAACATCTCTTCAATTTACTGCTATTTCAGTCTCTTTCGTAGTGTGTATGTTGGAATGGTCGTTGGCATATTTCTTTGGATTGCGAAAGTAGATCCGTTTTTATAACACTATATAAAAAGTTTGAGTTTGAGTTTTGTTTAACGGCATATCAACCTCTGTAGGTTATTTAATGCCAAAAAGTTAGGGTTTTAAGGTATTTTTTCAATGTTTGGTTATGGTGAGAAAATTGATTTAGTCAGATTTTAATAAGAATATTTTGTTTTTCTCCTTTTTTATTTTAGAAAACTGAAAATGTATTCTAGTTTTGTATTCAAAAATGTTTTTACTGAGAATAATTTTTTCTTCAAAAATGTACTGCTGGTAATATTTTTACTTCAAAAATCTATATTTTTCTATAAAAGTCTATTTTTATGTATATACTAGCAGCATAGCCCGGCGTTGCTCGGGTGGAATGAAAGCTTTAAAACTAATCCATGGTCCTGGAGCTTACACTCAGCCTAAAGAATATTTCAAATAATGAAATAACTGCGACAATTTACCAATCGCACCTAATAAAATAATTGTCGCAGTTATTTTATTATATATATATATATATATATATATATATATACACTAGCAGTATAGCCCGGCGTTGCTCGGGTGGAATGAAAGCTTTAAAACTAATCAATGACCCTGGAGCTTAGACACTTTGGTCATTGGCACAAAAGACTAAAAAGCAATAGTTGTTTCCAGTTAAACCGAAACTGTAGACTGAAAAGAAAAATGAATGGATGTGAGTCAAATTTTGATTTCCTGGTATCGATATCAAATAAGTTTTTTTCATCATAAACTGAATTTTGAAGGCTAAATAAGTCCTCTGAGTAAATGGTATCATGCCTGAGGCTAAGAACTACAAGTATACCTACTTAGAGCCAAACCCAAAGCAAAAACTAAAATAAAAAGGCTGAAAAAAATACATACAGGCAGATAAACAGACACACACACAAACATCTTGCCTTTTATATATATATTATCAATTTTCTGCACTATTGTAAGAACTGCAACCTTGAAACTTCTGAATATCATTTCTTATGTCTTTGTCTATGAGTGTATCAAATTTGATTAAAATCAGACCACTCCTTCTATCACCCAATTTTTTCGATTGTCGATTTTTGATATTTATCAGGGATACCTTGACACAAAGCCTAGCTAAGAACACTCACAGATGCTTATAGTACAACTGTGTAAATTTTCAAGAAAATCGGTTCAGCCATTTCGGAGTCTATAGATAATGGACACACACACACACACACACACACACACACAGACATGCACACACACACACAGACAAAGTTTCATTTATAAATAAGTTTAGATTTAGATAGATATATACATATAAATATCTATCCATCTATAAATTTTTTGTTTTTCCTTTTTTTAATCCTTTCACCCCAAGCAAGGTGGTACTGACACTGATGTGCAGGGGGCTACATAAGAGAGTAAGAGTTTAGGCAGGGGGAAAGTGAAGAGAAAGACAAATTAGTTACAGGGAGTGTTAGAGAAAGGGCAAGAGAAGGATGGGAATACAAGTGTGATGACAGTTGCGAAGGTAGAGTGAGAAAGGAAAAAAACAAGATACACAGGGTGACGTAGAAAGGACAAGAGAAGGACTGGAGTCAAGTTGTTTTTGTCTTAATCCAGCCTGCACATATATAGATCTACCATCCATCTCTGTATTGAATACTGCTGCCACATCTGGCCGAGTGCCACTGCTATTCACCGCGGGGTTCTTGACAAAATCTAATGGAGAATCTGTAATGTAATTAATACCGACTTGTCAGCTCCGCTGCAGTCACTCTCTCACCGGCGTGACGTGGCTTCCCTGTGCCTCTTCTACAAATACTTTCATGGCTTTTGCTCTAATGAACTTAGCTCACTGGTGCCCCCTAGGTGTGAATTTACACAAGCTACTAGATTAGCAACTAGGTCTCATCCTTTTACAGTGAAACCATTAAAATGTAACCGCAATTCCTAGTCTAACAGCTTCTTTTCTTGCACTTCTTGCCTGTAAAATTCCCTTCTATATACTTGCTTCCATAACACCTACAATCTCCAGGAATTTAAATGTAAGGTCAATGGACATCTCCTATCACACTAACTCGCATCCTTTCTCTCAAGCTCGTTTTCCATCCACTCCACCCCATTACACCAGTATTTTCATTCATCTATTACCCACCTCCTGACATCTCCTATAACTAACCTCTCTTTCACATCACTTTCCCCTATGTAACCCCCTGTGCAACAGTGGCAGTAAAACTGCCTTTCTTGGGGTAAAATAATTATAAAAAAAAAAAGATAGATAAGAGATCGGAATTGACATTGCATTCAAATTCCTAGAGGTTGTAGCTGTCGGGAAAGCAAGTATACAGAAGCAAGTTCCATAGGTGGGAAATGCGAGAAAAGAAGCCAATGGAGTAGAAATGTCCGCTGAATTTGGTAGATTTAACTGTAAAAGGGTGGGACCTTGTTGCCTGTCTGGTTGCTAGAGTCTGAACCGATCATATTACAGATTCCCTTTGGGAGCCTTTTTAGAGGTTGATTTAGCTATTGATTAAATCTAATGGTTCCACTTGAGGTTAGAAGAGAGGGAGAGGCCAAGGAGGCACAGTATATTGCTTTCAGGAAGAGTCACTTGGTCCATCCTTAAGGTGGGGCAGGAGAGACTGCCTGTGATGGTTGACAGATAGCAGCTTTCTTTTAGAAGCATTGAAATTTACAAGCCATTTCTTACCCCAGTCTACCACAGAGTGGAGGTCCTTCTTAAGATCATCAGCAAGGTGCAAGGTTATGTTTGTCTGCCATGTCAGATTTCTTACTGATGCGGAAGCAAATGGTGGTGTCATCTGTGTAGATTCCTACTTGGGATTTGATCACATCAGGGAGATCATTTATGAAGATCAGAAAGAGTGTTGGGTCTAGGATAGAGCCCTGGGTGACAACAGTGTTCGTGTGGTAGGATGTGGAGGCATGCTCATTCAAGATGACCTTCATTACGTGGTTTAATAAGAAAGATTGGATCAAACCAAGCAATTGTCCAGTGATACCATAATCTCGTAGCTTGTGCAGCAGGCTGGCATGCCAGACCCTATCAAATGCTTTGGAGATATCCAGAGCAACAGCTTGAGCTTTGCAGGACTTATCAAGGACCTGATATATGTACTCACTGATTGTCGTTAGCATATCAGCAGTAGAGCTGACAAAGCAGAAATCATACTGTCTGTCTGAGAAAAGTTTATGGGCAGTAAGATGCTGAACTATTTCAGCATTGATAATAGCCTTGAACACTATTCTGAAAATTGGTAGAAGGCTGATAGTGCGATAATTGGATGGGTCCGATGGTTCGCTCAGGTTTTTAAATACAGCAACCAAAGAAGAGAACTTCCAGCAGTCAGAAAAACAGAAAGCAGAAAGGCGGTAAATGTTTAAGGAGGACAGAGGAGAGTTCAAGGGCACATTTCTTATATATATATATATATATATATTAGTCATTCATATACAAGCCTGTTTCGCTGTATCACAGCTCATATATATATATATATACAGAGAGAGAGAGAGAGAGAGAGAGAGATTTAAAGAGATAGACTGATACATATTTTTGACCATTCTTATATTTGCAAATTCTGAAAAACTAATGAGATTTTTACCTGAAGAAGGCTTGAGCATATAACAATCAAAATGTTGTGAATATGGCAATAAAGATGAGGACAACAGTCTGAACAATGTAAATAGAGTAAATTTTAAGTTTTGTTTTAAAATATTTAAAAGAAAAATCTTAACATTTGCCTTTCTAATGACAATGAATGGATAAAATGCATCAGTTAAGATAACTTTTCCTTTTGTCTTTCTTTATACAGAAATATACACATATATAACATAAACATCACTCTTGTCCAATAAAGTCTGAATAAACAAAACATCTTAAATGAAAAAAATTGACACTTTGTTCTAGATTTTCCTTATATATATATACATATATATATATATATATACACACACATATCAGTAAATAAATATATATATATGTAGATTTTTCCAATACACACACACACACACACACACACACACACACACACATATATATATATATATATATATATGGTAAAAGTATACTCAGATATATTCTGAGATTATGATCAGTATGGTTAAATGAAGAAAACAAGAGGAAAACTATATTTTACTCAGGACAAAACACGTAGGCAAGTAGAATGTAGTTTTTCTCTTGTCTTCTTTATATATATATATATATATATATATATATATATATATATATTAAATTTTGCTTCAACATTTTTTGTGTCTTATGAAGTGATTTTGCTGATTGTGAAATGAAAAGTTTTAAAAGGTTCAAAACTAGCCAACCTCCCTCAATGTGAGAAAAATTCTTACATAAGAATATATATATATGTGTGTGTGTGTGTGTGTGTGTGTGTGTGTGTGTGTGTGTGCATGTGTGTGAAAATGAAATATAAATTTTTATATATAGAGAACAACATTTTAGAAAATCTATAACAATGTGAAAAATATTTTTTCATATATTTATATGTATATATATGTGAATAAAGATGAAAAAACTTTTAAAAATCTGTTATATAAATATATATATATGTGTGTGTGTGTGTGTGTGTGTGTGTGTGTGTGTGTGTGTGTGTGTGTGTGTGCCCACATTTTACTCTTTTTGATTGTATTGATTATTGTTGCTATGCTAATCAATTAAGATCCCTATCATTGATTGTCTGGTTGGCAATTATCTGAAATTACTATTTCCTATTAGTGGGGCAATAACTTAATTAGAGTCGATGGTAATTGCTAACTACACCAACTTAGGGAAGGATATAATGAAGAAAATCTAAATAGAAACACTAATAAAACAAAGAATAGAAATAACAGGAAGAATTATAAAAGAAAGGAAGCAAAAAATAATCTTATGAGAATGACGTAGTAATTTTGATGATTTCCCGTTTATTTTGAAATTATTTTCATTGAAAAGAATGGCTAATTAAATGCAGTAAAACATCAAAGTGCATCATTGGATTTTGAGAATTTCATGTACACTTCAATTTTTTATCATTTTTATGTTTATTAATTTAAACAATCATTCACAGTCAAGACAAAATAACATCAGTTAGGGTCTCACCTTTCTTTTTAAAAAACATAAATTTCTGCTTTCATTTTACATGGGACATATAATAAGCAAAGCATGTTTGGAAAATTTGACACACACAGGATATATTGAATGAAAAAGGAACAAAGAGAAACAACAATTTCAAGCCTTAGGGAGCTGGTTAGTGTTTATTTTTATTCGGCCTTGTGTCAGACTTAACTGAACTCCCTAAGCTTATAAGTCTTATGCAGAATTATCACCATCAGAATGTTTTCATGAGAAGATTGGTAGCAGGCTGGAATGTGTGGATTAGTGTGTGGAATAACGTAAGAATAGAATATACATTTTTCATTTTAAACTAGAAATTTATTAAAAAGAAAGATTAACAAGAATTTATAGGAATTAATGTTCAATTAGAAAGTTAAGGGTATCAAGAGTTGTAGAAAATGTTCACAGTAGTATTTGTTAAAAGAGTATATGCGTACATACGTATGTATGTGTTTGTTTGGTCGGAATGTCTTTGGATGGAGAAGAAGAAGTAAAAGAAATCAGCACATGAGAAGGAAAGAAAAAGAGAACAAGGTGCGACCTGACCTTATCTCTGGGTTGGTTTGAAGTTGAAGTTACATTTTAGTTGTTTCATCATGGGGCTCTCATCTGACTGACTGACTGATGCTGACCAAGGTCTTTTATAGTATTCATATATTTCGCACTTGATTGCGAAGTCCCTTTTGATCTTGCAAGTTGCTCCCATTGGTCAGCAAATCAGTTTAACATTACTTGAAAAATTCAGTTTGGACTTTTTCTTTAAGAACATGGTCAATCCTTTTCTGTTTCAGAAAAACCAGGATTTCACTCATCATTGTGAATTTTTGTAAAAGTTAAGAAGAACATTGATTTTAATTCTTTATTTCTTATCCCACTACAAAGTAACTGACTTAAAAAGATTGTGTGAAGACAAATCTTACTATCAGCTTCAAATGATAGGAAGTTGTGAAGAATCTGATTGCTTATGTTCTGAAGTGATATCAGAAGAGGAAAATTGAATCAAAGAAGAGAAAGAGGAGGAAATGAGAGAGATAGTAAGGGGGGACACACATCACTTAGAGCTACAAAGGATAGGAAGTTGTAGAGAGCCATGATTGCCCATGTCATAAAAGGTCATGAGACATAAAAGAAGAATGTAAATTAATCTTGACTCTAATGTTTTTCTGCAAAAAATATTCTACTTATTTTTTTCTAATCATTTCACCCCAAGAAAATTATTTACTGCCTCCATATACTATATATATATATATATTAATAAAACAATTGGCTATGTAAATAGAACATACTATTTACCTCAAGCCCTCCACCTTGATCAATCGAGCCCTTCACCTTGATCAATTTTAATATTAATGAAATTAATATTAATAGGATAGGGTTTTAAGGATTTACCTATTTGCTCATCCTTTTGGATTTAAAATAAAGTACATATATATATATATATATATATTATTATGGACTCTCCCATCGATTTTGATGTATGAGTGTCTAACTTAGACTATCACACAAAGAATTGTTTTGAATGGTGAAGGCTTGTGTAGCACTATCCGCACTTTTTGGAACTGCTGATAACAAACAATTGATGCAGAAGTTTGCCACAGATCACATGAACAGCAGACCTCAGATATTTAACCCATAACTGGAGGGAAGGGATGGATTAATACCTTTCCCAAGGGTACCAGTGCGTAATTGAATGCAGAGTGTTTGACTGGAAATCGAACTCGGCTCACCGATTTCTCTTTCTGAGCCAATACCGACTGCACCACAATGCACATCTGTCAATATCCGTCTGTAGTTATATATATAGCATAAGGATGATCCACGTATACTGTCTTAATAATATGCATAGGAAAAACTACTAAAAAGTTGTAAGTTTAAAAATGTATTTTTTGACAGTATTTATTTATTTCTATTATTATATTTGATATTTCAGACCGTCCTCGGCCTTTCATCAGAAAAAATCATTTGTTTCTGATGAAAGGCCGAGGACGGTCTGAAATATCAAATATAATAATAGAAATAAATAAATACTGTCAAAAAAATACATTTCTAAACTTACAACTTTTTAGTAGTTTTTCCTATATATATATATATATATATATATATATATATATATATAACTGTAGATTACTCTGCGGATTATAGAGCCACATCCTTAAGACATCAGGTATTGCTGCTGTGGTTTCCATAACAATTGATTGCTTTGATTGATTGATTTAATTTTATGTCTTATCAACCATTTCTGAGTTATTTAAAGCCAAAATATATTTTGGATTGTAAAAATAATTCATTTTTATCACAAGTGAATATTGTATTAAGAACTTTTCAAGAATAACATTGATTTTTCTGGACACAACTCCTACTGTTTAACCTAGAGCTGAAGGGAAGAGATATATTCATAGCTTTCCAAGGGCATTTGCTTGTTAATGAATGTAAGTAACAAACCTGACTGGAATTAAAACTTGGCTTTCTGATTTCTCATCCTGAGCAATTGTAATTAAGGTTTTTACTCGTACATAAGTTATTATATATTTAGGTGTGTTTTAAAGGATTTTAAGTACTTTTGTACATATATATATATACTAGCAGTATAGCCTGGTGTTGCTCAGGTGTAATGAAAGCCTTAAAACTAATCCATGGTCCTGGAGCTCAGACTCTTTGGACATTGACACAAAAGACTAAAAAGCAATAGTTGTTTCCAGTTAAAGCAAAACCGTAGACTGAAAGAAAAATGAATGGATGTAAGTCAAATTTTGATTTCCTGGTATCGATATCAAATTGTTTTTTTTTGTCGTAAACTGAATTTTGAAGGCTAAATAAGCCCTCTGAGTAAATGGTATCCTGACTGAGACTAAGAACTACAATTATAACTACTTAGAACCAAACCTGAAGCAAAAACTAAAATCAAAGGGCTGAAAAAAATACAGACATACAGGCAGATAAACAGACACACACACAAACATCTTGCCTTTTATATATATATATATATATATTATTGATTTTCTGCACTATTGTAATAACTGCAACCTTGAAACTTCTGAATATTATTTCTTATGTCTTTGTCTATGAGTGTATCAAATTTGATTAAAATCGGACCACTCCTTCTATAACCCCAATTTTTTGATTATCGATTTTCAATATTTATTTGGGATACCTCTACACAAAACCTAGCTAAGAACACTCGCAGACGCTTATAGTACAACTGTGTAAATGTTCAAGAAAATCAGTTCAGCAGTTTCGAAGCCTATAGGTACACACACACACACAGACACACACACAGAGACAAAGTTCCATTTATAAATAAGTTTATATATATATATATATATATATATATATATATATATAATAACTTTCCTAATTTTTTGGGAACGATTTTAAATGTATACATATTTCTAGATACTTGTATTTATAAACGGAATTTCTTTCTTTTGATAAATTCTTAGATGAATTGTTATCCTCATTTTTTTTTTTGGAAACGACTTAACTATATATTTGTAGATATTCATTTATTTTTAAACGAATTATGATGAATTCTTAGTCGAAGGTTTATTTTTGTTTTTTTTCCTCTCTCTTAGTAATAGCCATATGACCATTAAATTGATTAATATATTTTAAGATGAGTTCATGTTCGGTTTGCCACTTGATGTAAATTGGCTCTGTCTGTCGCCAATCGAAAGCATTTGTAAGACTTCGTACGGGGCCCAAACATCATAAATTTTCCACCAGTGTCTGAAAGTGTTTAGTGAGGGTGGAACAGAAACTGATCATCTCTGGTCAGGTTGGCACGGTGATGGGGGTATGATGTTGAGAGACCCGAAACCCCCTAGTGATCCACGCAAAGACATCACTGACAACATCCTCTAGTGCCCACACTATGGTGCATATGCTAAAATCATTTTTATTCACAATTGTCCTTATTTGAAACTGGTTACTAATCAAAGCTATAGAGAACAGTCTGCTCTGCTATAAACCATTAACTGGAGAGAGAAAAAGTTTATTTATACCATTCCAAGAATATTTTATAGAGAGGGAATACACTGTTCTTGAATGAAACAAATCCCATTCTCTACACTAATAACTTACTCAGTACATGCACACCTTGTATCAAATATTCTTCTTCTTCTATGTGCCCTATCCTTCCTGGACATAGGCGATCATGGATTTCCACATCTTCCTATCCCTGGTGGGTCTTAATATGTTTTCTCTTGTGACTCCATGCAAACCCCGTTCCTTTATCCACCTGATCAGGCCCTTCAAATATGTTATCCAAGCTCTCCTTCGTCATTGCATGTCCCAGGAACTTCAGTTGTCTCTTCCTCATGCTTACTATTAGTTTTCTTTTCAATGCCATTCTTTCCAAAACCTCATCATTGCTCGCATGCTCAGTCCATGATTTCCTCAGTATCCTTTTGTAGAACAGCATTTCAGATGCTTCAAGATTTTTCCTCATCTTCAATGATATTGTCCAGCATTCACTGCCATATTGAAGAACTGACATCACGTAGCAATCTAGCACTCTATACAAATAAAATTTGTATGAATATGGAGGCAAGTGCTAGAGATTTGCTTTCATCTGATACCTATTGTAGGCCACCAGATAACTCCTGTGAAGTTTGGATCACTGTTATGGGCCAGGAAGTTTTTCTCATTAGAATCCATCATTCACATATTCAAATCTACCATTCTTCTGTTCATTAAATACTGTTGCATATCTGGTTGGGTGATACTGCTATTCATTTAAGGGTTCTTGACAAAATTCAAAAGAGGGTCAGCAATGTAATTTTGCAGCTTGTCTTCAGTCACTTTCTGAACAATGGAATGTGGTTTCCTTTTGTCTTTTATAAATATTTTCACGGTTTCTGCTCTGATGAGATTCTCACAAAAACAGTCACCATCACTTCTTCTGTATCAGCTTCTTTTCTTGCACTTCCCACCTATGGATATCCCTCACTCGCTTCCTTGATAGCTACAATCCACAAAAGTTTAATTGTGATGTCAATTACCATCTTATTATCTCCTTGATTCTCATGTTTTTCTTATCCTTTCTGCAACACTCTCTGTACTCTGATTTCCTTTTTATTCCACTCTCTTCTCATGTAATCCCCTATGCACCAGTGTCAGTACTGCCTTGCTTCAGGTGAAACAATTCTAAAACACACACACACACACACACATATATATATATATATATATATATATATATATAGTCATCCGCAGACAGATCTGTTTCGCTGTATAACAGCTCATCAGTACGGTTAGACTCCGATTGCTTTTAACCCAGGATTGAAACTTGACCGAAGTGGCATCAGTTGGTGGTTCTACCTCTGGGCCATGGGCACATGGTAGAAGAAGGCAGACTTTTTAGCATGTATATTGTCATTATACACAGCCAATAGCCAGAGTGCTCTAATTCATTAGTGAATTAGATGCACAATAGATATCACAAGGATATATATATATATATCCTTGTGATAATTAATTTGAAATAACTGTTTTAGCTTCCTTTCTTTCACCATATGCTCATTTTTAGAACCCTTGGAGTTACAGAGTGTGATCAATTTCTATTTTTCTACAGATTAGGTCATTTGCATTGGGGTGCAGTAATATGAATCTATTTTCAGCATGTATGATAAAACTTTTTTGACCTTGAAAAATATGGCGTCATCCGTGATTGTATCAGATTTTTATCTCACCAGACACTATTGTCTTGACTGTTGATTAGTTGTTCTATAGCCATTGTCTGTGATGGAAGTTACTACAAGAAAGTGTACAAAAAATTATAATGCATCATGAACATGCAAGTAAGTCTGATAAAGAGAGATCGCAGTTATTGTTGGTGTCAGCCTTTCAACTGTCAGTTGTGTCATCAAGGCGAAGAAACAAACGGGATCCATCAGTCGAAAACATAAAAGAAAATGTGGTCAGAAAAGAAAAACAATGCCAAGAGACAACGTATATGTGATCAAGGAAAGTGTGAAAGATCCTTTTATCTCACCAGACACTATTGTCTTGACTGTTGATTAGTTGTTCTATAGCCATTGTCTGTGATGGAAGTTACTACAAGAAAGTGTACAAAAAATTATAATGCATCATGAACACGCAAGTAAGCCTGATAAAGAGAGATCGCAGTTATTGTTGGTGTCAGCCTTTCAACTGTCAGTTGTGTCATCAAGGCGAAGAAACAAACGAGATCCATCAGTTGAAAACATAAAAGAAAATGTGGTCAGAAAAGAAAAACAATGCCAAGAGACAACGTATATGTGATCAGGGAAAGTGTGAAAGATCCTAGGAAGACATTATCCATATTGTTTCTTTTCATTTGTGCAATCGCTTGTCTCTAAGATAATCTCAAAACTTGACCCTCATAAAGCAAGTGGAGGGGACGGAATCCCAATCATAGTCTTAATGTGCCCCTGAACTCTCCTCTGTCCTTTCTAAGCTCTACAACTTCTGCCTATCTGCTTCCTGCTTTCTTGCCTGTTGGAAATCTTCCTCTGTAGTTCCTATATTTAAAAACACTGGAGAACCCTCGGACCTCACAAATTACCGCCCTATCAGCCTTCTTCTGATCTTTGGCAAAGTGTTCGAAGCCATTATCAACGCTGAGGTGGTTCAGCATCTCACAGCACATGGCTCCTCTCCGACAAGCAGTATGGTTTCCACTACACCAGGTCTACTGCTGATATGCTAACAACCATCACCGAGTATATATACCAGGCACTCGACAGAAATGGCGAAGCCCAAACTGTTGCCTTGGATATCTCTAAAGCGTTCGACAGTTTGGCATGCTGGCTTTCCACACAAACTACGGAGTTATGGTATAACTGGACATTTGTTTGACTTAATCCAGTCTTTCCTCTCTAACCGCACGTTGAAGGTGGTATTAAACAGACATGCCTCCCAGAACTACCATACGAATGCAGGTGTCCCTCAAGGCCCTATCCTAGGTCCTACGCTCTTTTTGAGCTACATTAATGATCTCCCTGATACCATAAGATCCCAAGTAGATATGTACGCCGATGACACCACAGTTTACTTTCGCCTCGATCAAAAATCTGGTGTAGGTGACAAAGTTAACCTTGCAGTCGAGCTCGAAAAGGACTTCCAATCCATAGTGGACTGGGGTAAGAAATGGCTCGTAAATTTTAATGCTTCTAAAACAAAGCTAATATCAACTAACCACCATAGACAATTGCATCTACCTCCCATTAGCAAGGACCAGGTTTGCCTCGCAGAGAGTAAAACACTACGCCTCCTTGGCCTCACACTCTCAGCGAACCTCAAGTGGAATGATTATATTGAATCCATTGCCAAATCCGCTGCTATGAAAGTCGGTTCTCTGTGTAGGGCCCAGAATTTTTTTCCCTCTAAATCTATCCTGCACATATATAAATTTACCATCCGCCCATGCATTGAATACTGCTGCCATATCTGGTCGGGTGCCCCTGCTATTCTCCTTGGGCTTCTCGACAAGGTACAGCGGAGGGTCTGTAATGTGTTCGATACCAACTTGGCAGACCGCCTGCAGTTTCTCTCTCACCGGCGTGACGTGGCTTCCCTGTGTCTCTTCTATAAATACTTTCACGGCTTCTGCTCCGATGAACTTAGATCACTGGTGCCCCCTAGATACGAATTTGCACGAGAAACTAGATTAGCAACTAGATCTCACCCTTTTACAGTGAAACTGATAGAATGCAACTGCAACTTCTACTCCAACAGTTTCTTTTCTCGCACTTCCTAACTGTTTGAATTCCCTTCCACATGATTGCTTCCCCAACAGCTACAATCTCCAGGAGTTTAAATGTAAGGTCAATAGACACCTCCTAACACACTAACCTGCTCCCATTCTATCAAACACTCTTCCCATCTGCCCAACCCTCATCCTCGCTATCCTTACTCATCTGTCACCTTCCTCCTGACATTCCCTATGTCTAACCACTCCTTCTCTTTACCTTCCCCTATGTAGCCCCATGCGCAATAGTGGCAGTGGAATGCCTTGCTTGGGGTGAAATGATTAAAAAAAAAAGTGTCTATAGCAAGTGGTCATTGGAGTCATACCAGGAGGTGACAGTCTGACACAATTGTCAGACCATGTGTGCTGCATTTTTGCTCCACTTTTTATATATATAGGGATGCATTGTGGGTAGTATTATTCTAATGAGTATTCTAGTGAGCATCATTTATTAATTTGTTTATTATTTACGTAGTTTATCTATTTCTTTGTTTTTAATAATCTATTTTATTTGTTTTTGTTCATTTATTTTATTTTATTTATTTTCATTTATCCTTGTTCATTTTCAGTTGTCAATTTTTAAATATCATAGTAAAAAAAAAAGTTTAAAAGTTTACAGTTTATGGATTGATTGTTGTAGGCTGTTATTCTTTTCCTTATTTTCCATGATATTTTTGGTGTGATTTGTTTTTTGTTTTTAATCTCTCACATATGTTTAAAAAGCAGGGTGCTGTTTGTGTATTTGCTGTTTGTCAATGATGTTTTGTGTGTAGTTTCTTTGTATTCAGGATCCTTCACATACTCCTATGTATATTTCTTCTTTGTTATCTGCTGATTTTACAGTAGCTTGGTATATTACATTGTTCTGCAAGCACTTCTCGGTTACATGCAGTTATCCATGGATTCAATTTGTCCAGGTGGCTTTTTGCTTTTTTTATTGTGTTACGTTCTTAGTGTAACTGTAGCGGATATATATATATATATATATATATATATATATATATATATATATATATACTACCGGCTATAATTATTAGGCCACCCAAAATTATGCATTTCATACTACTTTTTAGTATTTATTGCCAAGTGAATAATTGTAAATGAAAATCAAATGGTTCTTTTGTTAATACTGCACAATAACATGTGCATCAAATGAATTTATAAATATTTAATAATTACCTATATTGCAGTTTCATCAATGAAAGAATGAAGAAAATTGGGGGTGATTCGGACAGCTTCATCTTTGCTTCCTTTTCTTGTAAAATTCTTCAAAGTAATAATAACAAAAGAACCATTCTATTTTCATTTAGCAATAAATACTAAAAATAGTATGAAATACATTATTTATTTTAAAAAATTGGGGTGGCCTAATAATTATGGGGTGTAGTGTGTGTGTGCATATATATATATATGTATAAAATTTAGAATACTTGGTATATTATTCTGGTAAATTCTGATAGAGATGAACTCAAAAGAACTCAATGTTAAATTTATTTATTTAATTTAACAAAGTAATATAATTCAGAGAAAATTTTAGATATTCTACAATTTCATGGGTAATACATATTTTGCTACTGACCTTGCTGCTCATCAGACCCAAATGATACAACAGTTAATCTTCAAAATATTCCAGAAAATAATCACACACAGATGCTCATGTGTCCAGATTGAGAATAGACATTTGTAATAGTAATCTACAAAAATTCTCGATTTGGACATGTGAGCGTCTGTGTGTGATTATTTTCTGGAATATTTTGAAGATTAACTGTTGTATCATTTGGGTCTGATGAGCAGCAAAGTCAGCGGCAAAATATGTATTACCCATGAAATTGTAGAATATCTGAGACTTTTGCTAAAAAAAATATATATACATATATATAGTTATATATAGGGGGGCGATGAGTAAATTATTACCAGTTTATATTTTGAATTTTACATATGTGCATTGTCTCTCTTAGATTTTGCCAAATGCACATTATAGTTGGGTCAGTTAGGCACCATCTGTAAGAAAAAGAGCACCATGACACGATTCACTCTGTCAGAAATTTGAAAACATCATGCTGCACTGCTTGGCATTCACACTGGAGGCTCCAATACGTACATTTTAATGTGTTTAGGTGTCAATCTGAGGACAGTGCAGAGGAATTGGAAAGAGTTGGATGAGTTTAATAGTGATTACAAAGAAGTATTGAATGATCACTGTTCATCTTCCCATAGGGTCCCAGACTCAACACAGAAACCTACATCAAGTGCCTTGAGGGAATAGTGCCTCCTCAGGTTAAAAATGTGGCTGCTAGAAGACCCTATCTCTGGCAACAGGACTCTGCACCATGCCACACAATCAGGAGAATCTAGCCATGACTGTAAGACAGTTTCTGCCACCAAATCACCTGTTACAACCTGGTCACTCAAATCACCATACTGCAAATCCTTGATTATTATGTCTGGAGTGCTGCTGAGTCAGAGAGCAACAGAACTTCTTGTAACACCAATGATGAATGAAAGTGAGGATTATGACCTTAAACAAGGTGGCCATCCGGAAGAGATGCAGGAGATTCCAAAGACGTTTGAAGGCTGTGATTGAAGCCAATCAAATTTTATTAAATAAATTTACTCTTTAGTATTTCAAGACATTTTTGTGTAATTTTGGTAAATATATCTGTTAAGATGAGAAGTCAGTATTATTTTCATTTTGTGTAATTTAGATGACAATTTGTCCATCTCACCCTATATATATTTATTGGAGTAGATAGATCTATCTATCGCCCGGTTCACACTCCACCCACGTATATTGAACAGATTAAGAGGCTCATCCCTTGTTCCCTGTTTAGGATGTGGTTTCCGGCTTTCTTTTCCAATATTTTCACTATTACGTAGCCTCCTGCACATCAGTGGCGTTACCACCTTGCTCGGGGTGATACGATTAAAAAAAAAAAACAAGCTGTAATGAGTTCGATTCTCACTTTTTATAACATATTTGCAAATATCACTGTGTTGATACCAAAAGGAAAGTAATAAGAACTCCTAGAGAATATCATAAAAGTAAGTGGGAAGAAAGGACTAACAATCAATTGTAAGATGACAAAATTATAGTTGTTAACAGGAAAAACAGCCCAAGATGAAAGTAAAGAAGTTCAAATCTCCTTAATCTCACCCCCTGACCTTAAATGAAATTCTTATACATCCATTGCAGGTAAAATGGTTAGCTTCCTATATCACTCCAGTACGTAACTTCATGCTATCCTCTACTTTTATAAGGGCCAAGTTAAGCTCAAAATGAAATCATATTTGGGTGAGAGCTGCCTAGTTCTTAGATTTTTTCTTAATTGTTTCACCCCAAGAAAGGCGGTACTGCCACTGATGCACAGAGGACTACATAAGAGTAAAATTTAGACAGGAGAAGAGTGATGAGAGAGATGAACCAGTTACAGCGGGTGTCAGAGAAACAGCAAGAAAAAGATGGGAACACAGGTGTGAATACAGTTGTGAAAGCAAAGAGAAAGGAAAAGAACAAGACATACGGGGTGATGTAGAAAGAACTGGAGTCAAGTGGATAAGAGATGGGAATTGACATTGCATTTAAATTCCTGGAGGTTGTAGCCATCAGGAAAGGAAGTATATGCAAGGGAGTTCGACAGGTGGGAAGTGTGAGAAAAGAAGCTGATGGAGTAGAATTGTCAGCTGCATTTGGTTGATCTAACTGTAAATGAGTAGGACCTTATTGCCAGTCTGGTTGCATGAGTAAATTCTTGTGGAAGGGGCACCAGTGAATTAAGTTCCTCGGAGTAGAAGCCATGATAATATTTGTAGAATAGACAGAGGGCAGCCACATCCCACCGGTGAGAAAGTGACTAGAATCAAGCTGCCAGGTTGGGACCTCTCATATTACAGATTCTCCTTTAGAGCCTGTTGAGAACACTGAGATGAACAACAAGGGCTCTTGACCATATATGACAACAGTATTCTATGTATGGACAGATGGTTGATTTGCATATGTGCAAGATGGATTCGGGTGGAAAAACTTTCTGTCCCGACACAGTGACCCAATCTTCTTAGCAGTTAATTTAACTTTTGACTCAATGTAATAATTCCACTTGGATGATAGGGTAAGGCCAAGGAGATGCAGTATATTGCTTTTAGGGAGGCTCGCTTGGTCCATGCTTATGGGGGCAGGAGAGGTTGCTTGTGATGGTTGATAGAGAGCAGTTTCGTTTTAGACAATAGAGTTCAAAAGCATCTCTAAATCCTTTTCGGTGACAAATTATTTTTCCCTAACAGTGGCAAGCATCTACCATGGAAAGTGCTTGGACAAATGCATTCCTTGGTTTCACCAGGTCTAACCATTATCTACACCTTCTATCCATACAAACTGCCTTTTAATGTAACTCTCCCTCTACCATGAGTGGCTCCTAGACAGTGTATATGGTGAAACTTACTGAAAAAAAAGTCTAGTAAAAATGTTACACTGAAATCAGAAGGTACAAAAAAATGTTTTTCGGAAATGCTAGGCAATATCAATCCTTCTATATGTCAGGGAATGCTGGACAATTTCCTCACACATGAAGAAGAAACTAGAGACAATAGAAACAAAGAAAAGTTTACTGAACTGAGATGAGAAAATTTGGTTCTATAGAAAGATGCTGAGAATGGATTGTACATGTGAGCAATGAGGAAGTTTTAAGGAAAATGAAAGCAAAAAGGAAGCTTTTACTTTAAATCAGAGATAATTTAAGTTTTTAGGACTCATAATGAGCAAAGTCAGTTAAGTGTCATATGTGATACATGCTTGGGTGATCATGTCTTGAAAGAGACATGACTGCCTGAGCAGAAGATTATTCTGTAGTAGGTTGCTATTGCTTTCTGCAGTAGATTGGTTGCCAACTAAGGCTATAAAACCTAATCTGTCATATTATTTAACCCATAACTGGAGGGAAAAGGCGGATTAATACCTTTCCCAAGGATATTTGCGTGTAAGTGATTGCAAGGAATTCAACTGGAATTTGAACACAGTTCCCTGATTTGTCATTCCAAACCAATATCCACTGCACCACAATGCACATCTGAGTTCGAATTTGCATGTATCACGTATGGCATAACTGAATGAGCAAAGAATTCTTGGAAATTTAAACGCTCACAGAATATAGTAAAGACAAGAGAGAATCAGTGAGTAATCTATAAAGTGAGCTTGTGCAAATGAATAGCGAAAGAGGAACTGGAACAAACATTGCTAAGAGCTACAAAGAAGAGAAAGTTGTTGAGGGTCCATGTCCCGAAAGCACACAGCATTTAAAAGAAAACTTGACATTAATGGTTGAATACCAAACTACTAGAAATATCGAAGAACCTTGCAATGGCCTAATTGTAATATATACTTACTTGACAATTACTACAGTAATAAGTTTTATTTTTCTCCATTGGTGACTTTTGACCAGACTAAAATATATAGTAAATATCTATACAGTAATAAATAATAGCTGTGAAAAATGACAGAATTGTTTGATAGGAAGAAGAAAGAAATAATTTAAAAAAAACTGAATGTGAAGAAAGAAAAGAAGAATGTGATCTGAAAAGTGAAAGAGAAGAAAAAAAGAAAGAAAATAAATAAGGAAATGGTAAAGAATATGATGGAGAAATGGGAGCAGGTAGAGGAGAAATAAATAAAAGGAGGGGTAAATGAATTAGGTAGGAAGTGAACAAGCAAATTAGAAAGTTTTATGAGGAGGAAAGGGTGGGTCTTGCTTAATTATTTTGTTCACAAAAACTCATTACAGCAAAATTATTTGTTGCTCTTTGGGAAAAACAAGGAAATGTTTTGAGAGTAACCCAATTATGAAGTTAAATAATTTTGGGGGAAAAAGAACTCAAAAATGATGTACCAAATTGAGAAAATCTTTCAACTACAATGGGAAATACGTTTACAAAAGTAATAAAACAATAAATACTTACTAATGAATTTTTCAATTTGTCTGCAATGTGGTATTGTAATTATTTATACTATTTTCATTGTTTGGACTGTTGTCCTCATCTTTGTTGCCATATTTACCTTCAATATCTGTCTATATTTCTGAGATGAGGTATTGTAATTATTTATACTATTTTCATTGTTTGGACTGCTGTCCTCATCTTTGTTGCCATATTTACCTTCACGATCTGTCTATATTTCTGAGATGAGGTATTGTAATTATTTATACTATTTTCATTGTTTGGACTGCTGTCCTCATCTTTGTTGCCATATTCACTCCTTCAATATCTGTCTATATTTCTGAGATGAGGTTTTGTAATTATTTACAATATTTACATTGTTTGGACTGCTGTCCTCATCTTTGTTGCCATATTCACTCCTTCAATATCTGTCTATATTTCTGAGATGAGGTATTGTAATTATTTATACTATTTTCATTGTTTGGACTGCTGTCCTCATCTTTGTTGCCATATTCACTCCTTCAATATCTGTCTATATTTCTGAGATGAGGTTTTGTAATTATTTACAATATTTACATTGTTTGGACTGTTGTCCTCATCTTTGTTGCCATATTAACCTTCACTATCTGTCTATATTTCTGAGATGAAGTATTGTAACTATTTACATTACATTGTTTAGACTGTTGTCCTCGTCTTTGTTTCCATATTCACCACATTTTGGCAATTTTATGCTCTGACCTTCCTCAGGTGAGTTATGAGTTCAATACCTGGCTACAGCAGAGGTGAGCAAAAACTTGGAGAGTTGAGTTTGGAGGTAAATAACTAATATTTATATATCTAGAAGAAGCATGCCACAGGGAACAAGAACAATCTATAGAATCTAGACAAAATTATGCAAGACTAAAAAAGCTACATTAAAAACTAGTTTTGGCCATTGTATGCTTTGGTTCTCTTCGAGTGCTAGGAATTTCAGACCAAACCATTTATTATGATCACTGGGCTATATCATTCTCATTCCTTGTGTGAAGCCACTTCTGGTAGTCATGGAATCAGCACATATGCTAGGCTACAAAAATCTCCTAAGCCAACCAAGCATAGCAATGAATACAATATGGGAAGCAGTAATATGGAGTGCTATAGAAAATGATTAGTGTCAAAAAAATTGCAATATGAACTCTGGTAAAAAATACTAGAGAAAATCATTAACATCAAAAATTGCGATATTAACTCTGGTAAAAAATACTAGAGAAAATCATTAACATCAAAAATTGCAATATTAACTCTGGTAAAAAATACTAGAGAAAATCATTAACATCAAAAATTGCAATATTAACTCTGGTAAAAAATACTAGAGAAAATCATTAACATCAAAAATTGCGATATTAACTCTGGTAAAAAAATACTAGAGAAAATCATTAACATCAAAAATTGCAATATGAACTCTGGTAAAAAAATACTAGAGAAAATCATTAACATCAAAAATTGCGATATTAACTCTGGTAAAAAAATACTAGAGAAAATCATTAACATCAAAAATTGCGATATTAACTCTGGTAAAAAAATACTAGAGAAAATCATTAACATCAAAAATTGCAATATGAACTCTGGTAAAAAAGGGTTACTGAAAAGTTAGGTTAATAAATCCTAGAAATTCACTTGCTGTTGTCCTCAAGAACACATGACCCACTGGTTACAGACATTGGTTAGTTCCAGTGACTTGACCCAAAAAGTTGTGAGTTCAATACAGGCTACAGCAGTGGCAAACAAATAACTTAGAGAATTGGTTTAAAGGGAGATAACTCATGACAACCAGAAGTAGCTTTGCACAAAGAAGGAAAATGATATACCCCAGTGATCATAATAAAGGGTTCAGTGCAAAATTCCTAGCAATTTCCTGAAGAAAGCCGAAGCGTACAACAGCCAAAATGTCATAAAAATGACAACAAATGTGAGGACAAGATTTCAAATAATGTAAATAGTGTAAAACTTTATATATTCTAATATTACATGTAGATAAAAAATTAAAATTTTAAATAAAAATAAAAATCTTAAAATAAAATTAAAAATTAAAATCTAAACTTACTGTGTATGTGTGTGTATGTGTCTGTGTATATGTGTCCATTACCTATAGACTCCAAAATGACTGAACTGATTTTCTTAAAAATCTACAGAGTTGTACTATAAGCGTCTGCAAGTGTTCTTAGCTAGGTTTTGTGTCGAGGTACCCCCGTTAAATATCAAAAATTGATAATCTAAAAAATCAGGTTATAGAAGGATTTTAATCAAATTTGATACACTCATAGACAAAGACATAAGAAACGATATTCAGAAGTTTCAAGGTTACAGTTCTTACAATAGTGCAGAAAATCGATAATATATATATATATATATAAAAGGCAAGATGTTTGTGTGTGTGTCTGTTTATCTGCCTGTATGTCTGTAATCTTTTCAGCCCTTTTATTTTAGTTTTTGCTTCGGGTTTGGCTCTAAGTAGGTATAATTGTAGTTCTTAGTCTCAGCCATGATACCATTTACTCAGAGGACTTATTTAGCCTTCAAAATTCAGTTTACGACAAAAAAACTTATTTGATATCGATACCAGGAAATCAAAATTTGACTTACATCCATTCATTTTTCTTTCAGTCTACAGTTTTGCTTTAACTGGAAACAATTATTGCTTTTTAGTCTTTTGTGCCAACGTCCAAAGAGTCTGAGCTTCAGGACCATGGATCAGTTTCAAAGCTTTCATTACACCCGAGCAATGCCGGGCTATACCGCTAGTATATATAATAAAATGCAGTGAGAAAAATTAAGGTGCATAATTTGTAATATTTGCTGGGGGGGAAGAAAGAAAGAGGGAAAGAAAGAGGCAATTGTATAGAAGTATCTCTATCAATCTGGGTCTAAGTATTTAAGTAAGTATTTTTTTCTATGACAGCATGTGGTCATTAAATCACTTCTTTTATTAAGCAAATTTGAATTTTTGATATGGTTTAAGATGACAAGTTTTTCTAAAAGACATAAGTTACATCTATCTGCTTTTCTGTTGTAAGGTTTGGATTTAGCTACGATATTTCAGATAATAATTGGGTTCTTATTATTGTTTTTAAATTTCCAAAAATATATGGATAAAGCAGCACTTTTGTTGTATTTGTTGTTGTTTAAAGACAATATGTGGTTGTTGAATCTCATTTTCCACCTGTTAGATGTGCTTCCAAAGTAAAATTTAACATCATTATTATCCAAATGAATTTGAACTCTATAAACAATACTTTTGGACATACATTGGCCATTCAATGCGCAGGGTTTTTTTTTGGCAGTTGTAATTATTTTTAGAAGAGTCATTGTTGCTATTAGTAGGGTGACGGATATTGTTTAGGAAGGCCAAGTATTTATTTGATATCATAGTATGATATGGTGAAATATATTTATCTATGTTCTTAATGCAACTATAACTGACTTTAAGATTGTTTTTGTTAAAGATTTTTGTTATTGTGGGCGAATGGTGGAAATGTTTGTGAATTAAGTTTTGGAAGAGTTTACCAATATTAGTTGGGACATTATGACTGGAGGGTGGGTTAAACCAAATAATGTTACGTTTATAAGATTTCTGCTTATTTTTACCTACCTTGTTTTTAATGGATTGTTCTAAACTAGTGTTTAGTTTTTTTTTTCTAAAGTGTTAATGTATTTAATTTTAGAGTTATAAAAAATTTTCATATTGCTATAGTTGGTACTCAAACTAAATTGGATGAATTTGTAGGTTGCTGGTGATTCTCTGTTGATGTATGTATGCTTATAGTGCATGGTTTGTACAGGCCATTGCTCAGGTCAAAGGTAACATCTAAGATATTTACAACTTTAACGTTAGTTATTGTGGTAATATTAAAATTGTGGTTTTGAAAAATTTTATTAGATCTTTTTTGAGTTTATTCATTTTTTGTGGATTAGTTTTGCAGAGGATGATCAGTTCATCGTCTCTGTAAAGTCTGGTGTTAATAAATCGAAGATGTGCCAAAGATTTCAGAGCAAAAAGAGTCCTACTAAATTGCAGACCTCTGCAGAATCATATGCCACCACAGAAATCAGGGTTGTTTTTTTCTTGTCCACAGGCATTCATCATAAAATAAATAGATTTTTAGGCCTGTTCAATGATGTTGATGTCTTGGTCGATAATGGGGCAGTGATTTTTAGCCAAATTTTAGGCTGCATTTAAAAGTTTTTCAGATATAGATGAATAGAAATCACAAATATCAAACTGGATGAAAGTGCAATCATTTTTATTGCCTCGGTTGTGTTCTTCCATTGGTTCATGCCTAAGGCATTCTCAGTGAATATGGAAGCTCTTTCAAGGATAATTTTGCTAATTCTACCTATGTAGTACTAGCAGTATAGCTTGGCGTTGCGTGGGTGTAATGAAAGCTTTAAAACTAATCCATGGTCCTGGAGCTCAGACTCAGCCTAAAGAATATTTGTGTTAAGTTTGGTGAGAATCGGATAAAAATTGTGGATTTGTATAAAGGACATACAGACAGATAAACACACACACAAACATCTTGTCTTTTATTTCTGAGTTTATCCGTTTTTTGTGCATTAATTTTGCAAAGGATTATCAGTCCATCAAACTGTCTATTTATATATAGTGTTTAATTGTGATAGTATTTAACACAAAGGTTGTTATTTTTCAGTGATTATTACTGATAAAATGTATTTTAGCAAGCAAGTTTTTTATTGTAAAGTGCTGGATACTGTGTGTAGATAGAGTGTTGATAGATACAAAGAGTTTATCTCCTTAACAGATCTGATTCATACCAAATTTGAATTTTTGTGAGGACTTGGTTATGATGCTCTCACTCGTCAAGTCTGTTTTTATGTTACAGTTTTTCTTGTTTATAAAGAGTATGGTGTGATGTTGTTGCAGTAGTCTTGTTTGTGATTGGTTAGTTATTCTTTTTGTTTATGATTGGCTGATTTTATTTATTTTTTTTTTATTGTGTAGTCTTTTGATTTATTTTTATTTTTGGTGCATGTGTGAACAGGTGTTGGGATGGGCCTTTTTGTTTTGTTGACCTCAGTTTTTTCTCAGTATGTTGGTATGTTTTGCCATATGCTGGTTTATTCTTTTTTTGTTGGGGTCATGATTGGGTTTATTGTATTTGTGTTTGTAAGCTTTACCTGTGTTTGTTTTTATTTTTGCTTTTATTTTTATTTTTATTTTTATTTATTTATTTATTCTATTTTTTGTTCAGTAGTTGTTGTATTATTTTCTGTTTTTGTCATGACTAGGTGTTTGTATATACTTTTATTTTACATATTTATATTATTTGTATGTTTTGTTTTTGTTTATTGTAGTTTCATATTTAGAATTATATTTTAGTCTTTTTATTTTTAATTTTTTAATTTTATACTTTTTATTGTTTTATTTTTATTGTTTATATGCCTATGTTTTGTTGTTATTTATTGTTGTTTGAAGTTGGCATGAATCTGGTCTATTAAAGAGATAAACTCTTTATACTTATATATATATGGATAGATATATATTTATATATTAATAAATATGCATATTATCCCACGTTTATGGCATGACTTGGAGTTTCATGCATTATGCAATCATCAGGTGCATATTTCAAACTGACAGTTTAACAGAATTGAATTTAAGTTCACTCAATTATTCATAGAAATTAAATCTTATAAAGTTATGTGACTGCTTTTTAATAACAAGATTAAAAATTAAATATTCTACGGTTACATGTGGATACAAATTTTAATTTGGATGAATCAGGGATGGAAACATAGGTGATAAGACTTCAATCAGGGAAAAAATAGACAGAAAGAGAGAAAATTGAATAGGGAGACATAGATAGATAGATAGATAGATAGATAGATAGATATGTGAGGGAATGAAGAGATAGATAGATAGATAGATAGATAGATAGATAGATAGATAGATAGATAGATAGATAGCTTTCCCTATTTCTGAGTGCTTGCTTGTCATTTTTATCATAATAAAAATTGGAATAGATGAATTCTACATTTTTGCTTTTTCATTGTCTTTGCTGTTTTCACACAAAAAAAAGTCTGCGGGGCCGATACCCTAATCACAGTACATCAATAGATATGGGCAGACTATGATAGATAGATACAAAGAGACCAAAATAGATAGATACAAAGAGACCAAAATAGATAGATAGATAGATAGATAGATAGATAGATAGACATGAACAAATAGATAGATAGATAGATAGATAGATAGATATGAACAAATTGAAAAAGACAGATAGATAGATAGATAGATAGATATGAACAAATTGAAATAGATAGATAGATAGATAGATAGATAGATAGATATGAACAAATTGAAATAGATAGATAGATAGATAGATAGATAGATAGATAGATATGAACAAATTGAAATAGATAGATAGATAGATAGATAGATAGATAGATAGATAGATAGATAGATAGATATGAACAAATTGAAATAGATAAATAGATATATATGAAGAAATTGATAGATAGATAGATAGATAGATAGATAGATAGATAGATAGATAGATATGATCAGTGATACAGATCACCAAATAGTTAATTTCCACTCTCAGTTGGTTGTAAAGTTATAAATCCAAATGATAGAAATGGAAGTTTGCAAAGTCTTCTTCAGATCTACAGAACCCCTTTAGAAGCCATTAGACTCTTTGTAGACTTTACACTGACAATTGCTAACAGCTGAGGGCAGTTCTTCATTAAGAAACTGGGTCTTGTTTCTTAAGTTAACAAATAATTGCCACAGTCTGATTAGACCTGTGATCTTGCCAAGGTGCCATGTCCAACATTAGGAGCAGATGCTTCCTCTGCTCCTGCTACCATCCAAACCACTCATTCTGGTGAGTGATGCTGATCATTAAACAGTAATGGTGCTAGTGGTGACAGTGTGAGAAACAATTGGATTTGCTGAGGAACTCTCTACCAGAAAGAGATAGCTGGTAATGGCTGTTCAATTTAATCTAATTATCTTAATTTATCACAGCATTTTGGAAATAAGCTTGGCCGACGATCGGCTCAAGATGGTTCCCCTAGAGATTTGCAGATGTCTGTGGGACCGCTCCTTGTCTTGCCCCGTTCCACAGTAAAATTTGGCCGCACAAAAATGGCTTTGATGTTTCCAAATTTCCTTTTAAAGCTTAGCCATTGTTCCCCGTGTTTTTGCCCTAAACCACACCTTCACCTTCGTCTTTCATTGCTTTAAACTGAATGGCAAACAACAGATTTATGAGACATCCAAACTTGTATAAGCATAAAATCGAGAGAACAGCATTCTTTTTCAGCTCAACATTTATCGTCTCGTACTTTGCAACAATATTTCCTAGCCACCTTTCACCCTGTCTAATGTTGTTTGGCATCGTCTCTCAGTGGCGCAGTAAAATTGTAATGTCAATAATTCAGTAGAAAAAAACTTCTCCCCGAGTAGTATTAAAAATTTGGTTTTCTCAGATAATTTGCATTGGAGAACATTCTAACTTTCGTTTATGGAATGTGTTTTATTCAGCAGGAAATGGTTCCATCTGGGAAATAAATGTACCTGGAATAAATAAATGAAGGGTTAGAATGGGTGTTTTATTGCTGAGTGATAGAGAAAAAAATATATGGAGGATATCTCAAGACAGTTAAGTTCTGAATGGGTTCAAATGTACAGTGCAAGGGAGAGGTTTCTTTGCGGCTTGCAGAAATGTTGGGAATTAAATTTATGCAAACAACTTTTATGATAAAAAAACATGATAAAATTTCAATAAATCATTATTATTATTATTATTATTATTAATAATAATATGATAAAAAACAAGATAAAATTTCAATAAATCATTATTATTATTATTATTATTATTATGATAAAAAACAAGATAAAATTTCAATAAATCATTATTATTATTATTATTATTAATATGATAAAAAAAGATAAAATTTCAATAAATCATTATTATTACTATTATTAATATTATTATTATTTAAACGTTCACTACATTTACCTGGTGTTTATTATTAGGGATCAAGTAATAACATTTCAGTATTCCAGGACTTTCCTCAGTATTCATACAGAAAGTCTTAGGAAAATTGTTAGGACTAAAATTTGTGAAAACAACTATAAAAAAGCAAGTTAAAATAATTTTACAAATTATGATTATTTTTTTCGATCTCATTTGCATATGCATTTCTTACCAGGACCCAACCAGAGATCTAAACAGCTTCATGATATTTTCCACTGAAAATCTTTTGTAAAAACTAATAAAATAAAATTTATAATAAAACAACCTAAGAACGAACATATTTCACATTGATAAATTCCTTTGTAAGGTGTGAGCTATACTTGTGACAACTTTTTTTGTATTTAAAAACTCACTGAAAGTATCCCTGATTACCCATGCATTAAAGAACAAATGGGTAACCAGGGTTACCTTCCGTGAGTCTATCAGAATCTTTTCCAGTAAAACTGAGGGCTTTAACTACAACCAGAATTATTGATGTTCTCATCTACCACAGTTTTGGAGATGTCCATTTCAAGATTCTTGTATTTTGATTGTTTTATGAAGATCTTCAAAGATAAATTACAGTCTGTAGGAACTGCCATATTATCATCATCATCATCTTCCTAATTAAATTTCTGCTATGGTCACACAACCTACCAAGTCTGCAAAAAGACCTAAAGCATGTAGTGGTATGTTGTTATGGCTACATTTCATGATTTGTTTTTCTAAATCCCATAATATCATTATGGACAAAGTTCTGTTTAGTATGTGGGCTGTACTTTCTTCTTCTTCATGTGCCATGTCCCTTGACGATATAGGTGATCATAGACTTCCACTTGGCTCTGTTTCTTGTTGCTCTCAAAATTCTTCCTCCTGGTATCTCTCCCAAACCCCACTCTGCCATCTGTTTGCTCAGGCTTATCATGTAGGTCGTGCACTGCTTTTCCCTGTCTTTCTTTCCCTCTATCCATCTTGTGAGTATTAAATTTTCCAGGCCCTCCTTCCTCATTACATGTCCCAGATGCCTCATCTGTCTCTTCCTTATACTAAGTATGAGTTTTCTCCTCGTTTCCATTCTCTCCAACACCTCATTGTTAGTCACGTGCTCAGTCCATGGTATCCTCAGCATCCTTCTGTAAAACCACATTTCTGTTGCCTCAAGCCTCTCCTTCATCTTTGATATCATCCAACGTTCACTGCCATACAGAAGAACAGATATCATATAGCAATCCAGTACTCTCTTCTTATGTGCTCAGTCCATGGTATCCTCAGCATCCTTCTGTAAAACCACATTTCTGCTGCCTCAAGCCTCTCCTTCATCTTTGATGCGATCATCCAGCATTCACTTCCATACAGAAGGACAAATATTACGTAGCAATCCAGCACTCTTTTCTTTGTTTCCAATGAGATTTTCCTGTCTTTTAGTACTCTGGTTAGCTTCTGAAATGCGTCCTTGGCCATACCAATGCATATTTAGATCTAAGCATCTCACTTTCCATCCTCTGTCAGCATGCTTCCCAGGTATTTAAATTTATTTACTTGTTTCATTTTAATTTTTTGTATTTCTCTTCAGCTGGGTTTTCCAGGGATTTTTTCAATGTGATGTTTTGTTTCATTTTTTATCATTCCAAGCACATCTTCTATTACTGCTACTAATCTTGTTTTCAATTTCCACATTTTTTTCTATGTCAATTTCCAGATATTTATACTTTGATAGGTTTTTCAAATTCCTTGGTTACTATGTTACAGTTTGCTGGGCAAGACAAATCAATTAGTAGACAAGTTTTTCTTTTCAGTTTTTGACAATTATGTCCGGCCTATTTGCTTCAATTTTCCTGTCTGTAAAGATTGTATAGAACTGTGATGTCTTCCTTCTATTTCTGTAACTAGTGCTGGGTGATGTTCATGCAAATGCTTGTTTACATGTTTTCAAAATTATTTGCACATTGTCCAGTGTAAATATTGTCCAACTCTATCATGATGGTTTTTATATTTTTTTAGCACAAGTACTGATGGAGCCGAGTTCGAATTCCAGTTGAATTCATTGCATTCACTTATGCGCAAATACCCTTGGGAAAGGTATTAATCCATCTATTCCTTCCAGTTATGGGTTAAATAACAGGACAGATTGGGTTCTATAGCCTTGGCCAGAAACCAGTCTACCGCAGAAAGCAATGGCAACCTACTGCGAGATAATCTTCTGCCCAGTCAGTCATGTCTCTTTCGAGACATGATCGCCCAAGTGTGTTTCACGTATGGCACTTAACTGACCGACTGAAATGTGGTTCTACTGTAGGATGCTGTGGATATCATGGACCGAGCATGTGACTAATGACGAGGTTTTGGAAAGGATGGAGACAAAAAGGAAATTAATACTGAGCATCAGGAAGAGACAACTAAAGTTCCTGGGATATGGGATGAGGAAGGAGGGCTTGGAGAACCTGGTACTAACAGGCCAGATAGAGGGAAAAAGAGACAGGGGAAAGCAGTGGATAACATATTCGAAGGACCTGATCAGGTGGATAATGAAACAAGGGTTGCATGGTGCAACAGGAGAAAGCATGCTAAGAGCCACCAGGGACAGGGAGACGTGGAAGACCATGATCGCCTACATTCTGAAAAGACAGGGCATATAAAAGAAGAAGATTGAACATCCTGAGATTAGATGATCCATGGTTTCCTGATATTTGTTTATCATCATCATCATTTACATTATTCGGACTATTGTCCTCATCTTTGTTGCCATTTGTACGACATTTCGGCCAGTCATGAGTTATCTCCCTCTTACTATCAAAAGAGGCACTACTATGCAAGGAATGAAGATCATATATCCCAGTGATTGTAATAAAGTGTTTGGTGCAAAATTTCTAGCACCTGAAAAGGCTGGAACATACAATGGCTGAAATGTTGTACAAATGTCAACAAAGATGAGGACAACAATCTGAATAATGTAAATACTGTAAATACTACCTCATCTCAGAAATATAGACAAATAGAATGATCTATTATTAAACGTCGTACAAATGGCAACAAAGATGAGGACAATAGTTCGAATAATGTAAATACTGTAAATACTACCTCATCACAGAAATATAGACAAATAGAATGATCTATTATTAAACATCATACAAATGGCAACATAGATGAGGACAATAGTCCGAATAATGTATATACTCTAAATACTACCTCATTTCAGAAATATAGACAAATACATCATCATCATCTTTATTATTATTATTCTCATTATTGTTATTGTTGTTGTTTTTATTATTAATGTTTAAATGTTCAGATCAGAAAAATTCATATTGAGAGTGGTTCTCCTTAGTTTCAGAAGTTCTAGCAACATTCTTGCCAAAAATCCTAATTGCTCAGACTAAATTTTAACCAAGAAACTATAAAAATGAGCTAAAATGTGTTTACAAATTATTATCTGTATGTATCATAGTAGTGTTGTTTTGTAGATGTCTTGTGTACCAAGAAAGTTAATGTTTGTGTTGATCCATCTCTTCTCCCTCCAGCTATTGGTTGAATTACTGGACAGATTTGGTTCTGCAGTCTTGGTTGGCAACTAGTCTACTGCAGAAATTAATGGCTACCTACTGCAGGATAATCTTCTGCCTAGTCAGTCATGTCTCAAAAGAGACATAATCGCCCAAGTGTGTATCATGTATGGCAATTAACTGACTGACTGAATATAATATTTGGAAACATAATTAAAACTTCTACTGGGGATAAAGTGGGGGATCAGTTTTCTATTGCTATGAAGTAATAAACTGATCCCCTACTAATTATACTTAATACAATAATGTAATATAATCTATCTCTTCTCCTTCTCGTTATGGATTAAATAATAGGACAGATTGGGTTCTATAGCTTTGGTCAGCATCCAGTCTACTGCAGAAAATAATGGCTCCCTACTGCAGGATAATCTTCCGCCTAGTCAGTTATATCTCAAAAGAGACATAATTGCCCAAGTGTGTATCATGTATGGCAATTAACTGATTGACCCAATAGGGCAGATTTTTTAGAGTATTCTCCGAATTGTAGTGTACACAAAGCTGGTTGACATATTCTTTAAATTTCAGTGGGAAGGAACTGAGTGTTCCAGTTGCAATGAGGATTACTTTAATACTTTTCTCCAGGATTTTCTACAATCTGGTAATCTTGATCTTCATGTCAAAGGAGTTGACCATTTCCATTTGCTTAGCTGCTATACTGTAGCCAGAAGTTATAGCAACAGAAATTAATGGGCATTTCTTTTCTATCGTGTTGTGAACAAAGATATCAAATATGTAACAGAGAACTTTTCTACCTGCTGATGCTAAACTCCAGGACAGCACAACTCCTCACTTTCTTGGGCTCATGTTTTCCACTGACATGAAGTGATGTGACCCTATTGAAACAACTGATATGAGTTGTTCTAGGAAATTTAGTTCCCTGTCTCGTAGCCCATTGCTCCCAGAAGAGCATAGGCCATCAACGACCCCTCATCATCGCACTCTGTTTCGAGCTGGCTCATTGTCGTTCATGCTTCTTTTTTACAGGTAGGGGTGTTAGCCCTAAGCAAACCGCTTTATCATCTGAGCAAGGTGGTCCACCTCCAGGCTGGTTTTGAATTCAGAGTTTCTCCTTCTCCTAGACAACTTGCCACTAGTCTATCCTGCTATTTATGCATAGGGGAGAACAGATGAATTCATACCCTTCTAAGAGTATTAGCACAGAAGTGAATATAATGAACTTGACTGGAATTTGGACTTGGCTCTCCATTTCCTTAATCTGAGCCACTATCCATTACTCCACCATACCTCCTTGGGTCCTTTTGCCATTCTATAAAAGTTTTCTCGTCATAATACATCTTGCACATTTATAAATCTACATTTTTACATCCATGCATTGAATATTGATACTATATCTGGTTAGATTCTCCTGCTGTATATCTCAAGATTCTTGACAAAATTCAATGAAAATTCTGTAATGTAATCAGTCCTGACTTAAGTCACTTTCTCACCAACATGATGTGACTTTTCCTAGTGTCTTGACTAAGTGAATTTAAACAAACTACTAGATTAGCAACTATATCTCACCATTTTATTGTTTAACTAGCTACAGTCAATTGCCACATCTATTTTAACAGCTGCTTTTCTTGCACTTCCCTCCAACTCTCCTGAAACTCCTTTCTGATTTCTGCTTCCATACAACCTACAATTTTCAAAAATTTAAATGCAACATCCCTTCCCATCTTTGGTCTTCCTGAGCCCAGTTCTTCATTGTTCTTTCCTCATTCTCTTTCACTCCCTGTTGCCCCCTGTGTCCTAGTGGCTGAGGTAAAACAATAAAAAATACTTATATATATGTGTGTGTGTGTGTGTGTGTGTGTGTGTGTGTGTGTATTTTAGTATTGTAAATAACCAATCTTAAGATCTTGGGATATCAGTTGGTACCTGGGAACTGGAGGCTGAAAAGGGATCTTTGTGGAGAACCTCAGTTCACCAAGGTTGTAACCAGTTTGAAAAGGACAAGCTGGAACATACTAAGGTTAGGCACAATCTTTGCATGTGAAATCTTGAAGTGTTACCTTTCACTCTAATCTTATAGCCTGTATGTAGTTTATGTGGCAGGTTTGCTCTTTCAAAGGCAGGTTTTCAAAGTCACCTTAGGTCTCAACAGACTCACTCCACTGAAAGAAACTGGAAATAAATCCTTGTGCCTTTTATGTAGAGTCTGCCTTGAAATGTACAAGTCAACTTCTGCATTAAAAAAATTCATGTTGATGCTATGCTGGTTGTACCAATGCAGCTCTCTTTCAGGTGCAACATTTGTGCAAAAACTTGTAAGAGCGAGGCTGGTTTAAAAATTTATCTGTGCTCTCATGAGCGGTGGGTCTGAAATCAAGCAATCACTATACAGGGTGTCCATTAAGTCTATGTGCACTTTAAAAATTTATAACTTTATTTGTATTTGTGATAGAAATAATCTGTAAAAAATGTTATAAATCAACAAGATAGAGCTCTTTGTCACTTTGCTCTGTATGTTAGACTGTTTCTAAATCAGGAATTTCCTAACAAATGGATTGGAAAGGGGTGAACCATTTTATTGGCCCCCACGTTTGCCAGATTTCACTTTTATTTCATGTAAAAACAATTGTGTATGCAACCAAACCTAGTTCATTAGTAGTTTTGAAAGCTAAAATAACTAATGTGATTTCAGGCAAAAATTTTTTCCATGAACTGCAAAATCGTATTACCCTTTGTATTGCTAATGATGTAGAACATGTGGAAACTTAAATAAAATTTCAATAAAACCTTAAAAAATATAGATTTACTTCTTTCTAATCCTTTTTACAAATTATTTCTATCGTAAATACAAATAAATTTATAAATTTTTTAGAGTGCACACAAACTTTATAGACTCCCTGTATATTCTAATATTGTAAATGTTATTTTCATTGGTTACACAAGTGGGAGTTACTATTTATAATATAAATAACATTTATAGTAATTTTACCTTCATTAAACTATTTCCTTTTTTGCTACTTTCATGATATACACATTTTACTTTTTAGATATGCAGTAAATTTACCATTAGCAATAGTATCCCTTTATCAACGGGAAAATCATCCAAGATTTCTTCACTCTACATTTGAAACTGTGTATAATATTTGTTTGGTGCCCTCCTATGAGGAATTATCAGTCAGTTAAGTGCCATACGCGATACACACTTTGGGTGATCATGTCTCAAAAGAGACATGACTGACTGGGCAGAGGATTATCCTGCAGTAGGTTGCCATTGCTATCTGTAGTAGACTGGCAGCCAGCCAAAGCTATAGAACCCAATCTGTCCTGTTATTCAACCCATAACTGGAAAGAGAAGAGATGTATTATATTATTAAGTAGTAATTGGTGGGGGATCAATTTATTACTTCAAATCAATATAAAACTGATCCCCCATTTTATGCTCTGTAGAAACCTTAATCATGTTTTCAACTATTATGTTCAATCAGTCAGTTAAGTGCCATACGTGATACACGCTTTGGGTGATCATGTCTCAAAAGAGACATGACTGACTGGGCAGAAGATTATCCCGCAGTAGGTTGCCATTGCTTTCTGCGGTAGACTGGTTGCCAGCCAAGGCTATAGAACCCAATCTGTCCTATTATTTAATCCATAACTGGAAGGAAGAGACGGATTAATACTTTTCCCAGGGGTATTTGTGCGTAAGTGAATGCAAGGAATTCAACTGGAATTTGAACTCGGCTCCCTGATTTGTCGTTCCGAGCAGATATCCACTACACCACAACACACATACTCTTCCTATTGTTATATGTAATTACCTGCGTGACTTCCAAAGAGCAGTTAACAACAGTTACTAGTCAGACAATAAGCAGCGTAATAATACCTTTCAGACTTACTTGTTTCAGACTTATTTCTTATTTGTTATTATGAACACTTCCTTTGAATATCTTGTTTCTTCTTATACTAATATACTGTTTTGAACCTACCTCTTTTGTTCCATGTCTTACGTTTCGACCAAACCAGTCACTACAACTTTGCAGTGAAGTTTCGTCACAACTCCACAACAGATTAGCAACAAAAATCCACAACAGTATTAAACACGTTATATTCTATTTTTCTTCTTTTAGAGGAACTGTTATCAATCTTTTTTATTAGCATTACTTATCTAGTGAGTCCCAATAAAAAATAAATAAATGAAAAATAGAAAGAATTCGAAATTCAAATCAGGCATTTGCAGTTTTTTCAAAATCCTTATCTCTTTATTTCTCTCTCTCTCTAAACTTTTCTTTCCATACTTCTCTCTCAACTAATGCGGTGGAAAGCCTCAAATAAAAAGAAGAAGACAAAACCTGACTGAAAGTTTGTGGGATCAGAGCCTACTTATTTGGGACTATAAATCTACCAAAATAAGACAGGGTCTGCACATAAATTCCTGGATGAAAAATGCTAAAAGTTTGCAAGAGTAGAACATACTTGTTTATGACTATCATCATCATCATCATCATCATCGTTTAACATCCATTTCCATGTTAGCATGTGTTGGACAGGGTCTTCTTAATGGCTTTTTTCCAGGCTGTCCAATTTTGTGTAAGCCCTGGCTGTAATCTCAACTTACTTAAATCGTACTTGATAAGATATGATATCTGTCCTTCTGTATATTAGTGAATATTGGACAATGTCCCCAAGGATGAAGGAGAGGCTTGAGGCAGCAGAATTGTAGCACTACAGAAGAATGAGCACCTGAGCAACAATTAGGTGTTGAAGAGGACGCAAATGCGAAGAAAACTCATACTTAACATAAGGAGAAAACAGCTGAGGTTCCTTGGACATGTATTGAGGAAAAAGGGTCTGGAGAATCTAATACCCACAGGATGGACAGAAGTAAAGAGAGACAGGGGAAAGCAACGTGAAACATATTTGATAGGCTTGAGCAAATGGACGGCTGTGCAGGGTTTGGGAGAGATACCAAGAGGAAAAATAGTGAGAGTGAGAATAGACAGAGCCAAGTGGAAATCTGTGATCACCTACGTTCTAAATAGACAAGGCACATGAACAAGAATTTTTGTCAATGTTTTACATGGTCTATCATACATAATTGAACTATCAGGAAATATTTGAACATGTTTTACAGCTGTTTGCTCTTACTAACACCAACCAGATGCGTATACTGGAATCTCCCTTTTTTTTATTGAGACACCTTCTCTAAAAGAATTACCCACCAAGATTATAGAGTTTAGCCTCCCCTTTTCTAGACAGAGCAGGTATTGAGGTTTTTATTTAAGAGATTTCCTTCTTTTAAACAAATTGCTATCCAAAGCTAAAGACTCCTACTCAGCCTAAGCAATTTAACATCATAAATCTACCAAAACAAGTGAGGTTCCGAGCACAACTTCTGTTATATGGAAAAAATGAAAAAGAAATGAATGCCAGAAAATAAAATAATTTGGGCCAATCAAAAAAATTAACACAAAGATTTTTGACGTCAAGCGGAAACCAAGGTTCATGCCAGAGTCTCAGAGGCTGGTCAAAAGGATATAACTTCACAATTCTGAGCTGGACAGGAGGAGGATGGCAAAAGAAATCACTGAGCAAGAGATGTGACCACTAGAGAAACGAGCCATGCATGACACGTGAAGCAGTTAAAAGGTCATCCGTTAATAATATTTCTACCCTTTTTAGGGCTGAGAAAAACACATTACACTGACACAGACCTATTTCTAAGGTAAATTCTACTAGCATGGTCTGACTTTGAATTACACGCTCAGTCAGCTAAGAGCCATACATGATACACAATCTGGCAATCATGTCTCAAAAGAGACATGACTGACTGGGCAGAAGATTTTTTCCTGCAGTAGGTTGCCATTACTTTTTGCAGTAGACTGATTGCCAACCAAGGCTATAGAATGCAATCTGTCTTGTTATTTGATCCATAGCTGGGGGAAGAGATAGATTAATACTAATTGTAAGTGAATGAAACAAATTCAACGGGCATTTGAGCTCAGCTCTTCAATTTCACATTCTGAGCTGATATCCACTGCACCACAATGCACTAACAAGCCAAAATGAATTTTTTTCTAAACTGCTAACAAGATCAGTCAGTCAGTTAAGTACGATACATGATTCACGCTTTGGGCGATCATGTCTCGAAAGCGACATGACTGACTGGGCAGAAGATTATCCCGTAGTAGGTTGCCATTGCTTTCTGCTGTAGAGTGGTTGCCAACCAAGCCTATAGAACCCAATGTGTCCTGTTATTTAACCCATAACTGGAGGGAAGAGATAGCTTAATACCTTTCCCAAGGTATTTGTGCGTAAGAGAATGCAAGGAATTCAACTGGAATTTGAACTCGGCAATCTGTCATTCCGAATTGATATCCACTGCGCCACAATGCATATCCGCTAACAAGATTCACCTCCTAAAAGAACATTTTACAATGGTGAATATTAAAGAATTTCCTTTAAATCAAACATAAAAAAATATTTTTATTTTATGCCTTTAAATCACGGTTTCTTTTATTCCAAAGTTTCCGATAAAATAAGTACCAAGAATATCCTGACAAATCTCTTTATTTATAACTTAATTATTTGGTCACATTTTTATCATAAATTATAAAATTAATATGAAATATAAATTTTGGTTTTCCTATTGTTATAGTTAATGTTGTACGACAAAGCTTCATGATTAAATTGGGCAAATGTTAACAAAAATACGATGATAAATGATAATCTAACATGCAAAATTCATTCTTGCAACAGTTTAACAGTTCCTATCTTTTATTGATCTGGTTTTTTGTTTTTATGGCATATCAACAACTTGGCGGGTCATTTATTGCCAGCTAAAATTTTTTTATTTTTTGCTGGTAATACCTTTTTCTTTCAACAATTTATTGTTGTTTTTATATAAGTTTTGTGTCTAGTAATACTTTTTTCTTTCCGAGTATCAAGATTCATTGGGATTTGTTTTTTAGGGCAAGGTCCCAAAGTCCTACCCTGTTATTTAACCCATAACTGGAGGGAAGGGACGGATTAATACCTTTCCAAAGGGTACCAGTGCTTAAGTGAATACAGGGTATTCAACTGGAATTCGAACTCAGCTCATCGATTTCTCTTTCTGAGTTGATATCCACTGCACCACAACACACATCCATCATTATACGCTTACAGCACCTGGTATTCCCAAGTGGTCACCCATCTAAGTACTGACCAGGCTCAATGTTGCTTAACTTTGGTGATCGAGCGAGAACCGGTGTATTCAACATGATATGGTTGTAAGCCTTTTATTATAAAGTAAAGCACAGACATTAGAAAAGTAAAAGGTCCTTTCCAAAAGTTAAGCAAAGTATGCAGAAACAGGAAGATTTCATTAGAAACAAAGAAAAGAAGGCTGAATTCCTATGAAATATGAGCCCTGCTATGTGTTAGTGAATGCTGGATGATTTATTTGCAGATGAAGAAGAGACCCGAGGCAACTGAAATGTGGTTCTGTAGATGAATGTTGAGAGCATGTGAGTTTTAAGGTTAACAGAAAGTAAAAAGACACTTCTGTTTCGGAAGGAAAAAAAAGACAGTTGAAATATCTGGGACTCAATTTGAGGAAAGAGGGCTTGGAGAAATTGGCACTCAAAGTACATAGAATGTGTTCATCTTTTTCTTATTATTTTTGTATTATACTCTAAACTTTGTGGTGCAGTGGATATCGGCTTGGAACGAGAAATTGGGGAACCGAGTTCAAATTCCAGTTGAATTCATTGCATTCACTTACGCGCAAATACCCTTGGGAAAGGTATTAATCCATCTATTCCTTCCAGTTATGGGTTAAATAACAGGACAGATTGGGTTCTATAGCCTTGGCTGGCAACCAATCTACCGCAGAAAGCAATGGCAACCTACTGCGGGATAATTTTCTGCCCAGTCAGTCATGTCGCTTTCGCGACATGATTGCCCAAGCGTGTTTCAAGTATGGCACTTAACTGACTAATTGACTCTAAACTTCCTTTCTTTTTTCTTCCTTTTTTTCTTTATTACTGCTTTTCTTGTTTTTTATTTTTTTTGTTTTATATCATAGATTTTGCGACTTTAGTAATTTCATTTTCATTTTTCTTTGCCTTGAACTCTATTCTTTCATTGTCTCTTTCTTTCTATCATTCTTTCTTTCTCACTTCCTTTTTTACTTTACCTTGTAGTCTTTACTTCATGTTCTTTTTTCTTTGCCTTGAACACTATCGTTTCTGCCAATTTTTTCTTTTTTCTTTTTTACTTTTCATTGCAGTCTCTATTTCATTTTCTTTCTTTCTTTTTCTTTCTTTTTCTTCTTCTTACTTTCTCTCTTATTTCTTTATTTTTTCTTTTTTAATTTTCATTGGAGTCATTATTTCATTTTCTTTCTTTCTCTATTTTTCTTTCTTTTTTCTTTTTTATTTTTCATTATTGTCTCAGTTTCATTTTCTTTCTATTTTCTTTCTTTTTTCATTTTTACTTTTCATTGTAGTCTCTATTTCATTTTCTTTTGTTCTCACTTTTTCTTTCTTTTTAATTTTCATTTTTTTCATTTTACTCTATTTTATTTTCTCGCTTTCTCTCTTATTTTCTTTTTCATTTTTAATTTTCATTATTGTCTCTATTTTACTTTCTTTCTTTCTCACTTATTTCCTTTTTTAATTGTCATTGTAGTCACAATTTCATTTTCTTTCTTTCTCTCTTTTTCTCTTATTTTTTATCTTTCTCACTTTTTCTTTCTTTTTTCTTTTTTAATTTTCATTGTAGTCTTTATTTCATTTTCTTTCTTTCTCTCTTCTTTCTCTCTTTTTTAATTTTCATGGTAGTCTCTATTTCATTTTCTTTTTTTTCTTTTTTACTTTACATTATCGTCCCTACTTCATTTTCTTTCTTTCTTTCTCACTTTTTCTTTCTTTTTTACTTTACATTGTAGTCCCTATTTTATTTTCCTTCTTTCACTCTTCTCCTTTCTTTTTTAATGTTCATTGTAGTTTCTATTTCATTTTCTTTCTTTTTTTTTAATTTTAATTTTAATTTTCTTTCTTTTTCTTTTTTACATTTCATCATAGTCTCTATTTTATTTTTTTCTTTCTCTTTTATTTCTTTTTTTTACTTTCTGTTTTTGTTTCTTCATTTTTTTTATTTACTTTTTTCTTGGATTCTTCATTTATCTGGTTAACAGAACAGGGATTTGGATGAACAGTAAGTAAACAGAACTTACTAAAAGCTACAAAGAACAAGAAGTCATGGAGAGCCTATACCCTCAAAGAAATGGCACATGGATGTACTTTAGATCTTCTCTTTGGAATATCTGAATTGCCACCATTGCTACTTATGACATGTTTATGTCTGGGTTTGATTACAGGTAATTGCCATATGTGATGCACGCTTGGGCGATCATGTTTCGAAAGAGACATGACTGACTGGGCAGAAGATAGAACCCAATCTGTCCTGTTATTTGACTCATAGCTAGAGGGAGAAAAGATGTATTATATTATTAAATACTAATTAGTGAGGATCAGTTTATTACTTCATAACAATAGAAAACCGTTCTCCCACTTTATAACAAGAGGAAGGCTTAATCATGTTTTCAACTATTATATTCAGTCAGTCAGTTAAGTGCCATACGTGATACACGCTTTGGATGATCATGTCTCAAAAGAGACATGACTGACTGGGCAGAAGATTATCCCGCAGTAGGTTGCCATTACTTTCTGCGGTAGACTGGTTGCCAGCCAAGGATATAGAACCCAGTCTGTCCTGTTATTTAACCCATAACTGGAGGGGAGAGATGGATTAGTACCTTTCCCAAGGGTATTTGTGCGTAAGTGAATACAATGGATTCAACTGGAATTCGAACTCGGCTCCCCGGTTTCTCGTTCCGAGCCGATATCCACTGTACCACAACACATGTAATTAAAACTATAGAAAAAGAAAAGATGAATAAAGAAAGACCATCGCAAGTTCTGCAGATAAGGAATAGGCAAGTGGCTTTTCATATTAGGACATTTCAAAATGTAAGAAAACTTAGGGTAGATATAAAAGGTTCTCTGATTCTTTTGAAATAACAGAAAAAATCTTTTTTTTTTTGTATTATTGTTTTTGCATTATTGTTTTTGTATTGTTGTATTATTTTTTTGTATTATTGCTTATTATTCTTTTTGTTTACTAAATATGTGTAAGAGAAATCTAAACTTCAGGAAAAAATAATTTATCTTTTTCTTTTCATGAAAGTAGATTTCATAGCCATTGTAAGCAGAACAATCAATTGCAATCACATTATCAAAAGTGTAATGAACATTTTTTTTTAATTATACATTTTATTTTATTGTATTTTTGTTTTTTTCAATCTCAAACCCACGCTGATTTTGTACAAGATTTCCTCGTACCTGTAGACAAGAAGCGTAGATATGTATATAATAAGCTTTGTAATGTTCCTCGAAACTCTCCTGGAATCTTTGTGCATGTTTCTTTACTTTGTGTTCACAATAAAAAATAAGAAATAGCGTAGCATAATGATTATTGGTATTGAGAATGATATCAGCAAGATGATCACAAATTTCTTTAGCAAAACAGGAATCTCTCTTTTCTTTTTCCACAATCCCTTCTATATATTTGCTTCCCCGAGAGCTACAATCCCCAGTAATTTAAATGTAAGGTCAATAGTCATCTCCTATCTCACTAACTTGCATCCATTCTCTCAAACTTTCTTCCCATCTACCCCCATCCTCAGTATCCTCATCCGTCTATCACCCTCCTCCCGACATTTCCTATAACTAACCACTCTTTCTCATCACTTTCCCCTATGCAACAGTGGTAGTGGATTGCCTTGCTTGGGGTGAAATGATTGAAAAAAAAAAACAGCTATTAGTAAAATACCATAGCAGATTGGGCTTGTTAGCGTTGGTTGTGACCAGTCTAGGAGAAGGACAACTCTGAATTTTAACTGGTTGGTTATAGAGTAGCATTTCCACCTTGTTTAATGTACTTGTAAGAGAAAGTGCAATAAGAGTTTAGATACCTAAGAAAAAGAAATAAGGCTTTGAGGTTGAAAAACAATTTATTTCTGATTTATAAAAACTGTAACAAATAAAAATGAATATGAAACAATAAAGATGTCAAATCAAAGCAAACAATTATGGAAAAGAGAAAAAGAAATTGTGGATCTTCTTTGCATTATTTTGTTTCTTTCTTTCTTTGATTCTCTTTCTTTCTTTCTTTGCCTTATAATTTCTGGCTTTTTCTTCTTTTTTTTTAGTTTCTTTTTTCTCTTTTATTTGCTTTGAACTCATTTCTTTCTTTCATTTTTCTTCCTTTCTTTATTTTATATTGCCTTACAATCTAGCCTTTCTTTCATTGTTTTTCTTTCTATGCCTTACTAAGTCTAGAATGACTTTCTTTCTTTCTTTCTTTCTTTCTTTCTTTCTTTCTTTCTTTGCTTTACACTGTAGCCTTTAGCTTTATTTATTTCTTCTTTCCTTGATTTTTGATTTTCTTTCATTCCATCTTTCATTTTTGCCTTGAAGTCTTTCTTCATTTCTTTTCATTCTTTTATGCTTGCTTTTTTTTTTTGCCTTGAACTCTTTCTTTCATTCTTTTTTGTTTTTTACCTTGAACTTTTTTTTTCTTTCTTTCTTTCTTTCTTTCTTCTTTCTTTTCCTTAAACTTTCTGGTTTTGCTTCTTTGTTTTTCTAATTTCTTTTTTTCTTTTTATTTCTTTCTTTCTTTCATTCCAACTTTACAATCTAGCCTTTCCTTTCTTCCTCTCTATGCCTTATACTATAGACTTTCTTTCTTTCTTTCTTTCTTTCTTTCTTTCTTTCTTTCTTTCTTTCTTTCTTTCTTTGCTTTACCCTGTAACCTTTTTAGCTTTATTTGTTTGTTTCTTTCTTTGATTTCTAATTTTGTTTCATTCTTTCTTTCTTTTTTTTTTGCTGAACTCTTTCTTTCTTTATTTCTTTATTTCATTGTCTTACACTGTAGCTTTTCTGGGTTTACTTCTTTGTTACTTTCTTTTTTTTCCTTTGTTTTAAACTGTTTTTTCTTTCTTTCTTTCTTTCTTTTACCTTTTTTGTCTTTTTTTCTTTTTATGCCTTACATGCTAGACTCTTTTCTTTCTTTCTTTCTTTGCTTTATAATTTTTGTGTGTTTGTTTCTTTCACCTTGCATTACATCATATCCTTTCATTCTTTCCTTCTTCCTTTCCTTCTCTTCTTTCTTTCTTTCCTTCCTTCTTTTTTTCATTCTTTTTTACCTTGCCTTACAATTCAGCCTTTCTGAATTTAGGCTTTCTTTCTTTCTTTCTTTCTTTCTTTCTTTCTTTCTTTCTTTCTTTCTTTCAACTTGCCTTACAATCTAGCCTTGTTTTTCCTCTTTCTTTATTTTACACTGAATCATTTCTGGCTTTTTTCTTTTTTTTGTTTCTTGATTATGATTTCTTTGATTTGATCTCCATTCTGTCTGTCATTTTATGTCTTCTATTTTCATCTACCTTAACTTCTTAACCATTAAATCATAATGAAGTGAGAGAATGTGTAGATTGCTTCTTTTATCATGAACACTTCTTCAATTTTTGGCAACATTATAGAATAGGATGTGCGTCATGGTGCAGTGGATATCGGCTTGGAACAAGCCGAGTTCGAATTCCAGTCGAATTCCTTGCATTCACTTATGCACAAATACCCTTGGGAAAGGTATTAATCCATCTCTTCCCTCCAGTTATGGGTTTAATAATAGGACAGATTGGGTTCTGTAGCCTTGGTCGGCAACCAGTCTACTGCAGAAAGCAATGGCAACCTACTGCAGGATAATCTTGTGCCCAGTCAGTCATGTCTCTTTCGAGACATGATCATCCAAAGTGTGTATCACATATGGCACTTAATTGACTGAGTGAATATAATAGTTGGAAACATAATTAAATCTTTTACTGGGCATAAAGTGGGGGATCGGTTTTCTATTGTTTTAAAGCAATAAACTGATCCCCCACTAATTATACTTAAGGAAATAACATAATATAATCTATCTCTTCTTTCTCTAGCTATGAGTCAAATAATAGGACAGATTGGGTTCTATAGCCTTGGTCGGCAACCAGTCTACCGCAGAAAGCAATGGCAACCTACTGCGGGATAATCTTCTGCCCAGTCATGTATGGCATTTAACTAACTGATAGAATAGAGAACTCAGATTCTGATTATTTTCTCAAAAATCTGCAATGTTGGTATTTGTTCTGATAAAAGAAAATTTCTTAACTCTCACAGGCTTGATGTAGTAAAAAAACAAAAATTAATCTACATTTTCAAACAAACTCACACACAATTGCAGATACATATATATATATGCAAAATTCAATGGAGAATCTGTAATGTGATCGATATCAACCAGGCAGCTAAGCTACAGTTGCTCTCTCACCGGCATGACGTGGCTTCCCTGTGCCTCTTCTACAATTACTTTCACAGCTTCTGCTCCAATGAACTTAGATAACTGGTGTGCCCTAGGTATAAATTTACTTGAGCTACTAGACTAGCAACTAGGTCCCACCCTTTTACAGGGAAATTGATAAAATGTAACCACAATTTCTACTCTAACAGCTTCTTTTCTCACACTTCTCACCTGTGGAATTCCCTTCCATATACTTGTTTCCTTGACAGGTACAATCTCCAGAAATTTAAATGTAAGGTCAATAGACATCTCCTATCTCACTAACTCGCATCCATTCTTTCAAGCTCTTTTCTCCATCCACTCTACCCTATTACACCAGTATTCTCATTCGTCTATTACCCTCCTCCTGACATCCCCTATAACCTATCCCTCTTTCTCATCACTTTAATTTAGTGCTGAATATTAAGGACATAATGTAAACATTACAGAATTAAAATTTCAGATCAAAATTCAATTACTGATATATATATCTTTATTTTCAACTGAAATTAAAGCCAAAATATGATGTTTAAAACGGCTCATGATTAAACATAATAGACATTCATTGTCTCTTATATTTAACAGTATATGTTTAGAAAAAAAAAAATATATATATATATATATAGTGATATTCTTGTCATTTATAATGTAAAAAATAATTCTGATTATTAATAATTATAAATAATAATAATTATTAATTACAATAGTAAATAATAATTTACTATTGTAATTAATAATTAATAGCAACAATAAATCTACGCTTTAAACAAAATGTTCACAACTTCTCACATTTTTCCTTATATATATATATATATATATATATATATATATATATATATATATATACTACAGGCCATAATTATTAGGCCACCCCAGTTTTTTAAAAGAAATGATGTATTTCATACTATTTTTAAATGAATAATTTTAAATGAAAATAGAATGGATCTTTTGTTATTATTAATTTGCAAAGTTTTACAAATCACCCTAAACTTTCTTCATTTTTTCATAAATGAAACTGCAATAAATTATTAAATATTTATAAATTAATTTGATACACATGTGATTGTGCAGTATTAACAAAAGAACCATTCTGTTTTCATTTACAATTACTCAATTGGCAATAAATACGAAAAAATAGTATTAAATACATCATTTCAAACATTTGGTTGGAAGTGAATTGTAGATAGATACATTCATTGTTACATAATGCAAACTAAAACCTTAGGCATTTTTTATATAAAAAAAAAAGGTAAAACTACATACACAAGCATAGGAATTATTAAAAAATCACAGATCTGAAAATATTTAGAAATGCAACATGAAAATATAAATTCATTAGGGCTCATATGATAAAATGGAAAAGTAAATTAAAAATTAATTTATATAAAAATTAAAGGTAAAAATATATAAGGAAAGAGATCATACAGTTAGAAGTGAATATTGTGGTACTAAGATTAATACTATAAAATGTTTATCATTTCTATTTAGTAGTTTTAGCATGATTATAAGGTTAGTTCTTTAATGTGTTTGCAATTTACTGTGGTTTCATGCCTCTGGTTTGGTAATATATCACTCCTCATGATTTATATTTTTTCATGTAGACAAAGGAAATATGATTCTTTTACCAATTTAGATGTTCTAGTCTATTTGAGGATTTTCCATTTAACTTTAGATGTTTTATTTTCGTTTTTTAACTTCCAAAAGTATTTAGAAAGTGATGTCACATTTTGTTTGTCCTTGTTGTTGATATGTATATATCAGTAACCAAATAACCCACCATTGACATGTAGAATTGAATTTTGATCTGAAATTTTAATTCTATAATGTTTACATTATGTCCTTAATATTCAGCACTAAATTAAAGTGATGAGAAAGAGGGATAGGTTATAGGGGATGTCAGGAGGAGGGTAATAGACGAATGAGAATACTGGTGTAATAGGGTAGAGTGGATGGAGAAAAGAGCTTGAAAGAATGGATGCGAGTTAGTGAGATAGGAGATGTCTATTGACCTTACATTTAAATTTCTGGAGATTGTACCTGTCAAGGAAACAATTATAAAGTGAAAATATTTATTTTTAAAGTAGGAGAAAACAACCCTAGTTATATTCAGGGCTGGTGTTATAGTCCTGTGCCCTTCTCCAATCTATGACATGTGGTCCCATTCTTAATTATATCTCGATTTTTATAAAGCAGTATTCATAGAAAAATACAAATTTTATTATCACCTAATTATGACCAATAACGTATAATTTGCAATATAAGTGAGCAGTTCAACTAGAAAAAATAGAAAATAAATGCAAAGCATCTAAATATAAATTACAGCCATGTTCCTTCCATCTTAAATAAATCAATATTTTGCAGTAATTTTGAACATCAAATTGAGATTTTTCTTGTTAAAAATGTGAAGAATTTTAACACATTCAACATTATGGATAAAAAATAGTGAATTTTATATTGTGTTTTTTTAAGACTTAGCATAAGCAAAACAAATTTACAGATTCAGTAAAAAAAAATGACTCCATAATGACATCAAAATCAAAGAAAAACATTTTACATCCTTTTGTAGTCAGTTGTTCTTACCATGTATTTCCGTCTTACTTTCTTTATCTCTCATATCCTTTGTTTGTCTTTTTCCTTGTCTCCTTCTTTTTTCTTTATCTCTTTCTTTGTCTTTTTCCTTGTTTTTCTTTCTGATATGTCCTGAAAAGGCATGCAGTATAAAAGATCAGTTGAAGAATGGAACTCCACACAGGAATAAGAAATAAGATTTATTGTACAATTAACAATAATACACATCTAGGCAAGCCATGAGTTGGAGCGGAATCGACTATCGAATAGTGAATGCCTTCGCCTAAGACTTTTTCCTCATTGTACCACTCATTACTGTCTTTTATAAAGTAGAGCATTCTATTCTCAGGGATGGCAGGATGTTCCACTATAACACTTTCTTTCTTTCTTTCTTTCTTTCTTTCTTTCTTATTCTTTTCTAACTATGTCTTTCTTTCTTTCTTTCTTTCTTTCTTTTCTAACTATGTCTTTCTTTCTTACTTTCTTTCTTTCTTTTCTAACTATGTCTTTCTTTCTTTCTTTCTTTCTTTCTTTTACCCGTTGCAATTATAGTATTTCTTTCTCTGAAATTCCTTTTCATACGGCATTAACACTTTTTTTTGCATAACTCATTTTTGTATTCCTTCTTTTAAAAATCTTTTCTTCTGGTCATTCTTTTAATTTTTCATCCTCTTTTTTCTCTCCTTTTTTTCTTCTTTCGCCAACCTTTGATTACCCGTCCCTCTCCTTCCCGTCCTTTCTTCGTTTTCTTAATTTTACGAAGTTTTAATCAGTCAGTCAAGTTCGGACAGGTGAACAGCAATATGTTAAGACATGTCGAATAAGTTAACGACCATGCGCCAAACCGGGCGGCAAACTCGTGAGAATGGTCCATCACAATGTCAATAAAAATAATTCGCTCATAAACTAAGTCGAAGACGTACGTCATCTGGAAATGCTAGGAATGATGAGTTATTATTATTATTATTGTTGCTGTTGTTGTTGTTATTATTATTATTAGGTTGAGTCATAAATCATTTCCATTTTCGTTTACCTAATTTATTTTTCAAAGAATAAAAGTACAATTATATTTTATTCGATTGTATACTTAAGTTTATTTGCAACTAGCATCATAGCCCAGCATTGCTCGCACAACTCAGAACATCTTTTAATTAAATGATTAATGTAGTGTGTTGCAATTTCCAAGCGCATGTAGTCACTGCCTCACTTTGAAACTCAGTTATATAAACAAAATAATGATATAAAAAATTGTTGTTTAAAAATTGTTCAAAAATTCCATTAAAAAAAATCTATTTTCTTTTGTTTTACATAAACGTGAGTTGATGTTTTGTGTGACATTATAAACAACATTGTGTTTGATTTTGTTTCAAAATTACAGGGAAAAATATTTACATTTTTTGTTGACTAAATGAATTTCAGAAATTTTCGAAGAATATTTAAAAATGTAGACATTTAATTTTAGAGGAAAAAGTTACATTAATGCCACACAAATTACAGACAGTTGATTTCCTGCATGAAATATTTAGTGAAAAAAAAGCTTTACTTTTTAAATTTTATTTTCTGAAGTATGAAATATTAAATCTGAAAAAAAAAACTTAGATAAGTAAATTAACCATTGGCACTTGTTTGTTTTACATATTTTTAAATTAAATATGAAGGCTCATTTTTTTTTTAAGTTGGATTTGACACATGTGATTTGATTTCTGTAACGTAATCTGGCAAACATCTTAGATCTTAGATGTTTTTCAGAGCAAATGTAAACAATCGGCTCTATTGGCCAAAAAGTGTGAAAGGGAAAATTGCTGAACTTAAACTAAAAAAGTATGTGTCAACTTGGCTTCTCTGTAGATATGTGTCCCTAGAAAGTTTGAATGGCATACCTTAAAAAATGTAGACATGCATAGGTTAGTCACACACAGACTCACAGATTGCCTTTTATATGTATAGATAAATGTAGGAAGACAAAAGGAATCATTGAATACTGTTGCCATATCAGTTCAGGTTTTCCTTGATATTCATCTTGAGGTTCTCGGAAAAAATTCAAATACGGATCTGCAATATAATTGGTCATGACTTGGCATCTTGACTTCAGTCACTTTCTCACTAATGTGACATGGCTTCCCTCTGTCTTTTCTATGAATATTTTCATGGCAATTGCTCGGACAAGCATTTTTCCCTCATGCCAAAACCATATGAATTTAAGAGTGCTACTAGATTGGCATCTAGGTTCCACCATTTCACTGTGGAAATAGTTAAATGCAACTGCCACTTCTACTCAAACAGCTTCTTTTCTTGCACTTTCCACCTGTGGAATTCTTTTCCATCTACTTGTATCCCTGATAGCTACAATCTTCAAAAATTTAAGTAAAATGTCAGTTGCCATCTTCTATCTTTATGAATCCCATTGACCTTTTATCGTGTCTTTGTTTGTTTGTTTCAAGGCTTAACGACTTATCAATCCTTATGGGATCATTTAAGGTCATAACCAATGATTTTTGGGTTAGGTTATTTTTATTTTTACATAATTTTTCTTGATGAGTATCAAGATTCATTGGGATTTGTTTTTAAGAGCAGGGTCCCCGAGTCCTACCCTTGTTATTTAACCCATAACTGGAGGGAAGGGATGGATTAATACCTTTCCCAAGGGTACCAGTGCTTAAGTGAATGCAGGGTATTCAACTAGAATTCGAATTCGGCTCACTGATTTCTCTTTCCGAGCCGATATCCACTGCACCACAATGCAGATCCATCACTAAACGCTTACAGCACCTGGTATTCCCAAGCAGTCACCCATCAAAGTACTGACCAGGCTCAACATTGCTTAACTTTGGTGATCAAGCAAGAGCCGGTGTATTCAATGTGATATGGCCGTAAGCCTGACTCCACCCGTACGAAGTCTTTTCTCTCACTGTAACTCCCAGCGCACTAGTGATGGTCCCACCTTGCTTGGGGTGAAAGGATAAAAAAAAAAATGGAAAAATAAAAAATGAAGTATGTAACAACCTCTTCTACTCTTACAGTTTCTTTTCTTGCACTTTCCACCTGTTGAACTCCCTGTTATTTACATGCTTCCCTGTTAGATTTAATCTCCCAAAATTTAAATCAAATGTCAACTGCCATCTTCTACCTCCTTGATTCCCATCCATCTTTTATCCTTTCTTTGAGATCCCCTGTACACAGTCTTTTCTCACACTTTAACCTCCTGCACACTAGTGGAGGTTTTGCCTTGACTTTGGGTGAAATGATTATAAAAAAAAAAAGATAGTGAGGTTCATAAAGCATTACTTGAGGGGGCACCAGTCATGTACCCATCTCTGGTCAGTGGTAGTATATGCTGGTCCTGATTACATTCAAAGTACAAGATAACTTATTAAATAGAAATAACATCAGGGTGCAGACATTCTTAAAAATATGAACATGAAAGAAAAAATTTGAACTTATATTTACATAAATGATTAAAACAAAACCAATAGGCAAATTTTTAGCATGCCACTATTTGGAAATTAAACAGTTATTCTCAGACAGATTATCTAAACTTATTTATAAATGGAATTTTGTCTGTGTGTGTCTGTGTGTGTGTGTGTCCATTACCTATAGACTCCAAAACGGCTGAACCGATTTTCTTGAAAATTTACACAGTTGTACTATAAGTGTCTGCAAGTGTTCTTAGCTAGGTTTTGTGTCGAGGTACCCCCGATAAATATTGAAAATCGATAATCAAAAAAGTAGGGTTATAGAAGGAGTGGTCCAATTTTAATCAAATTTGATACACTCATAGACAAAGACATAAGAAACAATATTCAGAAGTTTCAAAGTTGCAGTTCTTACAATAGTGCAGAAAATCGATAATATATATATATATAAAAGGCAAGATATTTGTGTGTGTGTCTGTTTATCTGAAGGTCTGTATTTTTTTCAGCCCTTTTATTTTAGTTTTTGCTTCAGGTTTGGCTCTAAGTAGATATAATTATAGTTCTTAGTTTCAGCCATGATACCATTTACTTAGAGAACTTATTTAGCTTTCAAAATTCAGTTTATGACGAAAAAACTTATTTGATATCGATACCAGGAAATCAAAATTTGACTTACATCCATTCATTTTTCTTTCAGTCTATGATTTGGCTTTAACTGGAAACAACTACTGCTTTTTAGTCTTTCGTGCCAACATCCAAAGAGTGTGAGCTCCAGGTCCATGGATTAGTTTTAAAGCTTTCATTACACCCGAGCAATGCCAGGCTATACTGCTAGTATATATATATATATATATATATATATATATATATATATATATATATATATATATATATATATATATATATATATATATATATATATATTAGGTGCGATTGGTAAATTGTTGCAATTATTTTATTATTTCAAATATTCTGTTGGCTGAGTCTGAGCTCCAGGACCATGGATTAGTTTTAAAGCTTTCATTACACCTGAGCAATGCCGGGCTATACTGCTAGTACCTGATAAGACCAAAACTTTAGCAGCTGGTCCATAAGATTTAAATTGATTTTGATTCTTTATATTCTATTCAATAAAATATCTGTGTGTGTGTGTGTGTGTGTGTGTGTGTGTGTATGTGCATATGCATTTATGCATTTATTTATATATATGTTTAGACATGCTTTCACATATAAAAACACACACACACACACACACACACACACACATATATATATATATATATATATATATAAATGTATGTGCGTAGGCAGATAATGATCTCTTTTCTCTTTTCTTTCAGGAAAATTAAATATCACAATGTGAGACAATTAAGAATGAAAACAACCCCAAGAATAAATGGGGTGGATTTTGAGGCTGATGGAAATTCATGTAGGCTTAACTTCTACACAAAAAAAAAAAATTCCACCGAGACAATAAATAAATCACGGAGGAAATAATGTATTTCTTTAGGATGATATTACCAACCCATGTGCTTGATTCTAAGAAGCCCACCTAAGTATTTCTTCTACAATGCAATTAATGTTTCTTCTTCAATGGATGGAGTGGGTGTCATTTCTCATAAGTAAAAAGAAAATACATCTGATATTCTGTTGTGAATATTTGTCAATATTTCTCTTTCTTTTTTGTAATTCTCACACTTCAAGTGTGTTTTTTTCTAATTTATTATTTCAGTTAGCATATTATTTGATCTTTTGTTTTTTGAAACATTTAAAGAAATGTATTTATGCTTAAAAAAACACTGTTTTGACATGAGTTATGTTCATTTGGATCTTACAAGAAAAACATAAAAAATATATAAAAAACATTTTGTCAGAAACATTGGTTTCAAAATTGTTTACAGTTTTAAAAAATGAAATAAAAACAATCCTGTTTATTTTTTCTCATATTCTTTCCTAAGTGTAATGTAAATTTTAAAGATGTCTACAAGGCTTGAACTGTTCAAATGTTGAAACAATACTTAAAAGTCTACTGTCTTTTACAAGTTTTGGTGTCAAATAAAGAGTTAGATAATTTTTCAAATCTATCTTCTTCTATATGCCCTGTCCTTTCAGAACGTAGGCGATCATGGCTTTCCACATCTTCCTATCCCTGGTGGCTCTTAGCACGCTTTCTCCTGTTACACCACCAAAACCCTGCTCTGCCATCCACTAGCTGAAGCTCATAAATCTAGAATATAAATGTATAGAAACTAGAATTGCCACAAAATGAGGGATCAGTTTATATACTGATTATAATATAGATTTGATCCCCCACTTTATATCTACATATAACATTTCTTATAAACAGTTGGCATATATATTCTTCTTCTTCTATGTGCCCTGTCCTTTCAGAACGTAGGCGATAATGGCTTTCCACATTTCCCTATCCCTGGTGGCTCTTAGCACGCTTTCTCCTGTTACTCCACCAAAACCCTGCTCTGCCATCCACTAGCTGAAGCTCATAAATCTAGAATATAAATGTATAGAAACTAGCATGGCCTCAAAATGAGGGATCAGTTTACATATTGATTATAATATAGATTTCATCCCCCACTTTATATCCACATATAATTTCTTATAAACAGTTGGCATATATATTCTTCTCCTATGTGTTCTGTCCTTTCAGGATGTAGGCGATCATGGCCTTCCACATCTCCGTATCCCTGGTGGCTCTTAGCACACCTTCTCCTGTTGCACCATGCAATCCTCATTCCATCATCCAATTGATTAGGTCTTTCAAATATGTTATCCACTGCTTTCTCTTGTCCCTTTTTCCCTCTAACTGGCCTGTTAGTATCAGGTTCTCCAAGCCCTTCTTCCTCATTGCGTGTCCCAGGAACTTCAGCTGTCTTTTCCTGATGCTCAGTATTAATTTCCTTTTTGTTTCCATCATTTCCAGGACCTCATCATTGCTCACATGCTCGATCCATGATATTCGCAGAATCCTTCTGTAGAACCACATTTCAGTTGCTTCCATTTTTCCTTCATCTTTGATGATGTTGCCCAACATTTGCTGCTATAGTGAAGAACCGACTCCTGCCTGTTGGCAGTCCTCTTATGTAGTTCCTATATTTAAGAATTCTGGCGAACACTCAGACCCCGCCAATTACCGTCCTATTAGTCTCCTTCCGATCTTCGGCAAAGTTTTCGAAGCCATTATCAATGCCGAGGTGATTCAGCATCTCACGGCCCACAGGCTTCTCTCTGACAAACAGTACGGGTTTCGCTTCACCAGGTCTACTGCTGATATGCTAACGACCAGTACTGAGTACATATACTGGGCACTTGATAAGAATGGCGAAGCCCGAACTGTTGCCTTGGATATCTCCAAAGCATTCGACAGGGTCTGGCACGCTGGCCTCTTATGCAAACTGCGTAGCTATGGGATAACTGGGCACCTGTTTGACCTCATCCAGTCATTCCTCTCTAACTGCACATTGAAGGTAGTATTAAATGGGCATGCCTCCCAAAACTACCATACAAACGCGGGCGTCCCTCAAGGTTCTATCCTAGGTCCCACGCTCTTTCTGATCTACATTAATGATCTCCCTGATGCCATTAGATCCCAAGTAGGCATGTATGTCGATGACACAACAATCTACTCTCGCATCGATCAAAAACCAGGTGTGGGCGACAAAGCGAACCTAGCTGACGAGCTTGAAAAGGACCTCAAATCCGTAGTGGCCTGGGGTACAAAATGGCTAGTAAATTTCAATGCTTCTAAAACGAAGCTACTATCAACTAACCACCATAGACAATCGCATCTACCTCCCATTAGCATGAGACAGGCTTGCCTCCCTGAGAGTAAAACACTACGCCTCCTTGGCCTTACACTTTCGGCGGACCTCAAATGGAATGACTATATCAAATCCAGTGCCAAATCTGCCGCTATGAAAGTCGGCTCTCTGTGCAGGGCCCGGAAGTTTTTACCACCTGAATCTATCCTGCACATATACAAATCTACCATCTGCCGTGTATTGAATACTGCTGCCATATCTGATCGGGTGCCCCTGCTGCTCTTCTTGGGCTTCTTGACAAAATACAAAGGAGGATCTATAACGTGGTTGATACTGATTTGGCAGACCGGCTGCAACCACTCTCTCACTGGTGTGATGTGGCTTCCTTGTGCCTCTTCTACAAGTACTTTCATCGCTTCTGCTCCGATGAACTTAGATCACTGGTGCCGCCTAAGCACGAATTTACATGAGATACTAGTTTAGCAATTAAGTTCCACCCTTTGACAGTTAAACAAATAAGATGTAACCGTAAATTCTACTCCAACAGCTTCTTTTCTCGCGCTTCCCGCCTGTGGAACTCCCTTCCACAAGTCTGCTTTCCCGACAGCTACAATCTCCAGGTGTTTAAATGTAGGGTCAATAGACACCTCCTATCACACTAACTCCCAATTATTCTCAGAATACTCTCATCTACCCAACCCTCATTCTCGGTATCCTTACCCGCCTATCACCCACCCTCTGACATTTCCTATATTTAACCCTCCTTTCTCCACTCTATGTAGCCCCCTGTGCAGTAGTGGCAGTGACATGCCTTGCTCGAGGTGAAACGCTTATAAAAAAAAAAAAAAAAAAAAAAAAAAAATTAGCAATCCAGTACTCTCTTCTTTATTTCTAGTGAAATTGTCCTGTTTCTTCATACTTTACTCAACTTCTGGAATGCTTCCCTCGCCATGCCAATTTGCCTTCGGATCTCTGTGTCACACTTTCTGTCTTCTGTTATAACACTTCAGTGCTTAGAAATTTTGATCTTTTCTACAGGCCTAGGTGTTATTTAAAGAGCTAAATAATTTTTTAAGTGTCGATGATGCTTAACAGGCTTTATGCAGCTTAAAAGTCTAGGCAGCAATTAAAAGGTTTCAATAACACCTATGCTGTTTTAAGGTCTAGGAAATGCTTAATAGTCTAAGCCCTTTCTACTGGTCCAGGTGTTATTAAATATGTTAGATTGCTATTTAAAAACTTGATTTTATTTTAAGTGTTCTGCGTGTTTAATATGTTGGTACTGTTTAAAAACCCTGGTATGCTTTAAGATTTAGATACTGTTGACAATCTGGAAGAAATGACTGAAATTTTTGGGACATATTGAGGAAAGAGAACCTGGGGAATTTAACACACACTGGACATATTTTAGGCAATAGAGCAATCTAATTAAAGCATTTGTTTGAGTGACTGACAGAACAAGGACAAAGAAGAATAACAACAATTCAAAAGTTTCTAAGAACAACAAATACAGGAAGTTAAGGAGAAACATCATTGACCACATCCTGAAACAACATGGTATTTAAAATAAGAATGCCATTTATATGGTTAAGTTTTAAAGAACAATATACTGTCTCAATATTTAAGTACTGCTAAAAAATCAAGTTAGTGGTTAAATAACTCAGTGCTACTAAACAGTCTAGGTGCTTTGTAAATGTCGAGGTACTTTTTCAAAGGTTGGGTGCTCTTTAAGATATGAGGTAAGGTTTAAAGTGTTAGCCACTGTTTAAAAAGCTGAGTCCTATTAATCTATTATGTGTTATTTAAGAATACCATTTATATTGTTAAATTTTAAAAGACTATCTATTGTCTCAAAAGTCAAGGTCGTGGCTAAATAACTTGATGCTATTAAAAAGTCTATATGCTTTGTAATATTAATCTATTATGCACTATTTAAAGTGCTAGGCATTCTTTGCTGTTTAAATATCAAGTTACTATATAATAATCTATGTACTACCAAAAGTACCATGTGCTATTTCATGAAAATAGATACAGTTTTAGAAGCTACTTGCAATTTAACTGTCAGATATTATTTAAAGTCGTCCTGTGTACAATGATAAAATACATACTGAAGCATAATGGAAAGTTCCGGAGATTAATGAAATGGAATTAACAACAAACATATTTAATTTATTTGTTTGAACATTATTTTTAATCAATACTCACATTTGAGTAGATATTTTGTTTTTAATTTAACAGTATATTTATATATATGACTCTACTGGCCTGAATATTTATGAAAAGTTTTTTTAGGAAAATGTGTATCCTTCAACAGGATTTGAACCTGTGACCCCTAACAACATAGGGAAAGCCATCAGTTGATCTGATGCATCTTAACTGCTCAGCCACGAATTAAATTAAATGAATTAGTTGAAATGAAGCCTTATATACACAATTTTCTGATTTCTAAAAAAATAATCATCTCTGCTCTGAAAAAAATAATGTTTAAACAAATAAATTAAATAGTGAAGTATCTCAGATTGGGAGATTTTGAAGAGTTTTGAACCACCTCTTAATTGCTTTTGTTTGGGCATCTTGACATGGTGTAATGGTTAGCAAGCTTGTATTACTAGAACCTGTTACAGCTGAGTAGTGAGTTCAATCCTCACTGGGTGCCCCTTACTTTGTACCACATTTAAGCTATGCTTAGAAAATCACCTTAATTGCATTTGTTTCCAATTCAACACTAACCTGTTAGAGTCCCAGCTATGGGCAAAATAGTGAATCCTCAAACTAGGGTCAGCACACTATAGTTCCAAACATAGATTTTAATAGGGAAAACAAAAACAAATTTCAGCAATATATTTTAAAGTAAAACAAAAATTAAAATCTCTAAGGAAATTAAGTTTCAACATTAAATGACCCATAAAGAGTTGACATGCCATTAAACAAACCAAATTATTTAAAAGTTTAGGGCTGTGGGATAAATACAAAATAAACACCACAACAGTCAATTATTAAATTTTTGAGTTGCACATCTGGTTAATAAATGAATGCTTTGAAAATAGATATTTAATGTTTTTCAACGTACATGTCAATCTCTTGCCAACAATAAAAAAATACTTTGTGATCCCTTTCAAGGTTATTTAAGCAAAGTTTCTAGAACAGACAAATCTAAAGGAGTTACAGATGGCATCAGACTGCAACAGTTTTATGACACATTGGCTTAAGAGAAATTTCCCCTACATGTTTCTCCTTGCTTTCTCCTGGTCTCTTTTTTCTTACACATGTGGGCGAAAAAATCACATTTCTTTTCATCTACAACAAGGGCTGTAAGAAATTTAACATTAATACACACAAAGAAAAATTTAGTTGTAAAAAACACAAAAATAAAAATATTATATATTTATATGTTTAAACATCTTTTTTGCCTTTTTCTTTGTTGTGGGTGGTCTATGGTTGAAACTGTAAGGTGGGCGTGGAGACAGATCAGATGTAGGTATTATTATGGATCATCTTAGATTCTGAAATGGATCAGAGGTAGGTGCATAAAAAGATCAGGGGTAGATGCAGGAATGGAACAGAGGTGTGTATATGAATGGATCAAAGATATGTATATGGATAGATCAGGAGTAAGCATAGAAATGGATAAGAGGTAGTTGTAGGAATTGACCAGAGGTGTGTGTATGAATGGATCAGAGGTACATGTTCAAATGGATCAAAGGTAGGAGTAAAAATGGATCAGATGTAGATGTATAAATAGATCAGAGATACGTGCTGAAATAGATCAGATGTAGTGGTGAAAATGAACTAGAGGTAGATGTAGGAATGGATCAGAAGTAAGTGTTGAAATTGATCTGCGGTCGGGATTTGAATGGTTCACTGGCAGATATTGGAATGAATAAAATGTAGGAACTGAAATTGAATTGATTGCAGGTACATATTGGAATGGCTGTGATGTAGTTGTCGAAGAAGAATAGAAGTGAAATGTTAAGGTCTATTGACTTTTTAAAAGGTCTAGGAATACTTAACTTTTTAGAGTTATCATGGAGGAATGGAGGAATAATCAGTATAATTAACTGTGGCAAAAGATGACTTGTTAATTTTAATGCCTCCAAAGCTAAACTTCTCTTCATTAATCATCAGAGAGACCCTTCTCTGCCTTCCATCACTATGGTATATGCTAACCTCCAGAAAAGTGACTTATTGCACCTTGTCAGTCTAACATTCTCAGCTGATATGAAATGGAAAGACTATATTGAACCCATTGCTAAGTCAGCTAAGAAAGTTGGTTCACTGGGTCATACTAGACAATTTTTCTCTCAAGAATTTATCATACATATCTATGTCTAATCGTTCATCCGTGCCTAGAATATTGCTGCCAAATATGGTCCGGTGCCTCTGCTATTTACTGCTATTACTTAATGAAAATCAAGAAAGAATAAGCAATATTATCAGTCTTGATCTGGCAGTTCAGCTTCAGTTATGTTTCTACTGCTCTTAGGGTGCCTCTTTGTGTCTTTTTTATAAATATTTTCATGTTAATTTTTCAGATGAGCTCTTCATTAGGGTGCCTAAACTTTTCAAATTTAAGCATTAGTACTAGACTAGGATGTGTGTTGTGGAGCATTGGATATTGGCTTGGAATGAGAAATTGGGGAGCCGAGTTCGAATTCCAGTCAAATTCATTGCATTCACTTTCACACAAATACCCTTGGGAAAGGTAATAATCTATCTATTCCTTCCAGTTATGGGTCAAATAACAGGACAGATTGGGTTCTATAGCCTTGGTTGGCAACCAGTCTACTGCAGAAAGCAATGGCAACCTACTGCAGGATAATCTTCTGCATAGTCAGTCATGTTTGTTTCGAGACATGATCGCCCAAAGCATGTATCACGTATGGCACTTAACTGACTGACTGACTAGGCTTTACAGTCGAACTGACTAGATGTAACCATAAATTCTATGCGAACAGTTACTTTTCTCACACTTCTTGAACTTTGTAGAACTCTCTTTTGATCCATGCTTTTTAACCAACTTTAATTTGCAAAAATTTAAATGCAATGTCAATCACCGTCTACTGTACACTTGATTATTCATTCCTTTTCCCACTCATTATTAATGTTTCTGTGCCTAATTCTTCCAAACACTCTAACCGCTTGTGTCTTAGTGGCTTTACTTCCTTGGATGGGGTGATACCATTTTGCTTATAAGTTGTATGTGAAGGTGCTGAAAAGTTCTGCCTGAATAAGAAGAAATGTCTAAAATCATGAAAACTTATATCTGTAAATGTGCTTTTAATCACTTCACCCCAAGCAAGGCAGAACTGCTACTTATGCACAGGGGATTACTATGAGAAAAAAAAAAGTACAGGGGATGTTGAAGAAAGGAGAAAAGATGGATGAGTTTTAAAGATAAAAAAGATGACAATTGATGTTGCATTTAAACTTTTAGAGATTGTAGCTATCTGGGAAGTAAGTAAATGGAAGGAAGTTCCACATTTGAGAGGTGCAAGAAAAGAAACTGTTTGAGTAGAAGCAGTGGTTGCATTTAGCTATTTCAACAGAAAAAGGGTGGGACCTCAATACCAATCTAGTCTTCTATGTGCCTTTTCCTTTCAGGACATAGGCAATCATTGCCTTCCACATCTCCCTATCCTTGGTGGCTCTTAGCACGCTTTCTCATGTTACACCACCAAAACCCCCATTCTACCATCCACCTGCACAGGCATGTCAAGTATGTTACATGCTGTTTTCCTCTGTCTCGCCTTCCCTCTTTCTGCCTGTTAGTATCAGATTTTCTAAGCCTTCTCCTTCCTTATTTCTTGACCCAGGAACTTTAGCTGGCTCTTCCTGATGCTCACTATTAATTTCCTTTTTGTTTCTATCCTTTCCAAAACATCATCATTACTCACATCCATGATATTCGCAGCATCCTTCTGTAGAAACACATTTTAGTTGCTATAAGTTTTTCCTTCTTCTTCAATGAGATTGTTCAGCATTCACTGCCATACTGAAGGACAGACATCACATAGTAATCCAGTACTCTTTTCTTTGTGTCTTTGTGTTTAGTGAAATTTTTCTGTCTCTTAATACTCTACTCAGCTTCTGGAATGTGTCCTTTGCCATGCCAATTCACCTTTGGATCTCTGTGTCGCACTTTCCGTCTTCTCTCAGAAGACTTCCCAAGTATTTAAATTTTTTACCACCTTCATTTTAGTATCCCCCACCTGTATTTGGCATTTTGGGCTGCTCTTTTTGCTGATGACCATGCATTTGGTTTTCTTGCAGTTTATTTGTAGTCCTTTTTATCATTCTCTTTAACTACCTTCTGTAGGAGTTCTTGTAGTTTCCTTTCCATGTGAGCTATCAGCACTGTATCATCTGTGTATCTTATGTTGTTCAAATTGTGGCCTCTAGAGTCAAATCCTGGTATAACATCTAGGGTCCTCAGAATAGTCTTGCTGTACAAGTTGAACAGATCCGGTGAAAAGACACAGCTTTGTCTTATGCCCCTTTTTATCTTTGTATATCTGCTGAATTCTTTTCTTGTCTGTATGCAGGCAGTTTGCTACCAGTAGAGATTCTTGATTACTTTTATGTCTTTCCCATATATATCGAGGTTGCTAAGCATTTTTATCAATTCTTTGTGGCATACTTTGTCGAACACCTTCACATAATCGATAAAAAATATGTACACATCCTTTCTCATTTGTAATGCCCTTTTGGAAAGCATCCTAATCATAAATATTGCATTCCTTGTTCCAGTATCTTTGACAAACCTACACTTTTCTTGTCCTATCTCTGGCCTGATTCTGCTTCTCGCTCAATTCATCAGGATTCAGACCAATCTAGTAGCATGCATAAAGTCATGTGGTGGGGCAACCAGGGAAAGAAGCTTTTCAGAGCCATGAAAATAATGGTAGAGAAGACAGAAGAAAGCCACATCTTGGTGAGAAAGTGATTGAAGGTGGGCTGCCAAGTCAGGATCAGTTAAGTCACTAATGCCTCCGCAACAAGTGTTTACACGTGCAACCAGAATGGCAACTGGGTCTCACCCATTCACAGTTAGATCAACCAAATGCAGACGACAACTCTACTCCTGCAGCTTCTTTTCTCGCACTTCCTGCCTGTGGAACTCGTTTCCATATTCTTGCTTTCCTGATGGCTACAACCTCCAGGAATTTAAATGCAAGGTCAATACTCATCTCTTAACTACTTGACCCTAGTTCTTTCCACACCACCCTGTATATCCTTTCCTTTCTCTCCACCTCTCCATCTCTCCACCTTTGCAACTGTCATCACACCTGTATTCCCATCCTTCTCTTGCTCCTTTCTAACTGGTTCATCTTTCTCTTCACTCTCCTCTAATCTTTTTACTCTTATGTAACTCCCTGCACATCAGTGGCATTACCGCCTTGCTCGGGGTGATATGATTAAAAAAAAAATTCAGATCCTCATTTGGATTTTCTCAAGAACTTCAAAGTGAGTAGCTGTAGTACAGACCAGACATGTCAACAGTATTTAATACACTTTCAATTAGAGTGAAAGCATGATGACTTCACATCCTCTGAATCCATTGTAAAAAATTAAGAGTGTGAGATTAGTAAATACTAAAAAATTCAAATTTATAAGTTTATGGATCAGTTATAATGAATTTAGTACAGGAGAAAAGAAAATTGAACACAGAATTGTGTTTGCTAGAGATAGTTTCACATAACACAGCAAGTTGCTACAAAACTGAAATATTCAACTAAAAATGTGTCATGTTTTAGCCTCAAGTCAAGATTTTTATATGGATGTCAGGCATCACACCAAACTTGTTGAGAAATATCTAAACTGTCAGCTGCGTATTCTCAGATCAATGATTCAAAAAATGGCTCAAAATATTTGAAGCATTGATAAGTCTTGAAGTCTTGATAAGACCACTCTTCTTCAAACATTATCAACTGGTGCTACAGAATTACAAAAAAGATTATGGTATCAAACAACAGAAACCACATCACTTGATGACTATCAATAGCAGCAACAGATAAAATGCATAACACGAGTAACCCGAAGAGAGAATAATGACATAATCAGGATGTTGATGCTCCACATTACTTCAAACAAAAGGACAGGATGGAAACCACTATCAATACTGAAAAAAGCTACATAATAAAAGAAAAATGAATGTACCAGAAAAAAGAAACCATATCCTTTAAGGATTTGCAATAGTAGTAACAGATAAAATGGATAGCAAGTGTAACTTAAAGAGAGAATAATGACATAATTAAGATGTTGGCACTTCACACTACTTCAGACAAAATGTTAGGAAGTTTGTAGATTCCCTATTTACTCATAGCTGGGACCCTAACATCTGCTACTGCCCTGGATCAGGGTGGACCCGGTAACAACAGTAATTAAGGGGTGGTTTCCTGCTCTTAAAAGTCAAGGTCTTTCTGCCAGATGTAGTTTATTGTCATACCCAGGATAGGGTGAAGAAGTAACACACCATCCATACTATTTTTTTTAATCATTTCACCCCAAGCAAGGAGTTAATGCCAGGGATGTGCATGGGGTTACATAAGAGACTAGAAGTATTAGGCAGGAGGAGAGTGAAGCCAAAGACAAACCAGCTACAGAGGGTGAAAGGGAAAGGGCAAGAGAAGGATGTGACCACAGGAGTGAAAACAGTTGTGAAGGTAGAGAGAAAGGAAAAGAACAAGATGCACGGGGTGATGTAGAAAGGGCTGGAGTTAAATGGATAGGAGATGGGAATTGACTTTGCATTTAAATTCCCTGGGGTTATAACCATCAGGAAAGCAAGTATATGGAAAGGAGTTCCACAGGCAGGAAGCTTGAGAAAAGAAGCTGATGGAATAGAATTGTTGCCTGTATTTGGTTGATTTAACTGTAAAAGGGTAGGACCTTGTTGCCAGTCTGATTGCCCAAGTAAATTCTTGTGGAGGGGGCACCAGTGACCTAAGTTCGTCAGAGCAGAAGACATGAAAATATTTATAGAAGAGACAGAGAAAAGCCACATCCCAACAATAAGAAAGTGGCTGGAGTCGACCTGCCAGGTCGGGACCAATCACATTACAGATTCTCCTCTGGAACCTGTCAAGAACACTGAGATGAACAGCAAGGGCACCTGACCAGATATGACAACAGTATTCTATGCATGGTCGGATGGTTGATTTGTATATGTACAAAGTGGAAAAAATTTCCCGGCTTGACACAATGACCCAACCTTCCTAGCAGTAGATTTAGCTATTGAGCCAATGTAATTATTTCACTTGAGTTTAGAAGACAGGTTAAGGCCGAGGAGGCACAATGTATTGCTTTCAGGGAGACTTGCTTTGTCAATGCTTATGGGTGGCAGGAGAGATTGCCTGTGATGGTTGACAGTTAGGAGTTTTGTTTTAGAAGTCTTGAAATTTACGAGCCACTTCTTACCCCAGTCCACCACTAAGAAAAAATACTGTAAAGAATAATAAGAGCTACTATATCGGAAAAATCTATGTTCTTGAAAATTGGTTTAAGTAAAAGAGTTTTTAAATTTCAAGTAACAGTAGTACTAACCATTTGGTTAAGGAATGCCTGATAAGGAAACAACTAATATTGACATTATCATTACCATTAAATACTGTTTTACATATTCATTACCATTAAATACTGTTTTACATATTCATTACCATTAAATACTGTTTTACATATTCACTCAGCAACCATTCTGAAATAATTCTGATATTTGATCATTGAAATACCACTCAAGAAAACCAAAGTAGTTAATTTCAATCACCACAAACCAGACCCCAAACTACTGCTAGTCATGATGAATAGATGTCCCCTAGAAAAGGCACATGTGCCTTGAGAGAGTATTAGGCCTCAAACTCACACCTGACCTCGTGGAATTCTTACATATGATCCATTGCTAAAGGTGCAGGTAAAATGATTAGCTCCCTGCATCATTCTAGTAAGTACCTGACTTCTTATGCTAACTTCTATGTGCCAGATCCGGCTGAAAGTAGAGTGCTGTTGCCATATTTGGGTGGTCTCTTTCCAGCCTTGACAGAGTTAAAAAGCATCTCCAAATCCTTATAAGAAAAGAATTATTTACCACCCTCCAACCTCTCTCTCACAGGTAAGATGTGGCAGGTCTCTTGCTACCCTATTGCTACTTCCATAAAAAGTGGTTGGACAAACTACATTTTTCAGTTCAACCAGGTCTAACCTTCAAGGGTCTTCAATGCCATTTACATTGTAGCGAATCACCCACATTACCTCTGTATTCCATAAGTGAGAAGAATTATTTTCTATCCTTCAACCTCTCTCTCTCTCTCTCTCTCTCTCTCTCTCTCATACACACACACACAGGCAGGATGTGGCAGGTCTCTTACTATTCTATTGCTACTTCCATAAAAAGTGGCTGGACAAACTACATTTTTCAGTTCAACCAGGTCTAACCTTCAAGGGTCTTCAATGCCATTTACATTGTAGCGAATCACCCATATTACCTCTGTATTCCATAAGTGAGAAGAATTATTTTCTATCCTTCAACCTCTCTCTCTCACAGGCAGGATGTGGTAGGTCTCACTCTACTCTATTGCTACTTCCATGAAAAGTGCTTGGACAAACTACATTTTTCAGTTCAACCAGGTCTAACCTTCAAGGGTCTTCAATGCCATTTACATTGTAGCGAATCACCCATATTACCCCTGGATTCCATAGGTGAGAAAGTTCCACTCAAACAGCTTCTTCCTGCAAACTGCTTCCCTGTGGAACAGACTCCCAAAACTATATCTCTCTGATCATTACAATCTTAACCTGTTCAAGTCCAGAGTTAATCATTATTCTCCCCTCCTATTGATATAAACTATACTTTAATGTAACCCTCTGGTTTGCTATGTGATGTCAGTTCTTAAATATGGTAGTGAATGCTGGACAATCTCATCAAAAATGAAGGAAAAACTTGAAGCAGCTGAAATGTGGTTCTACAGAAGGATATTGCGGATATCATAGATAGAGCATGTGAGCAATGATGAAGTTTTGGAAAGGATGGAAACGAAAAGAAAATTAATATTGAGCGTCAGGAAGAGACAACTAAAGGACATGGCAATGAGGAAGGAGAGCGTGAAGAACCTGATACTAACAGTCCAGATATAAATAAAAAGAGACAGAGGAAAGCAGCGGATAACATATGTAAATCGCCTGAGCAGGTGGATAACAGAATGAGGGTTGAGTGGTGCAACAGGAGAAAGCATGCTAAGAGCCACCAGGGATAGGGAGATGTGGAAAGCCATGATCGCCTACGTCCTGAAAAGACAGGGCACATAGAAGAAGAATATATATGCCAACTGTTTATAAGAAATTATAATGTGGTTATAAATTGGGGGATCAAATCTATATTATAATCAATATATAAACTGATCCCTCATTTTGTGGCAATTCTAGTTTCTATACATTTATATTCTAGATTTATGAGCTTCAGCTAGTGGATGGCAGAGCAGGGTTTTGGTGGTGTAACAGGAGAAAGCATGCTAAGAGCCACCAGGGATTGGGAGACGTGGAAAGCCATGACCACCTACATCCTGAAAGGACAAGGCACATAGAAGAAGAATAATGTAACCCTCTAACTCAAGTGGCCTCATGTCTTGTATAGGGTGAATTTAATTGCAAAAAAAAAACAAAGAAAAGAAAAAACAGTTTCACTTTTTGAAGTTTGGAAAAAGGAAATAGTCATAAGGAGAAAGATTTACTTTGAAGGGTGAACAATCTGGATTAGGGTTTCTCAACGTTTTTAAGCAATGACATACCTTGGAGTAAATGAAATTATCACAGCACACTTAGCAAAAGTTTTTAAAGGGTAGACATTCAAATGTTTAGAAACATAATCATAGGTTTAATAAAAAACCCAAACACAAATCTAAACTTATTTAATGTTTTTAATCAACTATTTGTGTAGCTTATTTAGTGTGAAACCTGTGGCTGGTGTAACATCCTTTTAAAAATTGGAAAATGATTAAATCAAATGTTCAACAATAATTCAATATAACTTTGTAAAAGTTTTGAATTAAACAAGGAATTTTGAATACAATTATATGAAAAAAATTTGATATTCATTTATTCAAATAATTAAAAAATTTAAAAAGTTAAATTAAAAAAAACAAAAAGAGTTTTTAAAAAATGCATATTAAGACAACGTATTTAAAATAACATACTCAAATAAGAGTGAAAATAATTATTTAAAATGTTTAATACTTATTTATTTTAATACTAATGCTGTACCAGTACTACTTTCACATAAAATATATGTATACATTGACAATATTTCATGGTACACTCAAGAGGATTGTGACACAGCTGATGAAAATCACTGGACGAGACATTCAAAGCTTAAATTCTTCAAAAAGTCATGGGACCTGCAAAAACACTCTTTGTTGCTGTTTTTCTTTCAAGCCCTTCATTATTGACTCAGTATGTTAGGGTAGTACCCTGCACTAAGCATTTCTTCTTCTTCTATGCGCCCTGTCCCTTCAGGAAGTAGGCGATCATGGCTCTCTACATCTCCCTATCCCTAACCTTCCCAAAAATAGTCAGTCATTAAGAGATCTTATCTTAAAAGGCCATGGCTATTCTTGCCAACTTTTAGATTCTGGACTTAATTGTAGAGAATCCAATGCTACCACTGCATGAACTGTTTAGTCTTTTTCTCAGGCTATTGTTCACCCAATACAAGGCCTGAGAGCCACGCATGATAGAGGGTTAGTGAATATTTTATGGGTGCAAGAATTGTAGATTATAAGGATATATAGGATAAAGGATGCAAACGAGAAGAAAACTAATAATAAATATCAGGAAGAGACATATGAGGTTCCTGGGACACGTAATGAGGAAGGAAGACCTGGAGAACTTAATACTCACAGGTCAGATAAATGGAAGAAGAGACAAAGGAAAGTAGCATGTGATGTACTTGTTAGGTCTGAGCAAATGGTTGATGGAGTGGTGCTTAGAAGAGATACCAAGAGAAAAATTATTTAGAGTGACAAGAGAGAGTGCCAAGTGGAAGTCCATGATCGCCTATATCCTGAAGGGACATGGCACATGAAGAAGAAGAAGTATGTTTGAGCACTGACTTGAAAAAGTTAAGATTGGAGTGATTAAAGAAGTATCTTCTCAGGAGTTTATCCAACAATGCAGTGGCCCTATCAAAGAAGCTGTCCAAATAGAACTTCCTTCATATTAATGGTAGATGTCAAGGGATATCTTGTTCAATTCTTATTTTTAGTACTGCTCAATTATTGCCCACTCTGAGTAGTGCTAAATATAAGAACTAGACAAGATATACTTAAACATTTGCAGTGAAATGAGAACTGTCTAACCCCTTAAATTAAATAAAGAGTTCAGTTATAAATTCTCTGTAGATTATTTAAATTAACATAAACCTGATGAAGGCTGGTGGGCACAACAGCCGAAACGTTGTGATGACACGAACAAAGATGAGGACAGTAGTTTGAATGTACACTACCAGCCATAATTATTAGGCCACATCTGTTTTAAAAAAATGATGTATTTCATACAATTATATAGTATTTATTGCCAAGAGAATAATCGTAAATGAAAATAGAAAGGTTATTTTGTTAATATTGCACAATAACATGTGCATCAAACAAATTTATAAATATTTCATAATTACCTATATTGCAGTTTAATCAAGGAAAGAATGAAGAAAATATAAGGTGATTTGGACGAGTTCATTTTCGCTTCCTTGCCTTAAAAAAGTTTGCAAAGTAATAATAACAAAAGAGCCATTCTATTTTCATCTAGAATTATTCACTTGGCAATAAATACTAAAAATAGTATGAAATACATAATTTCTTTTGCAAAAACTGGGGTTCTCTAATAATTATGGCCGGTAGTGTATATGTAGATATAACTATGTATGTATATGTACATACATACATGGATGTATATATATATATATATATATATATATACACTATAATTATTAGGCCACTCCAGTTTTTTAAAAGAAATGATGTATTTCATACTATTTTTAGTATTTATTGCCAAGTAAATAGTTGTAAATGAAAATAGAATGCTTCTTTTGTTATTACTTTGCAAAACTTATTAAAGTTTTTCTTATCACTAACCATCCCAATCATTATTTTTTAATAATTTCACTCCAAGAAAATAGGAAATGTCACTAGTATGCAAGAAGTTACAGGGAGGGAAAGTGAGAGAAAATACTGAGTATAGGGAGGACTGAGGAAAGGAAAAAAGATGAACGGGATTCAAGAAGATAGAAGATAGCGATTGATGTTGCATTTAAATTTTGTTAATCATTTCACCCCAAGCAAGGCTGGAACGTCCCTAGTACACAGGGGGTTACAGGGAGTGAGGAGTTACAGGGTGAGAAAAAAGACTGAGTATAGGGAGGACTGAGGAAAGGACAAAAGATGAAAGGGATTTAAGAAGACAGATGTCAATTTATGCTTCATTCAAGTGAAAATCGATTATATTGCAGATTCTTCTTCAGATTTTGTCAAGAATCTTGAGACGAAAAGAAGTTAACCAGATTTGGAAGCAATATTCAAATCACAGATGAATAGTAGATTTGTAAATCTGTTTCTCATTGATGTGTTTTAATCCTGCATTGAATAATGTTGCCATATCTGGTTGGCTGCTATTCATTTAAAAGATTTCGACAAATTCTAAAGAAGCATCCGATCTTGACTTGATATCTTGACTTCAGTCACTTTCTCATTGATGTAACATGAAATCGCTTTGATTTTTCTATAAATATTTTCATGGCATCTACTCTGACAAGCTTTTCGACCTGGTGAGCTGACCATGTAAATTTAAACATGTGACTAGATTGGCATTTAGGTCCCACTATTTTTACCACTGAAATAGTTAAATTTAACCATCACTTCTACTCCAACAGTTTCTTTTCTCACATTTTCCACCTGTGGAACTCCCTTTTGTTTATCCATTTACCTCTCTAAATCTCATCCATCATTTATCCTTTATTCATCATCCCCTGTACCCTGTTTTTCTCTTTCTGCAACCCTCTGCACACCAAAGGCAGTCCATCCTTGTTTGAGATGAAATGATTATAAAAAAAAAGATTTATTTATTTTTATAATGATCCTTTCCAATTTTCTAATTAGTTTTCTGATATTATGATAATAATTCATCAAGAAAGGCACAAAAGTTTTTCCTACACAAGTACTTTCCATCTACTTCATTTACAAATCTACTATCCGCCCGTGCATTGAATACTGCTGCCATATCTGGTCGGGTGCCCCTGCTGTTCTCCTCGGGCTTCTCGATAAGGTTCAGAGGAGGGTCTGTAATGTGATAGATACCGACTTGGCAGACCGCCTGCAGTCTCTCTCCCACCGGCGAGACGTGGCTTCGCTGTGTCTCTTCTATAAATACTTTCACGGCTTCTGCTCCGATGAACTTAGATCACTGGTGCCCCCTAAATACGAATTTGCACGAGATACTAGATTAGCAACTAGATCCCACCCTTTTACAGTGAAACCGATAAAATGCAGCCGTAACTTCTACTCCAACAGTTTCTTTCCTCACACTTCCTGACTGTGGAATTCTCTTCCAAACGATTGCTTCCCCGACGGCTACAATCTCCAGGAGTTTAAATGTAAGGTCAATAGACACCTCCTAACACACTAACCTGCTCCCATTCTATCAAACATTCTTCCCATCTGCCCGACACTCATCCTCGCTATCCTTACTCATCTATCACCTTTCTCCTGACATTCCCTATGTCTAACTACTCCTTCTCTTTACCTTCCCCTATGTAGCCCCATGCGCAATAGTGGCAGTGGAATGCCTTGCTTGGGGTGAGATGATTAAAAAAAAAAAAAAAAAAAAAAAAAAAAGATCATCCTTATTATTATACAAAATAATAAACACAAAAAACTTCAAATTCTAAAGACTCTTTTTATCACAACTAATCAACATAAAACAAAATTACAAGTGTAGCAGCAACATATTAAATTGCATATAACAAACATTTAATGCTGTCTTGCATTCTAACAATTTCTAGTCAGTTTTGTTATATTGGAACACTTGTTTAGCAAAAAATCCATACCAACAATGAATAGATTTAAAAGTTTAAAATAATTATAACAGAATGTGTTCTGGTGTTTTCTTAAAATCCACCATCACAAAGAAATGTAGATTCTATCACATTTGCAATAACTTTTTCTTTGTAATTCACCTTGAAGATGATTTGAAGGAGATTGAAATATTTGGGTAAGAAAAACTACAGCACTTTCATTGATGAATTTCATCTTAGCATCAAGAAACTGATTAGACATCTAGAAAGGATCAGTATAAAATAAATGTATCTCTATATTATTCAATGAAACATGTTTGAATGTAGATATGCAGCCTATATATATATATATATATATATATATATATATATATATATATATATATATATAGTGGTTAAAGTGTTCAGTGACAGATGTGTGTTGTGGTGCAGTGAATATTAGCTTGGAAAGAGAAATTGGTGAGCCAAGTTCAAATTCCAGTTGAGTACCCTGCATTCACTTCGGCACTGGTACCCTTGGGAAAGGTATTAATCTGTCACTTCCCTCTAGTTATGGGTTAAATAACAAGATGGGGCCTGGAGGCAACCCATTGAGTGTTGGTGTCACAATAAAAATACACTTGGTAGCCCTGGCAAAGCATCAATTATTCAGCTATTTAACAAGATTATGAATTTCACTTCAAAAAACTGTACCAGGGTTCAAAATGCACAGGGAATTACTGAGGGGAGTACTGAGTTCTATCTCGGCCAATGGTTGCAAGATGACAATGTCAACGGAAGTGCTCGATATCAAAGACAAAGTGTAAGCAAATATAAAATTGTACATTGAAGATCTGTTTCATGCTAAATGCAATCATCAAACAGATGACATGGCTTGACAATTGCATTTAGAGATTGTTGAATTCAATGTTTAATTTTATATATATATATATATATATATATATATATATATATTATGCACCCATTATGATTGAGCTTGCTAGAGAAAAAAATTTTAAAAACAGTTTCGACTTCTATAATATATGCGTTACTCTTCAGAAATGAATTGAGTTCTTTCGCTGATTGGCACGTGTGTATAAACTGCTGATATACAACATGTTAAAACTTCCCTTCTCTGATTCCATGCACCTATGGCTTAGGGGGTAATGACTCCGACTGACACTAGATCAGTCGAGTTTCGATCCCAGCCAGAAGCAAGCAGATGTGTCTAACCACACTGATGAGCTGTGATACAATAAAACAGGCTTGTATATAGATGTTTAATATATATATATATATATATATAAACACTCACATACACATTGTATACATCTATATATATATATATATATATATATATATATATAAAAACTACTAAAAAGTTGTAAGTTAAAAATTTTTTTTTTGACAGTATTTATTTATTTCTATTATTATATATATGTATTTGATATTCTAGTTTAAAATCATTTGTTTCTGATGAAAGGCCAAGGCCGGTCTGAAATATCAAATATATATATATAAGAATAGAAATAAATAAATATTGTCAAAAAAACATTTTTAACTGACAACTTTTTAGTAGTTTTTTCTATACATATTAAGACAGTATACATCGATCATCCTTATGCTATATATATATATATATATATATATATATATATACATTCATGAATCTTTTATAGAATTATACATGTACAAACCTGCTGATTAATAATACTTCCTAAATTGAAACAAGGTACACCTGATTATTGAGTATGTCATGTTTATAAATGTTAGCTTTACAGCAAATGACATTTCTTGCACCAAAATCTTAGCCATTAATGTATCATCTACTTGTAAAATCTGCACCGAAAAGAAAATATAAATAGCAGCAGCAATTAATGGCACAACAAGTGATTGTCTGTATAGTGGAGGATTGAATTAACAATTGAAAGAAAGAATGAAAATGAATTATAAACTGGAAAGTAAAAATGAAAGTGAAAGTGAAAGTGAAAGTAAAAGAAGAAAAATTCAAAAGCTTGTCAGAGTTGCAAAAACAGTAATTAATCTCTCACTGAATTTATTTGCCATCTTTTTTTCATTTAAAGAATATCATTTGTTGTTTGGAAAAAAGTATAATGAAAGCAAGGAAGAAAGAAAAACATTTTTAGTTTTTGCAAGTGAAATATTGTCATCAGAATCTTAATGGGTTTGAGGATTATTCCTTTGCCACCACCACCACCACCACGAACCTATCAGAAAAGAAAAATAAGCATTCATGAACAACCTACTCAAAATAAAATCTATGAAACCAAATGTTTGAAAGAATAGAAACCTCTTGTTCAGGGGAAGAGAAAACTGATTCCTGTCAAGCAGAAAATACATGTGTGGGTGGCACAAAAATTTGATGTATGATTGTTTGGGTTCTGCTGAAAGACTAAATTGTTTTTAAAACAATATCTGTCAGAATGTGATTCATTTAAAAAATGCAAAGGTGGAAACAACAATTCCTTATTTCATTATTCAACCTGAATGTTTATTTATCAAAAATGATGAAAGAAGAAGAAAAAACACAAGAAGATGAAGAAGAAGAAATACAAGAACAAAAAGATGAAATTGATGAAGAAGAAGAAGAAAATGAAAAGAGAATTATGATAAGATCCTATTAATGTGGTGCAGTGGATATCAACTCAGAACGAGAAATCGGGGAGCCAAGTTCAAATTCCAGTTGAATTCATTGCATTCACTTACGCGCAAATACCCTTAGGAAAGGTATTAATCCATCTCTTCCTTCCAGTTATGGGTTAAATAACAGGACAGATTGGGTTCTATAGCCTTGGCTGGCAACCAATCTACCACAGAAAGTAATGACAACCTACTGCGGGATAATATTCTGCCCAGTTAGTCATGTCTCTTTTGAGACATGATTGCCCAAGCGTGTTTCATGTATGGCACTTAACTGACTGACTGACTATTGATATAAGGTCTGACTAAAAATTTATTATAAGGGCAATATATAGTAATACTTCACATCAGGAAAAGACATTTGAAATTTCTGGGACATGTAGTGAAAATCTGATGTTCACAGGACAGACAGACAGACGGAGAGACAAGGGGAAGTAATTCATAGTATACTTGATGGACAGCAAAGCAGGGTTTGACAGAGATAACAGAAAAAGGGATGTTAAGCGTGACAAGGGATAAAGAGATGTGGAGGGCCATGATCATCCATGTTCTGAAAGGAATAATAATAATAATAATAACAATAATAAAAAGAATGTGGAAATTAAAAACAAGAATAGTACCAGTGATAGAAGGTATGCTTGGAATGATAAAAATGGAGCAAAACAACACATTGAAAATATCACTAGAAATCCCAGCTTAGGAGATATGCATAAAATTGTCTTGATAAGTACAGCTTGCACACTAAGAAGAACTTTGTTCATGTAACAGTAGTGATGTTATGGAAGATAGAAAGACTAATGAAATATATCCATAACAAAACACTACTACCGGACTTTGGTCTTTCTGCAGACTTGGTAGGGAGTGTAACCACAGCAGTAATCAAAATATAATAAGAAGAAAAAGAAGAAGAAAAAGAAGAAGACAAAGGAAAAGAAAATTAAAGAGACTTGTGATAAAATACTGTTGATATAAGTCAGTCAGTTAGGTGCCATACGCACTTTGGGCGATCATGACTCAAAAGAGACATGACTGACTGGGCAGAAGATTATCTCACCATAGGTTGCCATTGCTTTCTGCGGTAGACAGGTTTCCAACCAAGGCTATAGAACCTAATCTGTCCTGTTATTTAACCCATAACTGGAGGAAAGAGATGGATTAATCCTTTTCCCAAGGGTATTTGTGCGTAAGTGAATGCTTGGAGTTCAACTGGAATTTGAACTCGGCTTCCCGATTTGTTATTCTGAGTTTATATCCACTGCACCACAACACACATCCATTGCCAAAGTCAAAATTCATTATAGGTACAATATATAATAATAATAATAATGCTTTAAAGGAAATGTGTAAATAAAAAGTGGTTAAAAAAGAACTGAGAGATGAAAATGAAAATAAAAAGGAAGATCATAAAAAAAAAGAATATTATTAATAATAATAATAACCAAAAGTCAGTTGAGTGCCATACATGATACACGCTTTGGGTGATCATGTCTCAAAAGAGACATGACGGACTGGGCAGAAGATTATCCCGCAGTAGGTTGCCATTGCTTTCTGTGATAGACTGTTTGCCGACCAAGGCTATAGAACCCAATCTGTCCTATTATTTGACCCATAACTGGAGGGAAGAGACAGATTAATACATTTCCCAATGGTATTTGTGCGTAAGTGAATGCAAGGAATTCAACTGGAATTTGAACTCGGCTCCTTGATTTGTCATTCCGAGTTGGCATCCATTGCACCACAATGCACATAACCAAAAGAGAAGAAGTAGGAATCAACCAAAAAGAAGAAAATAAAAAAGCATAAAGAAAAGCCAAAAAAAAGAGGAATGAAAGACATAAAGAATGCAAGACAAAAAAGTCTTTACTTCAAAGATGAAGTAGTAGTTACATTATTGATGTAACAAATAGGTAATGAATATGTATACACCTTGGTTCCCCCTCACTGGAATGTGATTGGCCGATGTCAGCCATAAATATAGACAAAGGCAAGGTCATGGAGAGTGAGATCTAACAGTCTTCCACTAGAAAGTGAGAGAGATCGAGAGAGCTTCCACCAGAGGTCTATTGGTCTACCACCATTGACTATGCCTACGTCTCAGGACACTGCATACGATGATTATTTCTACATACTAGATCGACCTACCCGGTTACATTTGTCTAAACAACTTCATTACCTCATATTGATATATACCCCTTTCTGGGATATATCAATTATTTACATTGTTCGGACTGTTGTCCTTACCTTTATTGCCATATTTCTAAACCTTTCACCATTAGCCTTCTTCAGGTTTAAAATTCCAATTCCTATATTTCAGGACACTGCATACGATGATTACATCTACGTACAAGATCGACCTACTTGGTTACATTTGCCTAAACCTTCACTACCTCGTATTGATATATACCCCTTTTGGGGACATATCAATCATTTACATTGTTCGGACTGTTGTCCTTACCTTTATTGTCATATTCACAACCCTTTCACCATTGTATGCTCTAACCTTCTTCAGGTTTAAAATTCCAATTCCTACATCTCAAGACACTGCATATGACAATTGCATTTACGTACTAGATTGACCTACCCGGTTACATTTGCCTAAACCTTCAGTACCGTGTATTGATATATAAACCTTGCTGGGACATATCAATTATTTATATTGTTTGGACTGTTGTCCTTACCTTTATTGCCATATTCACAAACCTTTCTTCATTGTTTGCTCTAGCCTTCTTCAGGTTTAACATTCAAAGCATCTGAAGAAGGCTGAAGCATACGATGGCCGAAACATCATGAATATAGCAATAAAATTAAGAACAACAGTTTGAACAATGTAAATAATGTAAAGGAAAATAGGTAAAATAAAAAGATGAAACACAAAGGAATGAAACTTTTTTAAAACGATAAAAACACAAGAAACAAATGAAAGAAATCAAATTGAAGAAAAAAAGTATAAGAAAAAAAGCAATGAAAAACAATGTGATAGTCAAACAACAAACAGAAAGAAGAAAAGAAAACAATTTTAAGAAAGTGATAAGCGCTCCATTGTTTTTAAAGACTTCCTAAAGTATTGAGCGGATTTTAAATATCATAAAGACGAGGATTATGGCAGAAGCAAAGATAATTGCAGAACCCAATGTTCTTTTGTCAAACCAATGAAAGATTGATTTTAAAAAAAATTTAAGTAAACAATTTTACATCTTCAAGAAGACATCTCTTATGAAACCCATATGATAGATTTCATACTCTTTTCATTTTAGAAAAAAAAAAAAGGCTCCATTCAATTGTTTCTATTTGGTTATCAATGTATTTATTTTAAAAAAAAATTCGAAACACATTCTTGTTCTTAATTAATGTTTGCTGAAAAACAATGTAGCTGTGTTGTATATACTTAAATGTCTGTTCATATCATCTTCAAAACAATACAATCAGCTTTGATTTCCATTGCTTTCTTCATTAATATTCAAGTCGACAAAAAAATTAATGAACACGCACTTCTACACAACCCATGGCAGAAAAAAATAGACCAGAAACTCACTATATATCTTGAGATCCTCCAATAAAATCCAAAGAAGGATCTGTAATGTTACAGGTCTTAACCTGGCATCTCAAATTTAGTCATTTTCCTCAACATTATGGCATGGCTTCTTACTGTCATTTCTCTAAATATTTTCATGGGAATTGTTCTAATGAACTCACTATCTTGATATGTCAACTACATGAATTTAAATGTCACTGAACAACCTCTTCAAAGATGAAGGAAAGAATCAAAGCAATAGAAATGTAATTCTACAGAAGGATGCTGAGGTTACCATAGATCAAACACATGAGTAATGATGAGGTTTTGGAGAGAATGTAAGTAAAAAGAAAACTTTATACTTAATATAAGAAAGAGACAGTTAAATTTTCTGGGAGACATAATGAAGAAGAAGGGCTTGGAGAATCTGATACTCACAGGACAGATAAAGGAAAAGACAGACAGACAAAACAGTATGTGACATACTTGATAGGCTTAAGCAAAGGATTTGGAAGAAATAACAAAACAAATGTATTAAAAAGTATAATAGACAGAAAGATGTAGTGAGCCATGATTGCCTATGTCCTGAAAGAGCCTGGAACATAAAAGAAGACTAGATTGATAAGTAGGACTCCCTATTTTACCGTTGATATAGCTAGGTGTAACCATATTCTAAGAGTTTCTTCTCTCAAAATTCCCTGCATGTGGGGTTCTTTTCTGGTTTCTTGCTTCCCAGCCAACTACCATCTTCAAGAATTTAAATTCAACATCAATTGTCATCTTCAGTCTTGTTGAATCTTGTTCATTTTTTGTCCATTCTCCTCAGTCATCGTTTCTCATTTTCTTCCAATCTTAGTAACCCCTTTGTGGCATTATGTTATTCTTTAAATTTAAATTAAATCAGTGGGAGAGGTAATGAAGCTGAGATTCTAGGTCAGGACCAATAACAGTGCAGATTTTTCTTTGGATTTTATCAAGAATTTCTATGTCCTAAATAGACATGTCAAACAGAAGAAGAAAAAGATCTTAGGAAACTATTAAAGGAAAGAAGCTTAAACTTACTATACTATTTAGTGGTTTGTTAGTTTGTTAACCATCACACCAAAGAATATCTGAAAGCTGAATAAAGTGAAAAGTAATCACAATAAAAAAAAAACATTTGAAAATTGATCTTTTTTGGACTAAGACAACAAGAAAAGTAATTTGAATTAACAAAATCTTGCTGTCAGATTGGCATCATCGCTAGCTTCCGCACAAATCGTATACTTTCTCCTCACTAGTGTCTTCTTGTTTTCTTCCACTCTTAGTAAACCCTTGTGATTTAATGGCATTATCATCTTGCATGTTTTTTTTTAAATCATTTCATCCCAAGTAAAGCAATAATGTCACTTAGACACAAAGTGTTACTGAGAAAAACTACGATTAAAGAGAGAGGACAAAATTAATAAAAAGAAAGTAAATAATGATTCATGTTGCATTTAAATTTTTGAAGAAAAAAGTTAACTGGGAGAGAAGAAGCTGGTAAAGAGTTTTTTTTAAAAATCATTTCACCCCAAGCAAGGCATTAACAGATGTGCAGGGGGTTACATAAGAGACTAGAAGTATTAGGCAGGAGATGAGTGAAGAGAAAGACAAACCAGCTACAGGGGATGAAAGAGAAAGGGCAAGAGAAGGATGTGAACACAGGAGTGAATACAGTTGTGAAGGTAGAGAGAAAGGAAAAGAACAAGATACATGGAGTGATGTAGAAAGGGCTGAAGTTAAGTGGATAAGAGATGGGAATTGACTTTGCATTTAAATTCCTGGAGGTTATAGCCATCAGGAAAGCAAGTATATGGAAAGGAGTTCCACAGGCAGGAAGCACAAGAAAAGCAGCTGCTGGAATAGAATTGTCACCTGCATTTGGTTGATCTAACTTTAAATGGGTGGGACCCAGTTGCCAGTCTGGTTGCCCGAGTAAATTTTTGTGGAGGGGGCACGTCAGAGCAGAAGTTCGTCAGAGCAGAAGCTATGAAAATATTTATAGAAGAGACAGAGAAAAGCCACATCCCAAGAATAAGAAAGTGGCTGGAGTCGAGCTACCAGGTCGGGACCAATCACATTACAGATTCTCCTTTGGAGACTGTCAAGAACACTGAGATGAATAGCAGGGGTTGTTCATCTCAGTGTTCTCGACAGTGAGAAGTGACAAATGAGAAGTGTAATAAGAGAAACTGTTAACAAGGAACTTACATTTACATATAACTATTTCAACTGGAAAATGAAGAGACCAACTGCCAACTTCATAAAATCTATATATCACAGTGAAGAGTTCACAGAGAGTTATCAAGAAAGTGTTTACAGAAAATCACAGAGAAACTATATTACAGCAGTGGAAAAAAAAATGAATCCAGGATGTTAGGTCAGGACTAATAATATTGCTGATATTCATTTGGATTTTATCAATAATCTCTAAATAAAAATAAGGAGCATCAGACTATATGTACCAAGAATATTCCAAGCCAGGGTAAATGCTAAATATATGAATATGCAAGAAAGATTCTAGAGAGAAAAATTGTCTTGCATGATGTATTAAACCAAATTTCTAAGCTGTAAACTTAGCAATTCTTGAGATGAAATGTTTAACAAGGGTTGTTCTATTAATGTTCTTTCTTCTCAATAGATTCTCATTCCCTTTCACTCCCTTGTATCTTAGTGACATTATCACCATCTTCTCACTTCATGTAAATTTGCCTTTTAATCACTTTTCTCCTAACAAGAGTCTTCTCATTCTTTTTTACACCCTGTAACCCATTGTATCTTGGTGACATTGTCATCATTTTCTTACATCATGAAAACTGTACTTTTAATGTCCTTTTTCATCACAAGAATCTTCTCATTTTCTTATACTCTCTTTTACACCCTTTAAACCCCTTGCATCTTAGTGGCATAATCACCCTCTTCTCATCTCATGAAAACATTTTTTACTTATGGTCTTTCTCCCCCCTAGTTTCTTTTCATTCTTTTTCACACCCTGTAGAATATTTCATATTAGTGGCATTATCATCATCTTCTCTCCTTTAAACGCCTGTTCTTTTATCGTTGTTTCTCCTCAACAGTTCCTTCTCATTCTCTTTTACTGCTTGTACACCCTTGCATCATAGCGGAATTATCACCCTCTACTCACTTCTTGATAAATTTCCTTCTTATGTTTTTCCCCTCACTAGAGTCTTTTCATTCTCTTTTATTCTCTGTACACTCTTGCATCTTAGTGGCTTTATTACCATCTACTAACTTCATGAAAACTTTCCCTGTAAAGACCTTTCTTCTAACAAAAGTGTACTCACTATCTTTTACAAGCATTACTCCCTTGCATCTGAGTTTAACAATCACCATCTTCTCACATCCTGAAAAAAAATTTTTTAATGTCCTTTCTCCTCACTAGAGTCTTCTCATTCTCTTTTACTCCCTATACTCCCTTTCATTTTCATGGCAAAATCACCAGATTCTCACTTCGTGAAAATTTTCCTTTTAATGAACATTCTCCTCTCGAGAGTCTACTCATTCTCTTTTACTGCCCATACACCATTGCATCTTAGTGGCTTTATTGCCATCTTCTCAATTCATGAAAACTTTCCCTCAAATGTCCTTTCTCCTCGCTAGTGTCTTCTCATTCATTTTTAATCCCTGTACACACTTGCATCTTAGTGGCATTAACACCATATCCTCATTTCATTAAAACTTTACTTTTTATGACCTAGAAATTTCTAATTCTTTTGCTACCTGTAACCCCTTGCATTCTAGTGGTATTATTACCATCTTCTCACATCATAAAAAAATTTCCATTTCATGTCCTTTCTGCTCACCAGAGTCTTATCATTTGCTTTTACTCCCTGTACACCATTGCATCTTAGTGGCTTTATCACCATCTCTTCAGTTCATTAAAACTTTCCTTTTTATGACATTTCTCCTCACTAGAGTCTTCTCATTCTCTTTTACTTCCTGTACACCATTGCATCTTAGTGGCTTTATCACCATCTCTTCAGTTCATTAAAACTTTCCTTTTTATGACATTTCTCCTCACTAGAGTCTTCTCATTCTCTTTTACTCCCTGTACACCATTGCATCTTAGTGGCTTTATCACCATCTCTTCAGTTCATTAAAACTTTCCTTTTTATGACATTTCTCCTCACTAGAGTCTTCTCATTCTCTTTTACTCCCTGTACACTATTGCATCTTAGTGGCTTTATCACCATCTCTTCAGTTCATTAAAACTTTCCTTTTTATGACATTTCTCCTCACTAGAGTCTTCTCATTCTCTTTTACTCCCTGTACACTATTGCATCTTAGTGGCTTTATCACCATCTCTTCAGTTCATTAAAACTTTCCTTTTTATGACATTTCTCCTCACTAGAGTCTTCTCATTCTCTTTTACTCCCTGTACACCATTGCATCTTAGTGGCACAATCATCTGCTTTTAACTTCATAAAAACTTTCCTTCTAAAGTCTTTGCTCGTCACAAGAGTCTTCTCATTCCCCTTAATTCCTGTACACCCTTGCATATTAGTGACATTATCAACATTTTCTTACATCATTAAACCAATTCTTTTAATGTGATTTTTGCCAACTAGAATTCTCTCATTCATTTTTACTCCCAGTACACACTTGCATCTTAGTGGCATTATCCCCATCCTCTCACTTCATGAAAACTTTCCTTTAAATGTCCTTTTTCCTCACCAGAGACTTCTCATTCTCTTATATTCCTTTGTGCCATTTGGATCTTAGTAGAATATCTACCCTCTTCACACAACATGAAAAATTTCATTCTCCTGAATAGTCTTCTTATTCATTTTTATACCCTGTAAACCTTTGCTTCTTAGTAGCATAATCACCATATTCTCACTTTACGAAAATTTTCCTTTTAATGAACATTCTCTTCACAAGTGTCTTCTCATTTTTGCTCCCTGCACTCACTTGCATTTTCATGGCAAAATCACCATTTTCCGACTCCATGAAAACTGTTCTTTTAATAACTTTTCTCCTCACTCGTGTCTTCTCATTCTGTTTTAATTTCTGTGCCCCCTTGCATCTGAGTGGCATTTTCACCAACTTCTCACTTCATAAATAAATTGTTCTAAATGTCCATTCTCCTCACTAGAGACTTATCATTTACTTCCTGTACCCACTTGCATTTTCGTGACATTATCACCATCTCACATCATAAAAACATTCATTTTAATGTCCTTTCTTCTCACTAGTGCCTTCTCATTCTCTTTTACTCCCTGTAAACCATTGCATCTTAGTGGCATTATCACCATCTCTTCAGTTCATTAAAACTTTCCTTTTCATGACATTTCTCCTCACTAGAGTCTTCTCATTCTCTTTTACTCCCTCTATTCCCTTGCATTTTCATGGTGTAATCAACATCTACTCATTTCATGAAAACTTTTCTTTTACTGACCTTTCTCATTGCTAGAGTCTGTCCATTCTCATTCAGTCCCTGTGGAAACTTTTATCTTAAGAACTTTATCATCTTCTCTTTTTCTGAAAGCTTTCATCTTATTGTCGTTTCTCCTCACTAGTTCTTTCTCATTCACTTTTACTCCCTGCTCCCACTTGCATCCTAGTAGCATTATGACCATCTTCGCCCTTCATAAAAACATTCCTTCTAATGTCCTCTCTCCTCACTGAGGTCTTCTCATTCTATTTTACTTCCTCTACTCCCTTGCATCTTAGTGGAATAATTAGCCTTTTCTCACTTTTTTTTTTTTTTTTTATAAGCGTTTCACCCTGAGCAAGGCATGTTACTGGCACTACTGCGCAGGGGGCTACATAGAGTGGAGAAAGGATGATTAAATATAGGAAATGTCAGAGGGTGGGTGATAGGCGGGTAAGGATACCGAGAATGAGGGTTCGGTAGATGTGAGTGTTCTGAGAATAATTGGGAGTTAGTGTGATAGGAGGTGTCTATTGACCCTACATTTAAACACCTGGAGATTGTAGCTGTCGGGAAAGCAGACATGTGGAAGGGAGTTCTACAGGCGGGACTTCATAAAAAATATCCTTCTAATGATCGTTCTCCTCACAAAAGTCTTCTCATTCTCTTTTCCTCCCTGTAGAACCTTTCATCTTAACGACATTATCATCAGGTTCTCTCTTTATGAAAGCTTTCATTTTATTGTCATTTGTCCTCATTAATTCTTTTTCATTCACCTTTACTCTCTGCTCCCACTTTCATCCGAGTGGCATTGTCACTATCTTCTCCCTTCATAAAAACTTTCCTTCTAATGATCTTTCTCCTCACTAGAGACTTCTTATTCTCTTTTACTCCCTGTACTCCTTTGCATCTTAGTGGCATAATCACCATCTTCTCAATTTATGAAAACATTCTTTTAAATGAACTTTCTCTTCACTTTTACTCCTTGCGGCATTATCACCATCTTTTCATTTCTTTGTTTTTATTGACCCTTCTCCTCGCTTCTCATTCAATTTTTCTGCCTGTAACACCTTGCATTCTAGTGGCATAATCATCCTCTCCACACTGAAGGAAAACTTTTGTTCTCGTGTCCTTTCTCCTAAAAAGAGTTTTCTTATTCTGTTTTACTTCCTCTACGCTCATGCATCTTAGTGGCATTATCACCTTCTTCTCACTTCATGAAAACATACTTTTTAGTGACCTCTCCCCTCAATAGTATCTTCTAACTCTCTCTTACTCCCTGTACACCCTTTCATCTTAGTGGCATTATCACCTTCTTCTCACTTCATGAAAACATTCTTTTTAGTGACCTCTCCCCTCAATAGTATCTTCTAACTCTCTCTTACTCCCTGTACACCCTTTCATCTTAGTGGCATTATCACCTTCTTCTTACTTCATGAAAACATTCTTTTTAGTGACCTCTCCCCTCAATAGTATCGTCTAACTCTCTCTTACTCCCTGTACACCCTTTCATCTTAGTGGCATTATCACCTTCTTCTCACTTCATGAAAACATTCTTTTTAGTGACCTCTCCCCTCAATAGTATCTTCTAACTCTCTCTTACTCCTTGTACACCCTTTCATCTTAGTGGCATTATCACCTTCTTCTCACTTCATGAAAACATTCTTTTTAGTGACCTCTCCCCTCAATAGTATCTTCTAACTCTCTCTTACTCCCTGTACACCCTTTCATCTTAGTGGCATTATCACCTTCTTCTCACTTCATGAAAACATTCTTTTTAGTGACCCCTCCCCTCAATAGTATCTTCTAACTCTCTCTTACTCCCTGTACACCCTTTCATCTTAGTGGCATTATCACCTTCTTCTCACTTCATGAAAACATTCTTTTTAGTGACCTCTCCCCTCAATAGTATCTTCTAACTCTCTCTTACTCCCTGTACACCCTTTCATCTTAGTGGCATTATCACCTTCTTCTCACTTCATGAAAACATTCTTTTTAGTGACCTCTCCCCTCAATAGTATCTTCTAACTCTCTCTTACTCCCTGTACACCCTTTCATCTTAGTGGCATTATCACCTTCTTCTCACTTCATGAAAACATTCTTTTTAGTGACCTCTCCCCTCAATAGTATCTTCTAACTCTCTCTTACTCCCTGTACACCCTTTCATCTTAGTGGCATTATCACCTTCTTCTCACTTCATGAAAACATTCTTTTTAGTGACCTCTCCCCTCAATAGTATCTTCTAACTCTCTCTTACTCCCTGTACACCCTTTCATCTTAGTGGCATTATCACCTTTTTCTCACTTCATGAAAACATTCTTTTTAGTGACCTCTCCCCTCAATAGTATCTTCTAACTCTCTCTTACTCCCTGTACACCCTTTCATCTTAGTGGCATTATCACCTTCTTCTCACTTCATGAAAACATTCTTTTTAGTGACCTCTCCCCTCAATAGTATCTTCTAACTCTCTCTTACTCCCTGTACACCCTTTCATCTTAGTGGCATTATCAATATCTTCTCACTTCATGAAAACATTCTTTTTAGTGACCTCTCCCCTCAATAGTATCTTCTAACTCTCTCTTACTCCCTGTACACCCTTTCATCTTAGTGGCATTATCACTATCTTCTCACTTCATGAAAACATTCTTTTTAGTGACCTCTCCCCTCAATAGTATCTTCTAACTCTCTCTTACTCCCTGTACACCCTTTCATCTTAGTGGCATTATCACCTTTTTCTCACTTCATGAAAACATTCTTTTTAGTGACCTCTCCCCTCAATAGTATCTTCTAACTCTCTCTTACTCCCTGTACACCCTTTCATCTTAGTGTCATTATCACCTTTTTCTCACTTCATGAAAACATTCTTTTTAGTGACTTCTCCCCTCAATAGTATCTTCTAACTCTCTCTTAATCCCTGTACACCCTTTCATCTTAGTGGCATTATCACCTTTTTCTTACTTCATGAAAACATTCTTTTTAGTGACCTCTCCCCTCAATAGTATCTTCTAACTCTCTCTTACTCCCTGTACACCCTTTCATCTTAGTGGCATTATCACCTTTTTCTCACTTCATGAAAACATTCTTTTTAGTGACCTCTCCCCTCAATAGTATCTTCTAACTCTCCTTACTCCCTGTACACCCTTTCATCTTAGTGGCATTATCACTATCTTCTTACTTCATGAAAACATTCTTTTTAGTGACCTCTCCCCTCAATAGTATCTTCTAACTCTCTCTTACTCCTTGTACACCCTTTCATCTTAGTGGCATTATCACCTTTTTCTCACTTCATGAAAACATTCTTTTTAGTGACCTCTCCCCTCAATAGTATCTTCTAACTCTCTCTTACTCCCTGTACACGCTTTCATCTTAGTGGCATTATCACCTTCTTCTCACTTCATGAAAACATTCTTTTTAGTGACCTCTCCCCTCAATAGTATCTTCTAACTCTCTCTTACTCCCTGTACACCCTTTCATCTTAGTGGCATTATCACCTTCTTCTCACTTCATGAAAACATTCTTTTTAGTGACCTCTCCCCTCAATAGTATCTTCTAACTCTCTCTTACTCCCTGTACACCCTTTCATCTTAGTGGCATTATCACCTTTTTCTCACTTCATGAAAACATTCTTTTTAGTGACCTCTCCCCTCAATAGTATCTTCTAACTCTCTCTTACTCCCTGTACACCCTTTCATCTTAGTGGCATTATCACTATCTTCTTACTTCATGAAAACATTCTTTTTAGTGACCTCTCCCCTCAATAGTATCTTCTAACTCTCTCTTACTCCTTGTACACCCTTTCATCTTAGTGGCATTATCACCTTTTTCTCACTTCATGAAAACATTCTTTTTAGTGACCTCTGCCCTCAATAGTATCTTCTAACTCTCTCTTACTCCCTGTACACCCTTTCATCTTAGTGGCATTATCACCTTCTTCTCACTTCATGAAAACATTCTTTTTAGTGACCTCTCCCCTCAATAGTATCTTCTAACTCTCTCTTAATCCCTGTACACCCTTTCATCTTAGTGGCATTATCACCTTTTTCTCACTTCATGAAAACATTCTTTTTAGTGACCTCTCCCCTCAATAGTATCTTCTAACTCTCTCTTACTCCCTGTACACCCTTTCATCTTAGTGGCATTATCACCTTTTTCTCACTTCATGAAAACATTCTTTTCAGTGACCTCTCCCCTCAATAGTATCTTCTAACTCTCTCTTACTCCTTGTACACCCTTTCATCTTAGTGGCATTATCACCTTTTTCTCACTTCATGAAAACATTCTTTTCAGTGACCTCTCCCCTCAATAGTATCTTCTAACTCTCTCTTACTCCTTGTACACCCTTTCATCTTAGTGGCATTATCACCTTTTTCTCACTTCATGAAAACATTCTTTTCAGTGACCTCTCCCCTCAATAGTATCTTCTAACTCTCTCTTACTCCCTGTACACCCTTTCATCTTAGTGGCATTATCACCTTTTTCTCACTTCATGAAAACATTCTTTTCAGTGACCTCTCCCCTCAATAGTATCTTCTAACTCTCTCTTACTCCTTGTACACCCTTTCATCTTAGTGGCATTATCACCTTTTTCTCACTTCATGAAAACATTCTTTTTAGTGACCTCTCCCCTCAATAGTATCTTCTAACTCTCTCTTACTCCCTGTACACCCTTTCATCTTAGTGGCATTATCACCTTTTTCTCACTTCATGAAAACATTCTTTTCAGTGACCTCTCCCCTCAATAGTATCTTCTAACTCTCTCTTACTCCCTGTACACCCTTTCATCTTAGTGGCATTATCACTATCTTCTCACTTCATGAAAACATTCTTTTTAGTGACCTCTCCCCTCAATAGTATCTTCTAACTCTCTCTTAATCCCTGTACACCCTTTCATCTTAGTGGCATTATCACCTTTTTCTCACTTCATGAAAACATTCTTTTTAGTGACCTCTCCCCTCAATAGTATCTTCTAACTCTCTCTTACTCCCTGTACACCCTTTCATCTTAGTGGCATTATCACCTTTTTCTCACTTCATGAAAACATTCTTTTCAGTGACCTCTCCCCTCAATAGTATCTTCTAACTCTCTTACTCCCTGTACACCCTTTCATCTTAGTGGCATTATCACTATCTTCTCACTTCATGAAAACATTCTTTTTAGTGACCTCTACCCTCAATAGTATCTTCTAACTCTCTCTTACTCCCTGTACACCCTTTCATCTTAGTGGCATTATCACCTTTTTCTCACTTCATGAAAACATTCTTTTTAGTGACCTCTCCACTCAATAGTATCTTCTAACTCTCTCTTACTCCCTGTACACCCGTTCATCTTAGTGGCATTATCACTATCTTCTCACTTCATGAAAACATTCTTTTTAGTGACCTCTCCCCTCAATAGTATCTTCTAACTCTCTCTTACTCCCTGTACACCCTTTCATCTTAGTGGCATTATCACTATCTTCTCACTTCATGAAAACATTCTTTTTAGTGACCTCTCCCCTCAATAGTATATTCTAACTCTCTCTTACTCCCTGTACACCCTTTCATCTTAGTGGCATTATCACCTTTTTCTCACTTCATGAAAACATTCTTTTCAGTGACCTCTCCCCTCAATAGTATCTTCTAACTCTCTCTTACTCCCTGTACACCCTTTCATCTTAGTGGCATTATCACTATCTTCTTACTTCATGAAAACATTCTTTTTAGTGACCTCTCCCCTCAATAGTATCTTCTAACTCTCTCTTACTCCTTGTACACCCTTTCATCTTAGTGGCATTATCACCTTTTTCTCACTTCATGAAAACATTCTTTTTAGTGACCTCTCCCCTCAATAGTATCTTCTAACTCTCTCTTACTCCCTGTACACCCTTTCATCTTAGTGGCATTATCACCTTCTTCTCACTTCATGAAAACATTCTTTTTAGTGACCTCTCCCCTCAATAGTATCTTCTAACTCTCTCTTACTCCCTGTACACCCTTTCATCTTAGTGGCATTATCACCTTTTTCTCACTTCATGAAAACATTCTTTTTAGTGACCTCTCCCCTCAATAGTATCTTCTAACTCTCTCTTACTCCCTGTACACCCTTTCATCTTAGTGGCATTATCACTATCTTCTTACTTCATGAAAACATTCTTTTTAGTGACCTCTCCCCTCAATAGTATCTTCTAACTCTCTCTTACTCCTTGTACACCCTTTCATCTTAGTGGCATTATCACCTTTTTCTCACTTCATGAAAACATTCTTTTTAGTGACCTCTCCCCTCAATAGTATCTTCTAACTCTCTCTTACTCCCTGTACACGCTTTCATCTTAGTGGCATTATCACCTTCTTCTCACTTCATGAAAACATTCTTTTTAGTGACCTCTCCCCTCAATAGTATCTTCTAACTCTCTCTTACTCCCTGTACACCCTTTCATCTTAGTGGCATTATCACCTTCTTCTCACTTCATGAAAACATTCTTTTTAGTGACCTCTCCCCTCAATAGTATCTTCTAACTCTCTCTTACTCCCTGTACACCCTTTCATCTTAGTGGCATTAACACCTTTTTCTCACTTCATGAAAACATTCTTTTTAGTGACCTCTCCCCTCAATAGTATCTTCTAACTCTCTCTTACTCCCTGTACACCCTTTCATCTTAGTGGCATTATCACTATCTTCTTACTTCATGAAAACATTCTTTTTAGTGACCTCTCCCCTCAATAGTATCTTCTAACTCTCTCTTACTCCTTGTACACCCTTTCATCTTAGTGGCATTATCACCTTTTTCTCACTTCATGAAAACATTCTTTTTAGTGACCTCTGCCCTCAATAGTATCTTCTAACTCTCTCTTACTCCCTGTACACCCTTTCATCTTAGTGGCATTATCACCTTCTTCTCACTTCATGAAAACATTTCTTTTTAGTGACCTCTCCCCTCAATAGTATCTTCTAACTCTCTCTTAATCCCTGTACACCCTTTCATCTTAGTGGCATTATCACCTTTTTCTCACTTCATGAAAACATTCTTTTTAGTGACCTCTCCCCTCAATAGTATCTTCTAACTCTCTCTTACTCCCTGTACACCCTTTCATCTTAGTGGCATTATCACCTTTTTCTCACTTCATGAAAACATTCTTTTCAGTGACCTCTCCCCTCAATAGTATCTTCTAACTCTCTCTTACTCCTTGTACACCCTTTCATCTTAGTGGCATTATCACCTTTTTCTCACTTCATGAAAACATTCTTTTCAGTGACCTCTCCCCTCAATAGTATCTTCTAACTCTCTCTTACTCCTTGTACACCCTTTCATCTTAGTGGCATTATCACCTTTTTCTCACTTCATGAAAACATTCTTTTTAGTGACCTCTCCCCTCAATAGTATCTTCTAACTCTCTCTTACTCCCTGTACACCCTTTCATCTTAGTGGCATTATCACCTTTTTCTCACTTCATGAAAACATTCTTTTCAGTGACCTCTCCCCTCAATAGTATCTTCTAACTCTCTCTTACTCCCTGTACACCCTTTCATCTTAGTGGCATTATCACTATCTTCTCACTTCATGAAAACATTCTTTTTAGTGACCTCTCCCCTCAATAGTATCTTCTAACTCTCTCTTAATCCCTGTACACCCTTTCATCTTAGTGGCATTATCACCTTTTTCTCACTTCATGAAAACATTCTTTTTAGTGACCTCTCCCCTCAATAGTATCTTCTAACTCTCTCTTACTCCCTGTACACCCTTTCATCTTAGTGGCATTATCACCTTTTTCTCACTTCATGAAAACATTCTTTTCAGTGACCTCTCCCCTCAATAGTATCTTCTAACTCTCTTACTCCCTGTACACCCTTTCATCTTAGTGGCATTATCACTATCTTCTCACTTCATGAAAACATTCTTTTTAGTGACCTCTACCCTCAATAGTATCTTCTAACTTACTCCCTGTACACCCTTTCATCTTAGTGGCATTATCACTATCTTTCTCTTACTTCATGAAAACATTCTTTTTAGTGACCTCTCCCTCAATAGTATCTTCTAACTCTCTCTTACCCTGTACACCCTTTCATCTTAGTGGCATTATCACCTTTTTCTCACTTCATGAAAACATTCTTTTTAGTGACCTCTCCCCTCAATAGTATCTTCTAACTCCCTCTTACTCCCACACCCTTTCATCTTAGTGGCATTATCACTCCTCTTCTCACTCATGAAACATTCTTCTTTTTAGAAGTGACCTCTCCCCTCAATAGTATCTTCAACTTTCTCTTACTCCTGTACACCCTTTCATCTTATAATATCACCTTTTTCTCACTTCATGAAAACATTCTTTCAGTGACCTCTTCCCCTCAATAGTATCTTCTAACTCTCTTACTCCCTGTACACCCTTTCATCTTAGTGGCATTATCACTATCTTCTCACTTCATGAAACATTCTTTAGTGACCTCTCCTCTCAATAGTATCTTCTAACTCTCTTACTCCCTGTACACCCTTTCATCTTAGTGGCATTATCACCTTTTTCACTTCATGAAAACATTCTTTTTAGTGACCTCTCCCCTCAATAGTATCTTCTAACTCTTCTTACTCCCTGTACACTCTTTCATCTTAGTGGCATTATCACCTTTTTCTCACTTCATGAAAACATTCTTTTCAGTGACCTTCTCCCTCAATAGTATCTTCTAACTCTCTCTAATCCCCACCCTTTCATCTTAGTGGCATTATCACTATCTTCTCACTTCATGAAACATTCTTTTTAGTGACCTCTCCCCTCAATAGTATCTTCTAACTCTCTACTCCCTGTACACCCTTTCATCTTAGTGGCATTATCACCTTTTCTCACTTCATGAAAACATTCTTTTTAGTGACCCTCCCCTCAATAGTATCTTCTAACTCTCTCTACTCCCTGTACACCCTTTCATCTTAGTGGCATTATCACCTTTTTCTCACTTCATGAAAACATTCTTTTCAGTGACCTCTCCCCTCAATAGTATCTTCTAACTCTCTACTCCTTGTACACCCTTTCATCTTAGTGGCATTATCACCTTTTTCTCACTTCATGAAAACATTCTTTTTAAAGTGACCTCTCCCCTCAATAGTAATTTCCACCCCTTAATCCCTGTACACCCTTTCATCTTAGTGGCATTATCACCTTTTTCTCACTTCATGAAAAACATTCTTTTTAGTGACCTCTCCCTCAATAGTATCTTCTAACTCTCTCTTACTCCCTGTACACCCTTCATCTTAGTGGCATTATCACTATCTTCTCACTTCATGAAAACATTCTTTTTAGTGACCTCTCCCCTCAATAGTATCTTCTAACTCTCTCTTACTCCCTGTACACCCTTTCATCTTAGTGGCATTATCACCTTTTCTCACTTCATGAAAACATTCTTTTCAGTGACCTCTCCCTCAATAGTATCTTCTAACTCTCTACTCCCTGTACACCCTTTCATCTTAGTGGCATTATCACTATCTTCTCACTTCATGAAAACATTCTTTTTAGTGACCTCTACCCTCAATAGTATCTTCTAACTCTCTCTTACTCCCTGTACACCCTTTCATCTTAGTGGCATTATCACCTTTTTCTCACTTCATGAAAACATTCTTTTTAGTGACCTCTCCCCTCAATAGTATCTTCTAACTCTCTCTTACTCCCTGTACACCCTTTCATCTTAGTGGCATTATCACTATCTTCTCACTTCATGAAAACATTCTTTTTAGTGACCTCTCCCCTCAATAGTATCTTCTAACTCTCTCTTACTCCCTGTACACCCTTTCATCTTAGTGGCATTATCACCTTTTTCTCACTTCATGAAAACATTCTTTTTAGTGACCTCTCCCCTCAATAGTATCTTCTAACTCTCTCTTACACCCTGTACACCCTTTCATCTTAGTGGCATTATCACCTTCTTCTCACTTCATGAAAACATTCTTTTTAGTGACCTCTCCCCTCAATAGTATCTTCTAACTCTCTCTTACTCCCTGTACACCCTTTCATCTTAGTGGCATTATCACTATCTTCTCACTTCATGAAAACATTCTTTTTAGTGACCTCTCCCCTCAATAGTATCTTCTAACTCTCTCTTACTCCCTGTACACCCTTTCATCTTAGTGGCATTATCACCTTTTTCTCACTTCATGAAAACATTCTTTTCAGTGACCTCTCCCCTCAATAGTATCTTCTAACTCTCTCTTACTCCCTGTACACCCTTTCATCTTAGTGGCATTATCACTATCTTCTCACTTCATGAAAACATTCTTTTTAGTGACCTCTCCCCTCAATAGTATCTTCTAACTCTCTCTTACTCCCTGTACACCCTTTCATCTTAGTGGCATTATCACCTTTTTCTCACTTCATGAAAACATTCTTTTTAGTGACCTCTCCCCTCAATAGTATCTTCTAACTCTCTCTTACTCCCTGTACACCCTTTCATCTTAGTGGCATTATCACCTTTTTTCTCACTTCATGAAAACATTCTTTTCAGTGACCTCTCCCCTCAATAGTATCTTCTAACTCTCTACTCCCTGTACACCCTTTCATCTTAGTGGCATTATCACCTTTTTCTCACTTCATGAAAACATACTTTTTAGTGACCTCTCCCCTCAATAGTATCTTCTAACTCTCTTACTCCCTGTACACCCTTTCATCTTAGAGGCATTATCACCTTTTTCTCACTTCATGAAAACATACTTTTTAGTGACCTCTCCCCTCAATAGTATCTTCTAACTCTCTCTTACTCCCTGTACACCCTTTCATCTTAGTGGCATTATCACTATCTTCTCACTTCATGAAAACATTCTTTTTAGTGACCTCTCCCCTCAATAGTATCTTCTAACTCTCTCTTACTCCCTGTACACCCTTTCATCTTAGTGGCATTATCACCTTTTTCTCACTTCATGAAAACATACTTTTTAGTGACCTCTCCCCTCAATAGTATCTTCTAACTCTCTCTTACTCCCTGTACACCCTTTCATCTTAGTGGCATTATCACCTTTTTCTCACTTCATGAAAACATACTTTTTAGTGACCTCTCCCCTCAATAGTATCTTCTAACTCTCTCTTACTCCCTGTACACCCTTTCATCTTAGTGGCATTATCACCTTTTTCTCACTTCATGAAAACATTCTTTTTAGTGACCTCTCCCCTCAATAGTATCTTCTAACTCTCTCTTACTCCCTGTACACCCTTTCATCTTAGTGGCATTATCACCTTTTTCTCACTTCATGAAAACATTCGTTTCAGTGACCTCTCCCCTCAATAGTATCTTCTAACTCTCTCTTAATCCCTGTACACCCTTTCATCTTAGTGGCATTATCACCTTTTTCTCACTTCATGAAAACATTCTTTTTAGTGACCTCTCCCCTCAATAGTATCTTCTAACTCTCTCTTACTCCCTGTACACCCTTTCATCTTAGTGGCATTATCACCTTTTTCTCACTTCATGAAAACATTCTTTTTAGTGACCTCTCCCCTCAATAGTATCTTCTAACTCTCTCTTACTCCCTGTACACCCTTTCATCTTAGTGGCATTATCACCTTCTTCTCAACTCATGAAAACATTCTTTTTAGTGACCTCTCCCCTCAATAGTATCTTCTAACTCTCTCTTACTCCTTGTACACCCTTTCATCATAGTGGCATTATCACCTTTTTCTCACTTCATGAAAACATTCTTTTCACTGACCTCTCCCCTCAATAGTATCTTCTAACTCTCTCTTACTCCTTGTACACCCTTTCATCTTAGTGGCATTATCACCTTTTTCTCACTTCATGAAAACATTCTTTTTAGTGACCTCTCCCATCAATAGTATCTTCTAACTCTCTCTTAATCCCTGTACACCCTTTCATCTTAGTGGCATTATCACCTTTTTCTCACTTCATGAAAACATTCTTTTTAGTGACCTCTCCACTCAATAGTATCTTCTAACTCTCTCTTACTCCCTGTACACCCTTTCATCTTAGTGGCATTATCACTATCTTCTCACTTCATGAAAACATTCTTTTTAGTGACCTCTCCCCTCAATAGTATCTTCTAACTCTCTCTTACTCCCTGTACACCCTTTCATCTTAGTGGCATTATCACCTTTTTCTCACTTCATGAAAACATTCTTTTCAGTGACCTCTCCCCTCAATAGTATCTTCTAACTCTCTCTTACTCCCTGTACACCCTTTCATCTTAGTGGCATTATCACTATCTTCTCACTTCATGAAAACATTCTTTTTAGTGACCTCTCCCCTCAATAGTATCTTCTAACTCTCTCTTACTCCCTGTACACCCTTTCATCTTAGTGGCATTATCACCTTTTTCTCACTTCATGAAAACATTCTTTTTAGTGACCTCTCCCCTCAATAGTATCTTCTAACTCTCTCTTACTCCCTGTACACCCTTTCATCTTAGTGGCATTATCACTATCTTCTCACTTCATGAAAACATTCTTTTTAGTGACCTCTCCCCTCAATAGTATCTTCTAACTCTCTCTTACTCCCTGTACACCCTTTCATCTTAGTGGCATTATCACCTTCTTCTCACTTCATGAAAACATTCTTTTTAGTGACCTCTCCCCTCAATAGTATCTTCTAACTCTCTCTTACTCCCTGTACACCCTTTCATCTTAGTGGCATTATCACCTTCTTCTCACTTCATGAAAACATTCTTTTCAGTGACCTCTCCCCTCAATAGTATCTTCTAACACTCTCTTACTCCCTGTACACCCTTTCATCTTAGTGGCATTATCACCTTCTTCTCACTTCATGAAAACATTCTTTTCAGTGACCTCTCCCCTCAATAGTATCTTCTAACTCTCTCTTACTCCCTGTACACCCTTTCATCTTAGTGGCATTATCACCTTTTTCTCACTTCATGAAAACATTCTTTTTAGTGACCTCTCCCCTCAATAGTATCTTCTAACTCTCTCTTACTCCCTGTACACCCTTTCATCTTAGTGGCATTATCACCTTTTTCTTACTTCATGAAAACATTCTTTTTAGTGACCTCTCCCCCTCAATAGTATCTTCTAACTCTCTCTTACTCCCTGTACACCCTTTCATCTTAGTGGCATTATCACCTTTTTCTCAATTCATGAAAACATTCTTTTTAGTGACCTCTCCCCTCAATAGTATCTTCTAACTCTCTCTTACTCCCTGTACACCCTTTCATCTTAGTGGCATTATCACTATCTTCTCACTTCATGAAAACATTCTTTTTAGTGACCTCTCCCCTCAATAGTATCTTCTAACTCTCTCTTACTCCCTGTACACCCTTTCATCTTAGTGGCATTATCACCTTCTTCTCACTTCATGAAAACATTCTTTTTAGTGACCTCTCCCCTCAATAGTATCTTCTAACTCTCTCTTACTCCCTGTACACCCTTTCATCTTAGTGGCATTATCACCTTCTTCTCACTTCATGAAAACATTCTTTTCAGTGACCTCTCCCCTCAATAGTATCTTCTAACACTCTCTTACTCCCTGTACACCCTTTCATCTTAGTGGCATTATCACCTTCTTCTCACTTCATGAAAACATTCTTTTCAGTGACCTCTCCCCTCAATAGTATCTTCTAACTCTCTCTTACTCCCTGTACACCCTTTCATCTTAGTGGCATTATCACCTTTTTCTCACTTCATGAAAACATTCTTTTTAGTGACCTCTCCCCTCAATAGTATCTTCTAACTCTCTCTTACTCCCTGTACACCCTTTCATCTTAGTGGCATTATCACCTTTTTCTTACTTCATGAAAACATTCTTTTTAGTGACCTCTCCCCTCAATAGTATCTTCTAACTCTCTCTTACTCCCTGTAGACCCTTTCATCTTAGTGGCATTATCACCTTCTTCTCACTTCATGAAAACATTCTTTTTAGTGACCTCTCCCCTCAATAGTATCTTCTAACTCTCTACTCCCTGTACACCCTTTCATCTTAGTGGCATTATCACCTTTTTCTCACTTCATGAAAACATTCTTTTTAGTGACCTCTCCCCTCAATAGTATCTTCTAACTCTCTCTACTCCCTGTACACCCTTTCATCTTAGTGGCATTATCACCTTTTTCTTACTTCATGAAAACATTCTTTTTAGTGACCTCTCCCCTCAATAGTATCTTCTAACTCTCTCTTACTCCCTGTACACCCTTTCATCTTAGTGGCATTATCACCTTTTTCTTACTTCATGAAAACATTCTTTTTAGTGACCTCTCCCCTCAATAGTATCTTCTAACTCTCTTACTCCCTGTACACCCTTTCATCTTAGTGGCATTATCACCTTCTTCTCACTTCATGAAAACATTCTTTTTAGTGACCTCTCCCCTCAATAGTATCTTCTAACTCTCTCACTCCTGTACACCCTTTCATCTTAGTGGCATTATCACTATCTTCTCACTTCATGAAAACATTCTTTTTAGTGACCTCTCCCCTCAATAGTATCTTCTAACTCTCTACTCCTGTACACCCTTTCATCTTAGTGGCATTATCACTATCTTCTCACTTCATGAAAACATTCTTTTAGTGACCTCTCCCTCAATAGTATCTTCTAACTCTCTCTTACTCCCTGTACACCCTTTCATCTTAGTGGCATTATCACCTTTTTCTCACTTCATGAAAACATTCTTTTTAGTGACCTCCCCTCCCCTCAATAGTATCTTCTAACTCTCTCTTACTCCCCTGTACACCCTTTCATCTTAGTGTCATTATCACCTTTTTCTCACTTCATGAAAACATTCTTTTTAGTGACCTCTCCCCTCAATAGTATCTTCTAACTCTCTCTTAATCCCTGTACACCCTTTCATCTTAGTGGCATTATCACCTTTTCTTACTTCATGAAAACATTCTTTTTAGTGACCTCTCCCCTCAATAGTATCTTCTAACTCTCTTCTTACTCCCTGTACACCCTTTCATCATAGTGGCATTATCACTATCTTCTCACTTCATGAAAACATTCTTTTTAGTGACCTCTCCCCTCAATAGTATCTTCTAACTCTCTCTTACTCCCTGTACACCCTTTCATCTTAGTGGCATTATCACCTTTTTCTCACTTCATGAAAACATTCTTTTCAGTGACCTCTCCCCTCAATAGTATCTTCTAACTCTCTCTTACTCCCTGTACACCCTTTCATCTTAGTGGCATTATCACCTTCTTCTCACTTCATGAAAACATTCTTTTTAGTGACCTCTCCCCTCAATAGTATCTTCTAACTCTCTCTTACGCCCTGTACACCCTTTCATCTTAGTGGCATTATCACCCCTTCTTCTACTTCATGAAAACATTCTTTTTAGTGACCTCTCCCCTCAATAGTATCTTCTAACTCTCTCTTACTCCCTGTACACCCTTTCATCTTAGTGGCATTATCACCTTCTTCTCACTTCATGAAAACATTCTTTTTAGTGACCTTTCCCCTCAATAGTATCTTCTAACTCTCTCTTACTCCCTGTACACCCTTTCATCTTAGTGGCATTATCACCTTCTTCTCCACTTCATGAAAACATTCTTTTTAGTGACCTCTCCCCTCAATAGTATCTTCTAACTCTCTTACTCCCTGTGCACCTTTCATCTTAGTGGCATTATCACCTTCTTCTCACTTCCTTGAAAACATTCTTTTTAGTGACCTCTCCCCTCAATAGTATCTTCTAACTCTCTCTTACTCCCTGTACACCCTTTCATCTTATTAGCATTATCACCTTCTTCTCACTTCATGAAAACATTCTTTTTAGTGACCTCTCCCCTCAATAGTATCTTCTAACTCTCTCTTACTCCTGTACCCCTTTCATCTTAGTGGCATTATCACCTTCTTCTCACTTCATGAAAACATTCTTTTTAGTGACCTCTCCCCTCAATAGTATCTTCTAACTCTCTCTTACTCCCTGTACACCCTTTCATCTTAGTGGCATTATCGCCTTCTTCTCACTTCATGAAAACATTCTTTTTAGTGACCTCTCCCCTCAATAATATCTTCTAACTCTCTCTTACTCCCTGTACACCCTTTCATCTTAGTGGCATTGTCACCTTCTTCTCACTTCATGAAAACATTCTTTTTAGTGACCTCTCCCCTCAATAGTATCTTCTAACTCTCTCTTACTCCCTGTACACCCTTTCATCTTAGTGGCATTATCGCCTTCTTCTCACTTCATGAAAACATTCTTTTTAGTGACCTCTCCACTCAATAATATCTTCTAACTCTCTCTTACTCCCTGTACACCCTTTCATCTTAGTGGCATTATCACCTTCTTCTCACTTCATGAAAACATTCTTTTTAGTGACCTCTCCTCAATAGTATCTTCTAACTCTCTCTTGCCTCCCTGTACACCCTTTCATCTTAATGGCATTATCGCCTTCTTCTCACTTCATGAAAACATTCTTTTAGTGACCTCTCCCCTCAATAGTATCTTCTAACTCTCTCTTACTCCCTGTACACCCTTTCATCTTAGTGGCATTATCACCTTCTTCTCACCCCATGAAAACATTCTTTTTAGTGACCTCTCCCTCAATAGTATCTTCTAACTCTCTCTTACTCCCTGTACACCCTTTCATCTTAGTGGCATTATCACCTTCTTCTCACTTCATGAAAACATTCTTTTTAGTGACCTCTCCCCTCAATGTATCTTCTAACTCTCTCTTACTCCCTGTACACCCTTTCATCTTAGTGGCATTATCACCTTCTTCTCACTTCATGAAAACATTCTTTTTAGTGACCTCTCCCCTCAATAGTATCTTCTAACTCTCTCTGCCTCCCTGTACACCCTTTCATCTTAGTGGCATTATCACCTTCTTCTCACTTCATGAAAACATTCTTTTTAGTGACCTCTCACTCAATAGTATCTTCTAACTCTCTCTTACTCCCTGTACACCCTTTCATCTTAGTGGCATTATCACCTTCTTCTCAGTTCATGAAAACATACTTTTTAGTGACCTCTCCCCTCAATAGTATCTTCTAACTCTCTCTTACTCCCTGTACCCCCTTTCATCTTAGTGGCATTATCACCTTCTTCTCACTTCATGAAAACATTCTTTTTAGTGACCTCTCCACTCAATAGTATCTTCTAACTCTCTCTTACTCCCTGCACACCCTTTCATCTTAGTGGCATTATCACCTTCTTCTCACTTCTTGAAAACATTCTTTTTAGTGGCCTCTCACTCAATAGTATCTTCTAACTCTCTCTTACTCCCTGTACACCCTTTCATCTTAGTGGCATTATCACCTTCTTCTCACTTCATGAAAACATTCTTTTAGTGACCTCTCCACTCAATAGTATCTTCTAACTCTCTCTTACTCCCTGTACACCCTTTCATCTTAGTGGCATTATCACCTTCTTCTCAGTTCACTTTGAAAAACATTCTTTTTAGTGACCTCTCCCCTCAATAGTATCTTCTAACTCTCTTACTCCCTGTACACCCTTTCATGTAGTGGCATTATCACCTTCTTCTCACTTCATGAAAACATTCTTTTTAGTGACCTCTCCACTCAATAGTATCTTCTAACTCTCTTACTCCCCTGTACACCCTTTCATCTTAGTGGCATTATCACCTTCTTCTCACTTCATGAAAACATTCTTTTTAGTGACCTCTCCACTCAATAGTATCTTCTAACTCTCTCTTACTCCCTGTACACCCTTTCATCTTAGTGGCATTATCACCTTCTTCTCACTTCATGAAAACATTCTTTTAGTGACCTCGCCACTCAATAGTATCTTCTAACTCTCTCTTACTCCCTGTACACCCTTTCATCTTAGTGGCATTATCACCTTCTTCTCACTTCATGAAAACATTCTTTTTAGTGACCTCTCCCTCAATAATATCTTCTAACTCTCTCTTTTCCCTGTACACCCTTTCATCTTAGTGGCATTATCACCTTCTTCTCACTTCATGAAAACATTCTTTTAGTGACCTCTCCCCTCAATAGTATCTTCTAACTCTCTCTTACTCCCTGTGCACCTTTCATCTTGGTGGCATTATCACCTTCTTCTCACTTCACTGAAAACCATTCTTTTTAGTGACCTCTCCCCTCAATAGTATCTTCTAACTCTCTCTTACTCCCTGTACACCCTTTCATCTTAGTGGCATTATCGCCTTCTTCTCACTTCATGAAAACATTCTTTTTAGTGACCTCTCCCCTCAATAATATCTTCTAACTCTCTCTTACTCCCTGTACACCTTTTCATCTTAGTGGCATTATCACCTTCTTCTCACTTCATGAAAACATTCTTTTTAGTGACCTCTCCCCTCAATAGTATCTTCTAACTCTCTCTTACTCCCTGTACACCCTTTCATCTTAGTGGCATTGTAACCTTCTTCTCCTTCATGAAAACATTCTTTTTAGTGACCTCTCCCCTCAATAATATCTTCTAACTCTCTCTTACTCCCTGTACACCCTTTCATCTTAGTGGCATTATCACCTTCTTCTCACTTCATGAAAACATTCTTTTTTTAGTGACCTCTCCCCTCAATAGTATCTTCTAACTCTCTCTTACTCCCTGTACACCCTTTCATCTTAGTGGCATTATCACCTTCTTCTCACTTCATAGAAACATTCTTTTTAGTGACCTCTCCCCTCAATAGTATCTTCTAACTCTCTCTTACTCCCTGTACACCCTTTCATCTTAGTGGCATTATCACCTTCTTCTCACTTCATGAAAACATTCTTTTTAGTGACCTCTCCCCTCAATAGTATCTTCTAACTCTCTCTTACTCCCTGTACACCCTTTCATCTTAGTGGCACTTCTCACCTTCTTCTCACTTCATGAAAACATTCTTTTTAGTGACCTCTCCCCTCAATAGTATCTTCTAACTCTCTCTTACTCCCTGTACACCCTTTCATCTTAGTGGCATTATCACCTTTTTCTACTTCATGAAAACATTCTTTTTAGTGACCTCTCCCCTCAATAGTATCTTCTAACTCTCTTACTCCCTGTACACCCTTTCATCTTAGTGGCATTATCACCTTCTTCTCACTTCATGAAAACATTCTTTTTAGTGACCTCTCCCATCAATAGTATCTTCTAACTCTCTCTTACTCCCTGTACACCCTTTCATCTTAGTGGCATTATCACCTTCTTCTCACTTCTAGCTAATTCTTTTTAGTGACCTCTCCCCTCAATAGTATCTTCTAACTCTCTCTTACTCCCTGTACACCCTTTCATCTTAGTGGCATTATCACCTTCTTCTCACTTCATGAAAACATTCTTTTTAGTGACCTCTCCACTCAATAGTATCTTCTAACTCTCTCTTACTCCCTGTACACCCTTTCATCTTAGTGGCATTATCACCTTCTTCTCAGTTCATGAAAACATACTTTTTAGTGACCTCTCCCCTCAATAGTATCTTCTAACTCTCTCTTACTCCCTGTACACCCTTTCATCTTAGTGGCATTATCACCTTTTTCTCACTTCATGAAAACATTCTTTTTAGTGACCTCTCCCTTCAATAGTATCTTCTAACTCTCTCTTACTCCCTGTACACCCTTTCATCTTAGTGGCATTATCACCTTCTTCTCACTTCATGAAAACATACTTTTTAGTGACCTCTCCCCTCAATAGTATCTTCCTAACTCTCTCTTACTCCCTGTACACCCTTTCATCTTAGTGGCATTATCACCTTCTTCTCACTTCATGAAAACATACTTTTAGTGACCTCTCCCCTCAATAGTATCTTCTAACTCTCTCTTACTCCCTGTACACCCTTTCATCTTAGTGGCATTATCACCTTCTTCTCACTTCATGAAAACATACTTTTTAGTTACCTCTCCCCTCAATAGTATCTTCTAACTCTCTCTTACTCCCTGTACACCCTTTCATCTTAGTGGCATTATCACCTTCTTCTCACTTCATGAAAACATTCTTTTTAGTGACCTCTCCCCTCAATTGTATCTTCTAACTCTCTCTTACTCCCTGTACACCCTTTCATCTTAGTGGCATTATCACCTTCTTCTCACTTCATGAAAACATACTTTTTAGTGACCCTCCACTCAATAGTATCTTCTAACTCTCTCTTACTCCCTGTACACCCTTTCATCTTAGTGGCATTATCACCTTCTTCTCACTTCATGAAAACATACTTTTTAGTGACCTCTCCCCTCAATAGTATCTTCTAACTCTCTCTTACCTCCCTGTACACCCTTTCATCTTAGTGGCATTATCACCTTCTTCTCACTTCATGAAAACATTCTTTTTAGTGACCTCTCCCTCCAATAGTATCTTCTAACTCTCTCTTACTCCCTGTGTACACCCTTTCATCTTAGTGGCATTATCACCTTCTTCTCACTTCATGAAAACATACTTTTTAGTGACCTCTCCCCTCAATAGTATCTTCTAACTCTCTCTTACTCCCTGTACACCCTTTCATCTTAGTGGCATTATCACCTTTTTCTCACTTCATGAAAACATTCTTTTTGGTGACCTCTCCCCTCAATAGTATCTTCTAACTCTCTCTTACTCCCTGTACACCCTTTCATCTTAGTGGCATTATCACCTTCTTCTCACTTCATGAAAACATTCTTTTTAGTGACCTCTCCCATCAATAGTATCTTCCTAACTCTCTCCTTTACTCCCTGTACACCCTTTCATCTTAGTGGCATTATCACCTTCTTCTCACTTCATGAAAACATTCTTTTTAGTGACCTCTCCCCTCAATAGTATCTTCTAACTCTTACTCCCTGTACACCCTTTCATCTTAGTGGCATTATCACCTTCTTCTCACTTCATGAAAACATTCTTTTAGTGACCTCTCCACTCAATAGTATCTTCTAACTCTCTCTTACTCCCTGTACACCCTTTCATCTTAGTGGCATTATCACCTTCTTCTCAGTTCATGAAAACATACTTTTTAGTGACCTCTCCCCTCAATAGTATCTTCTAACTCTCTCTTACTCCCTGTACACCCCCTTTCATCTTAGTGGCATTATCACCTTCTTCTCACTTCATGAAAACATTCTTTTTAGTGACCTCTCCCTCCAATAGTATCTTCTAACTCTCTCTTACTCCCTGCACCCTTTCATCTTAGTGGCATTATCACCTTCTTCTCACTTCATGAAAACATTCTTTTTAGTGACCTCTCCCCTCAATAGTATCTTCTAACTCTCTCTTACTCCCTGTACACCCTTTCATCTTAGTGGCATTATCACCTTTTTCTCACTTCATGAAAACATTCTTTTTAGTGACCTCTCCCCTCAATAGTATCTTCTAACTCTCTCTTACTCCCTGTACACCCTTTCATCTTAGTGGCATTATCACCTTCTTCTCACTTCATGAAAACATACTTTTTAGTGACCTCTCCCCTCAATAGTATCTTCTAACTCTCTCTTACTCCTGTTACACCCTTTCATCTTAGTGGCATTATCACCTTCTTCTCACTTCATGAAAACATGCCCCTGACCTCTCCCCTCAATAGTATCTTCTAACTCTCTCTTACTCCCTGTACACCCTTTCATCTTAGTGGCATTATCACCTTCTTCTCACTTCATGAAAACATACTTTTTAGTTACCTCTCCCCTCAATAGTATCTTCTAACTCTCTCTTACTCCCCTGTACACCCTTTCATCTTAGTGGCATTATCACCTTCTTCTCACTTCATGAAAACATTCTTTTAGTGACCTCTCCCCTCAATAGTATCTTCTAACTCTCTCTTACTCCCTGTACACCCTTTCATCTTAGTGGCATTATCACCTTCTTCACACTTCATGAAAACATACTTTTTGATGACCCTCCATAATAGTATCTTCTAACTCTCTCTTACTCCTGTACACCCTTTCATCTTAGTGGCATTATCACCTTCTTCTCACTTCATGAAAACATACTTTTTAGTGACCTCTCCCCTCAATAATATCTTCTAACTCTCTCTTACTCCTAATACACCCTTTCATCTTAGTGGCATTATCACCTTTTTCTCACTTCATGAAAACATTCTTTTTAGTGACCTCTCCACTCAATAGTATCTTCTAACTCTCTCTTACTCCCTGTACACCTTTCATCTTAGTGGCATTATCACCTTCTTCTCACTTCATGAAAACATACTTTTTAGTGACCTCTCCCCTCAATAGTATCTTCTAACTCTCTCTTACTCCCTGTACACCCTTTCATCTTAGTGGCATTATCACCTTCTTCTCACTTCATGAAAACATACTTTTTAGTGACCTCTCCCCTCAATAGTATCTTCTAACTCTCTCTTACTCCCTGTACACCCTTTCATCTTAGTGGCATTATCACCTTCTTCTCACTTCATGAAAACATTCTTTTTAGTGACCTCTCCCCTCAATAGTATCTTCTAACTCTCTCTTACTCCTGTACACCCTTTCATCTTAGTGGCATTATCACTTTCTTCTCACTTCATGAAAACATACTTTTTAGTGACCTCTCCCTCAATAGTATCTTCACTCTCTCTTACTCCCTGTACACCCTTTCATCTTAGTGGCATTATCACCTTCTTCTCCTTCCATGAAAACATACTTTTTATTGACCTCTCCCCCTCAATAGTATCTTCTAACTCTCTCTTACTCCTGTACACCCTTTCATCTTAGTGGCATTATCACCTTCTTCTCACTTCATGAAAACATTCTTTTTAGTGACCTCTCCCCTCAATAGTATCTTCTAACTCTCTCTTACTCCCTGTACACCCTTTCATCTTAGTGGCATTATCACCTTCTTCTCCACTTCATGAAAACATACTTTTTAGTGACCTCTCCCCTCAATAGTATCTTCTAACTCTCTCTTACTCCTGTACACCCTTTCATCTTGGTGGCATTATCACCTTCTTCTCACTTCATGAAAACATTCTTTTTGGTGACCTCTCCCCTCAATAGTATCTTCTAACTCTCTCTTACTCCCTGTACACCCCTTTCATCTTAGTGGCATTATCACCTTCTTCTCACTTCATGAAAACATACTTTTTAGTGACCTCTCCCCTCAATAGTATCTTCTAACTCTCTCTTACTCCCTGTACACCCTTTCATCTTAGTGGCATTATCACCTTCTTCTCACTTCATGAAAACATTCTTTTTAGTGACCTCTCCCCTCAATAGTATCTTCTAACTCTCTCTTACTCCTGTACACCCTTTCATCTTAGTGGCAACCATCACCTTCTTCTCACCACTTCATGAAAACATTCTTTTTAGTGACCTCTCCCTCAATAGTATCTTCTAACTCTCTCTTACTCCCAGTACACCCTTTCATCTTAGTGGCATTATCACCTTCTTCTCCCTTCTTGAAAATATTCTTTTTAGTGACCTCTCCCCTCAATAGTATCTTCTAACTCTCTCTTACTCCTGTACACCCTTTCATCTTAGTGGCATTATCACCTTCTTCTCACTTCATGAAAACATTCTTTTTAGTGACCTCTCCACTCAATAGTATCTTCTAACTCTCTCTTACTCCCTGTACACCCTTTCATCTTAGTGGCATTATCACCTTCTTCTCACTTCATGAAAACATTCTTTTTAGTGACCTCTCCCCTCAATAGTATCTTCTTTCTCTCTTACTCCCTGTACCCCTTTCATCTTGAGTGGCATTATCACCTTCTTCTCACTTCATGAAAACATTCTTTTTAGTGACCTCTCCCCTCAATAGTATCTTCTAACTCTCTCTTACTCCCTGTACACCCTTTCATCTTAGTGGCATTATCACCTTCTTCTCACTTCATGGCTTATTCTTTTAGTGACCTCTCCCTCAATAGTATCTTCTAACTCTCTCTTACTCCCTGTACACCCTTTCATCTTAGTGGCATTATCGCCTTCTTCTCACTTCATGAAAACATTCTTTTTAGTGACCTCTCCCCTCAATAATATCTTCTAACTCTCTCTTACTCCCTGTACACCCTTTCATCTTAGTGGCATTATCACCTTCTTCTCACTTCATGAAAACATTCTTTTTAGTGACCTCTCCCCTCAATAATATCTTCTAACTCTCTTACTCCCTGTACACCCTTTCATCTTAGTGGCATTATCACCTTCTTCTCACTTCATGAAAACATTCTTTTTAGTGACCATTCCCCTCAATAGTATCTTCTAACTCTCTCTTACTCCCTGTACACCCTTTCATCTTAGTGGCATTATCACCTTCTTCTCACTTCATGAAAACATTCTTTTTAGTGACCTCTCCCCTCAATAATATCTTTTAACTCTCTCTTACTCCCTGTACACCCTTTCATCTTAGTGGCATTATCGCCTTCTTCTCACTTCATGAAAACATTCTTTTTAGTGACCTCTCCCCTCAATAGTATCTTCTAACTCTCTCTTACTCCCTGTACACCCTTTCATCTTAGTGGCATTATCACCTTCTTCTCACTTCATGAAAACATTCTTTTTAGTGACCTCTCCCCTCAATAATTTCTTCTAACTCTCTCTTACTCCCTGTACACCCTTTCATCTTAGTGGCATTATCACCTTCTTCTCACTTCATGAAAACATTCTTTTTAGTGACCTCTCCCCTCAATAATATCTTCTAACTCTCTCTTACTCCCTGTACACCCTTTCATCTTAGTGGCATTATCACCTTCTTCTCACTTCATGAAAACATTCTTTTTAGTGACCTCTCCCCTCAATAATATCTTCTAACTCTCTCTTACTCCCTGTACACCCTTTCATCTTAGTGGCATTATCGCCTTCTTCTCACTTCATGAAAACATTCTTTTTAGTGACCTCTCCCCTCAATAATATCTTCTAACTCTCTCTTACTCCCTGTACACCCTTTCATCTTAGTGGCATTATCACCTTCTTCTCACTTCATGAAAACATTCTTTTTAGTGACCTCTCCCCTCAATAGTATCTTCTAACTCTCTCTTACTCCCTGTACACCCTTTCATCTTAGTGGCATTATCACCTTCTTCTCACTTCATGAAAACATTCTTTTTAGTGACCTCTCCACTCAATAGTATCTTCTAACTCTCTCTTACTCCCTGTACACCCTTTCATCTTAGTGGCATTATCACCTTCTTCTCACTTCATGAAAACATTCTTTTTAGTGACCTCTCCCCTCAATAGTATCTTCTAACTCTCTCTTACTCCCTGTACACCCTTTCATCTTAGTGGCATTATCACCTTCTTCTCACTTCATGAAAACATTCTTTTTAGTGACCTTTCCCCTCAATAGTATCTTATAACTCTCTCTTACTCCCTGTACACCCTTTCATCTTAGTGGCATTATCACCTTCTTCTCACTTCATGAAAACATTCTTTTTAGTGACCTCTCCCCTCAATAGTATCTTCTAACTCTCTCTTACTCCCTGTACACCCTTTCATCTTAGTGGCATTATCACCTTCTTCTCACTTCATGAAAACATTCTTTTTAGTGACCTCTCCCCTCAATAGTATCTTCTAACTCTCTCTTACTCCCTGTACACCCTTTCATCTTAGTGGCATTATCACCTTCTTCTCACTTCATGAAAACATTCTTTTTAGTGACCTTTCCCCTCAATAGTATCTTCTAACTCTCTCTTACTCCCTGTACACCCTTTCATCTTAGTGGCATTATCACTATCTTCTCACTTCATGAAAACATTCTTTTTAGTGACCTCTCCCCTCAATAGTATCTTCTAACTCTCTCTTACTCCCTGTACACCCTTTCATCTTAGTGGCATTATCACCTTCTTCTCACTTCATGAAAACATTCTTTTTAGTGACCTCTCCCCTCAATAATTTCTTCTAACTCTCTCTTACTCCCTGTACACCCTTTCATCTTAGTGGCATTATCACCTTCTTCTCACTTCATGAAAACATTCTTTTTAGTGACCTCTCCCCTCAATAATATCTTCTAACTCTCTCTTACTCCCTGTACACCCTTTCATCTTAGTGGCATTATCACCTTCTTCTCACTTCATGAAAACATTCTTTTTAGTGACCTCTCCCCTCAATAATATCTTCTAACTCTCTCTTACTCCCTGTACACCCTTTCATCTTAGTGGCATTATCGCCTTCTTCTCACTTCATGAAAACATTCTTTTTAGTGACCTCTCCCCTCAATAATATCTTCTAACTCTCTCTTACTCCCTGTACACCCTTTCATCTTAGTGGCATTATCACCTTCTTCTCACTTCATGAAAACATTCTTTTTAGTGACCTCTCCCCTCAATAGTATCTTCTAACTCTCTCTTACTCCCTGTACACCCTTTCATCTTAGTGGCATTATCACCTTCTTCTCACTTCATGAAAACATTCTTTTTAGTGACCTCTCCACTCAATAGTATCTTCTAACTCTCTCTTACTCCCTGTACACCCTTTCATCTTAGTGGCATTATCACCTTCTTCTCACTTCATGAAAACATTCTTTTTAGTGACCTCTCCCCTCAATAGTATCTTCTAACTCTCTCTTACTCCCTGTACACCCTTTCATCTTAGTGGCATTATCACCTTCTTCTCACTTCATGAAAACATTCTTTTTAGTGACCTTTCCCCTCAATAGTATCTTCTAACTCTCTCTTACTCCCTGTACACCCTTTCATCTTAGTGGCATTATCACCTTCTTCTCACTTCATGAAAACATTCTTTTTAGTGACCTCTCCCCTCAATAGTATCTTCTAACTCTCTCTCTTACTCCCTGTACACCCTTTCATCTTAGTGGCATTATCACTATCTTCTTACTTCATGAAAGCGTTCCTTTAAATATCTTTTCCCCTCACTACAGTTTTCTCATTCGTTTACACCCTGTACCTCCTTGCATCTTTGTGGCATTGTGACCAATTTCTCACTTCATGAATAAATTCCTTTAAACATCTTTTCTCTTCACTAGAGTCTTTCCATTCTCTTTTACTCCCTGCACCCACTTGCATCTTAGTGGCATTATCACCTTCTTCTCACTTCATGAAAGCATTCCTTTTAATGTCCTTTCTCATCACTATAGTCTTCTCATTCATTTACTCGTTGTAAATCATTGCATCTTAGTGAGCTTGTTTGAGCTGAAGTGATTGAAAAAGCAGAATTGAAAATAGTGCATTGTGAATGATGTTATTAATATTAACACAAAAAGTTGATGGGAAATATATGCTTTTTAAATATTTATTTAATATTTAATATTATGTTTTTAACTTTATAATGTATACGTATCACATTACTAAATAAATCCCGGGCCTAACCAATAAAACAAAAACTTTTAGGCAAAATTCAACTTTATACATCAACATAGTCTCCATCTAGGATGATATACAGATTTCAATGCTTCTCTAACAATTTCATGTCTTTTTTGTAAGACGATTTATCTTTGGCCTCTAATTAAGCCTCTGTTTTTACCATCAGTTCTTCACCAGAGCCAAATGTCCTTCCCTAATGCATTCTTTTGGGGTCTGTAAACAGAATATTTTGAGGACCCTAGATGACACGCCAGGATTTGTTATTGGAGGCCACAACCTGAACAACATAAGGTATGCGGACGATACAGTGCTGATTGCGGACACGGAAAGGAAACTGCAAGATCTCATACAGAAAGTAGCAGTGGAGAGTGACAAGAAGGGACTACAAATAAACTTTAAGAAAACTGAGTGCATGGTCATCAGCAAAAGAGACAATCCAAAATGCCAAATACAGGTGGGGGATAACAGAATCAAACAAGTCCAAGAATTTAAGTACCTAGGAAGTGTTCTAACAGGAGATGGAAAGTGCGACACGGAGATCCGAAGGCGAATTGGCATGGCAAAGGACGCGTTCCAGAAGATGAGCAAAATACTAACACACAGGAAAATCTCAATAGAAACGAAGAAAAGAGTGCTAGACTGCTACATGATGTCAGTTCTTCAATACGGCAGTGAATGCTGGACAATATCATCGAAAATGAGGACAAAACTGGAAGCAGCCAAAATGTGGTTCTACAGAAGGATGCTACGGATATCATGGACTGAGCATACAAGCAATGACGAGGTGTTAGAAAGAATGGCAACAAAAAGGAAATTGATGCTGAGCATCAGGAAGAGACAACTGAAGTTCCTGGGACATGCAATGAGAAAGGAGAGCCTGGAGAACCTGATACTGACTGTTCAGATAGAAGGAAGGAGAGACAGAGGAAGGCAGCGGATAACATATTTGCAGGGCCTGATCAGGTGTATGATGGAACGGGGGTTGCCAGGAACAACAGGAGCAAACATACTAAGAGCCACAAGGGATAGGGAGACATGGAGAGCCATGATCGCCTACGTCCTGAAGGGACAGGGCACATAGAAGAAGAAGAAACAGCCAGAATCAATGGGAGCCAGATCTGGAGAATAGAGTGGATGTGGAAGCAATTCAAAATGCAATTCATATAGTTTTGCCGTTGTTGTGATCAACTTGTGACACATTGCATTGTTTTGGTGAAAGAGCAATTTTTTCTTCTTTATTTGTGGCCGTTGTTTGGTGATTTCTGTTTTTAAATGCACCAATAATGCTATAAAATACTAGCTATTGATGTTTCTTGCTTTCTTAAGGTAATTAATGAGAAAAATTCTTTCTTCTTTTCCTTCTTCTTCTTCTTCTTCTTCTTCTTCTTCTTCTTCTTCTTCTTCTATGTGCCTTGTCCCTTCAGGACGTAGGCAATCATGGCCTTCCACTTTTCCCTATCCATGGTGGCTCTGAGCACACCTTCTCCTGTTACACCATGCAATCCTCGTTCCGTCATCCACCTGATTAGGTCCTTCAAATATGTTATCTGTTGCTTTCCCCTGTCTCTTTTTCCCTCTATCTTGCCTGTTAGTATCAGATTCTCCAAGCCCCCCTTCCTCATTGTGTGTCCCAGGAACTTCAGCTGTCTCATCCTGATGCTCAGTATTAATTTCCTTTTTGTTTCCATCATTTCCAAGACCTCATCATTGCTCACATGCTCGATCCATGATATTCACAGCATCCTTCTGTAGAACCACATTTCAGTTGCTTCAAGATTTTCCCTCATCTTTGATGATATTGTCCAGCATTCACTGCCATATTGAAGGACGGACAGCATGTAGCAATCCAGTACTCTCTTCCTAGTTTCTAGCGAAATGTTCCTGTCTCTTAATACTTTGCGCATCCTAAAATATGGGGACCAAAACCTTGCCTGCTGATGTTTGCATCTTTGGTCACCGTGGATGGGTTTCAACTGACTGCCAATTTGACTCCGAAGTGAAGTGGTGGATTCATGTTTCATCCATTGTCACATATTTATGCAAAAACTTCTTGCTGTGTTAAAACAGTTGCGCCAACACTCTGAATCGGCAACATGTTATTTTTTATTGAATGTGAATAAACGTGGCACCAAAATGGTGAATAACCTACTTTCTGATATGTTCATCTCCTCTGCTATCTCACACAACTTCAATTCATGATCGACCAAAACAATTTGTAGATTTTTTGGTGTTTTCCTGGACAACTGCCAATTTTAAAATAATCTAGCTTGTTGTTTACTGGGGTAAGGAATGACTTGTTAATTTTAATGTCTGTAAAACAAAATTTCTCTCTGTTAATCATCTGAAAGATTCTTTTCTGCCTGTTATCAACATGGCTGATGCTAACCTTCATGAGAATTGTTGCGTCTTTTTGGTCTAATGACCCCAGCTGACATGAAATGAAAAGACTATATTGAATTCCTTGCAAGATCTGCTGCTAATTGGTTCACTGTGTCATACGAGACATTTAATCTTTCCAGAATTTATCTTACATATTTATAAGTCTACCATTCATCCATGATTTCAATATTGCTATCATATTTGGTCTGGTGTTCCTGTTGTATATTTAGAGATTCTTGATAAAATCCAAAGAAAAATCAACAATATTATTGGTTTTAAGTTGTGCTTTTTCTAAAAATATTCAGGTTCACACTTAAGCTTGCTTCAACTTGTATTTATGATGAAAATACAGCCAATGAATTTTGAAAAGATTAAAATTCATGTACTTTCAATCAATAAGAATTTGTGTTATACACAGTTAAATCTATTTCTGAGTGGTTTAAATCATGTATTTTCAGTGACCAGTTACACTATACAAGGGTAAACCTTTTCTGGTTGGGTTAAAATCATGCATTTTTATTGAGCACTTGCACAAAACACAAGTAATCTTTTCTGGGTGGGTTAAAATCAGCCAGTTTCAGTGACTCGTTACACTATGCACAGGAAAATAATTTCTAGAGGGGATTAAAACCCTTGCATTTTTGCTGACAAGTTATACAATACACAAGTAAATTTTTTCTAGGTGTGTTAAACTCATGTATTTTCAGAGACCAGTTGTACTATACATGGGTAAATCTTTTCTGGTTGGTTTAAAATCATGTATTCTTAGTGACCAGATTACACTATACACAGGTAAAACATTTATGGTTGGATTAAAATCATGCAGCTTCAGTAGCCAGTTACATTATCCACAGGTAAATCTTTTCCTGGAGGGTTAAAATCCATGTATATTTGGTGACCAGTTATACTATACACAGTTGAATTATTTCTATGTGGGTTATAATCTACGCAATTTTGGTGACCAGTTACAGTGTACACAGATAAGTCATTTCTTGGTGGGTTAAAACTGATGCATTTTTAGTGACAAGTTACAGATTACACTGGTAAATCTTTTCTGAGTGTTTTGAAATCAATGGATTTTTTATGGTCAGTTACACTGGTAATTTATGTCAGTTACACTGGTAATGTATGTCAGTTACACTGGTAATTTATTTCTTAGTGTGTTAAAATCCATGCATTTTTGTTGACAAATTACACTATAAATCTTTTCTGAATTGGCTCCCTTTGTCTGTTCTATAAATACTTTCATGGCTTCTGCTCGGACGAACTTAAGTCACTGGTGCCTCCTCAACAGGTGTTTACTCGTGCAACCAGACTGGCAACTAGGTCCCACCCATTCACAGTCAGGTTAGCCAAATGCAGACGACAATTCTACTCCTGCAGCTTCTTCTCTCACACTTCCCGCCTGTGGAACTCGCTCCCGTATTCTTGCTTTCCTGATGGCTACAACCTCCAGAAATTTAAATGCAAAGTCAATAGTCATCTACTAACCATTGGACTCTAGCTCTCTCCCCACCCCCATATAACCTTCCCTTTCTCTCCACCTATGCATCTGTCATTGCACCTGCTTTCTCAGCTTTCTATTGCTCCTTTCTAACTAGTTTGTACTCCTCACTCTTTTCTAATTAATCTTTTTACAGTTATGTAGCCCCCTGCAAATCAGTGGCATTTCCGCCTTGCTCGGGGTGAAATGATTAAAAAAAATAAATAAATAAATAAAATTCATGCATTTTTGGTGACCAGTTATATTATACACTGGTAAATGTTTTTGGGTGGGTAAAATCCATTCATCTCTGATAACCAATTACACTATGCACAGGTCAATCATTTCTAGGTGGGATTAAAATTTATGTATTCTGAGTGTTAAATTTCATGAATTTTTTATGATCAGTTATAATATACACTAGTAAATCATTTTTAATTTACACAATATACAGGCAAATCATTTCTGGGAAAATATCTATTTGATTTTCTTGCTGAGTTTAATTTTACACAGGTAAATCATTTCTGCATAAACATCTATGCATTTTTGGTAACAAGTTACACTATACGCAAGTAAACCCTTTTTTGGTTGGGTTAAAATACATGCATTTTCAATAAACAGTTACACTATATACAGGTAAATCATATCAGGATATGTTAAAATCCATGTGGTTTTGGTTAGCAGTTACATTATGCACTGGTAAATCTTTTCTGACTGGATAATATCCATGTATTTTTGGTGACTAGTTACACTATACTCACTTAAATGATTTCTAGGTAGCTTAAAATCCATGCATATTTAGTGACCTGTTACATTATACACAGTTTGGGTTTGTTAATATCCATGCATTTTTGGTGACCAGTTACACAGGTAGATTATTTTTGGGTGTTTTAAAATCCATACATATTCAGTGATCAGTTACACTATACACAGGTTAATCATTTCTGGATGTGTTAAAATCCATTTATTGTCAGTGACTAGTTACACTATACACAGGTTAATCATTTCTGGATGTGTTAAAATCTATTTATTTTCAGTGACTAGTTACACTATACACAGGTTAATCATTTCTGGATGTGTTAAAATCCATTTATTGTCAGTGACTAGTTACACTATACACAGGTTAATCATTTCTGGATGTGTTAAAATCCATTTATTGTCAGTGACTAGTTACACTATACACAGGTTAATCATTTCTGGATGTGTTAAAATCCATTTATTGTCAGTGACTAGTTACACTATACACAGGTTAATCATTTCTGGATATGTTAAAATCCATTTATTGTCAGTGACTATTTACACTATACACAGGTTAATCATTTCTGGATGTGTTAAAATCCATTTATTTTCAGTGACTAGTTACACTATACACAGGTTAATCATTTCTGGATGTGTTAAAATCCATTTATTGTCAGTGACTAGTTACACTATACACAGGTTAATCATTTCTGGATATGTTAAAATCCATTTATTGTCAGTGACTATTTACACTATACACAGGCTAATCATTTCTGGATGTATTAAAATCCATTTATTTTCAGTGACTAGTTACACTATACACAGCTAAATCTTTTATAGATGGGTTTTAATTCATGCATTTTTGGTAACAATTTACACTATACACACGTAAATTATTTCCGAGTGTGTTAAATTCCATGCATTTTCTTTCACCAGTTACATTACACCCTGGTAAATCTGCTTGGTGTGGGTAAAACCCATGCATTTTTAGTGACCAGTCACACTATACGCAGGTCAATTGTTTCTGTGTGTTATAAAATCCATACATTTTCAATGACCCATTACAATATACACAGGAAAATTATTTTCCTACACAGAGGGAAATATTTTCTAGGTGTGTTAAGATCCATGTATTTTTGGTGACCAGTTGCACTATGCACAAGGAATCATTTCTGGGTGGGTTAAATTCCATGCATTTTCTGTAACAAGTGACACTATACACAGGCTAATTATTTCTGGTTGGATTAAAATTTAAAATTTAAAATCCATGCATTTTCAGTGCCCAGTACACTAGGCACAGTTAAATCGGCGTATTGAAATTTCTTCCTTACATTGCGATGAGGTCTTAACCAGATTACTACTCCTATCTGACTGATTTGGCTGGTCAAGGTTAAGTAGTGCAATCTAGTCATGTGATCAAACAGCATAACTATTTTCTAGGTGTTTAGAAAAATTGACCAAGTTCATAGATCAATTTGCTATTTCCTATCTAATCATACAGCCTTGTGCCACATCTAAGCTAAGCTTAGAAAATAATTTGTTGGACACCTTGACATGGTGTAATTGTTATTAAACTTGTCCTGCTAGAACCTATTACAACTGAGTAGGGAGTTTGACCCCTACTGGGTGCCCATACTTTCAGCCTTGTGTTACATCTAAGAAAATCACCAGATCTCTTTTTATAGCAGAAGATTGAATCATCTTTGGATTTTCTGATTAAAAGTAGAAAAAATTAAGAAAATTAGTCTACTATTAATAATTCATCTACTTTGTATTGATAATTTGAAAGAAACCGAATCCTACAATTACTATTACTGCTTTTACTATTACTACTAGACAGTCAGAAATAAATTATATAATATTAAAAAAATCTGTAAAGAAAACACAGCAAAACTTTGACACATGAGAGAGCCGTGCTTCTCACTGAAGCTTCTATCACTCGATTGTTTAACGCAGCATTCCTGAAAGATGAGATTCCAAGACATGGTATCTAGTTTCAAGTTTCCACAAGACTTACTTTATTAATGATTTCATACTACTTGTTTTATAAGTGGTTACAGAGGCAATTTTCAAAGAAAAGGGTGATAAAAAGCAACAAAGACATAGCGAAAATTAGTCAAAACCTGAAATCAGTTCACTGAATATATTTTAACGCTTATAGTTTTCATTTGTTTAATTATTATCAATTCATTATTTTATTTCAGCATTCTTTTTGTTGTAATATAATTACTATATTTTTCTTGGCAAGCAAATTTCATCCTTTTTTTTCATTTCCTTTTATAATTGATATTTCTCTTCTATTAAGTCATTCATTCTTTGACTAAAGTACTTGTCTCTTTTGTTAAACTATTAATTACTATGGCTCCTTCTCAAATTCTTTGTTCTTTTCTACCATCACGTTTGCATTCCAGACTGTGTGCATTCATTATTCCCTTTTTTTTAGTACTATTAATTAGAACTTTTTTTTTACATTCTTTCCTACTTTCACTTTCACTTTATAATTCATTGATTAATTTCTTTTGTTGTACTATTAATTAATCTAGTTTCTGTTCTGACAAGCTTTTCCTATGGATTCAGATTTTGGGGATGTATCAATTGAAATAGATAAAAATCTTTACAAGCCTAAATCATTTCTTAACGAAAGAAAGAAAGTACTTATGAAAAAAACAAAATGTGTTCGACTAGTGCTTTTTATTTCCTCTTGATATTTCCCTTTTTCACTTTCACTTTCACTTTCAGCTTATTGCTTACTTTTACTTTCACTTTCACATTAAAGTTCATTTTCATTCATTTACTCAACTTTATCTTTTACTTTTGTTTTGTCATTCTCAGCCGGGGCAGTCAAACAACAGAAGCAGCACTAAAGGAAAATAAAGGAAACCATTTTGAAAGCATCACAATCAATTCAAATTAAATTGACTCTACATAATTGACTCCCAATCTGACACAGTATTGTGGATATTGTTTGTTTTGAAAGTAATATGCATGCTGAGAAACAGTTCTCTTATAAGTAACAGGCAACTTGTTTGGGGTTTTTTTCTCACAAATACTCATTTGAACTGTCTCAGTGTAAGAAATTGTGCCACGTATGCAAAAGAACAGACGTAATTTTAAATATACTTGTCTTTGATACAATGAGAACTTTAAGACTGACTTAGAATAATCAAAACACTTGTTACTTTTAGGTGATGCTAATTCAGATGAACCTCAGTTCCATTCTATTTTCATATATTTCTTCTTCTATGTACCACTAACAATATAGCCTGGCATTGCTCGTGTATAATGAAAGCTTTAAAACTAATCCATGCTCTTTAGACGTTGGCACGAAAGACTAAAAAGCAATAGTTGTTTCCAGTTAAAGCAAAATCGTAGAGTGAAAGAAAAATGAATGGATGTAAGTCAAATTTTGATTTCCTGGTATTGATATCAAATAAATTTTTTTGTCATAAACTGAATTTTGAAGACTAAATAAGTCCTCTGAGTAAATGGTATCATGACTGAGACTAAGAACTACAATTATACCTACTTAGAGCCAAACCCGAAGCAAAAACTAAAATCAAAGGGCTGAAAAAAATACAGACATACAGGCAGATAAACAGACACACACACACACGCACACACAAACATCTTGCCTTATGTATATATATATTATCGATTTTTTGCACTATTGTAAGAACTGCATCCTTGAAACTTCTGAATATCATTTCTTATATCTTTGTCTATAAGTGTATCAAATTTGATTAAAATCGGACCACTCCTTCTATAACCCGATTTTTTCGATTATCGATTATCAATATTTATCGGGGATACCTTGACACAAAACCTAGCTAAGAAGACTCGCAGATGCTTATAGTACAACTGTGTAAATTTTCAAGAAAATTGGTTCAGCCGTTTCGGAGTCTATAGGTAATGGACACTCACACACACACACACACACATACACATACACACACACAGAGACAAAGTTCTATTTATAAATAAGTTTAGATTTAGATTTAGGTGTTCCTTCAAGACATAGGTGATCATGTCTCTCCACAATTTCCTGTCATTTGTCTTCTAGATCATATTCTTTTATAGTCCTTTTTCCTTACTTAATTTTTTTCTTTTTCTTTCATTCCAGATAATACCTTGTCTTAGTGGCAGAATCCTTTCTTTGGGGGTGAAATGAAAAAAAATTTTTTATTCTCTTATTAATTAAAAAAACTTATACAAAGTAGTTTATAAACCCTACAATTAAGTAGCGAAAAAAAGCTATGGTGATGGTGTTAGTCTAGTCAAGTTGCCAAGAACACTTGGCTGTCTAGTTGACACCAATCCAGCCAGCTTCTACTGGCTGTCTACGTGGGTTGCCCGTCTCTTCCTCCTGTAATGAGGTCTGTAATGAAGTCTGACAGCCAAATTCATGCACAGAAAGTGGTGTTTGATTTGAACAAAATGCAGCATCTGAGCCTGCTGAGTGTAGTAATATGTACCTTATGCACCAATTTGTTGTTTTTGTCAACCATCAGATGGCAGTACAAGGCAACAGGTGTCTATCAATCCTGACTTTCAAGAAATTTGTCTCTAAGTACAGTGTTTTGTCTCTAAGTTTTCAGCCCTTTGATTTTAGTTTTTGCTTCGGGTTTGGCTCTAAGTAGGTATAATTGTAGTTCTTAGTCTCAGTCATGATACCATTTACTCAGAGGACTTATTTAGTCTTCAAAATTCAGTTTATGACAAAAAACTTATTTGATATCAATACCAGGAAATCAAAATTTGACTTACATCCATTCATTTTTCTTTCAGTCTATGGTTTTGCTTTAACTGGAAACAACTATTGCTTTTTAGTCTTTCGTGCCAATGTCCAAAGAGTCTGAGCTCCAGGATCATGGATTAGTTTTAAAGCTTTCATTACATCCGAGCAACGCCGGATCTCTCCTGACAGGAAAATCTCCCAAATATGTTTGACTATTAAATATTTCTATTTTTTTTTAATTATTTCACCCCAAGCAAGGCATTCCACTGCTACTGTTGCACAGGGGGTTACATAGGGGAAAGTGATGAGAAAGAGTGGTTAAGGTGTTACATAGGGGAAAGCGATGAGAAAGAGTGGTTAGGGGGTTACATAGGGGAAAGTGAAGAGAAAGAGTGGTTAGGGGGTTACATAGGGGAAGGTGATGAGAAAGAGGGGTTAGTTATAGGAAATGTCAGGAGAAGGGTAATAGACGGATGAGAATATCGAGAATGGGGGTGGAGTAGATGGAGAAAAGAGCTTGAAAGAATGGAAGCAAGTTAGTTAGATAAGAGATGTCTATTGACCTTACATTTAAATTCCTGGAGATTGTAGCTGTCATGGGAGCAAGTATACGGAAGAGAATTCCACAGGCGGGAAGTGCGAGAAAAGAAGCTGTTAGAGTAAAAATTGCGGTTATATTTTATCAGTTTCACTGTAAAAGGGTGGGATCTAGTTGTTAATCTAGTAGCTTCTGTAAATTCATACATAGGGGGCACCAGTGAGCTAAGTTCATTGGAGTAGAAGCCATGAAAGTATTTGTAGAAGAGGCACAGGGAAACCACATCATGCTGGTGAGAGAGCGATTGCAGCAAAGCTGTTGTAGAGAAGTTCTTTGTTCTTATCTTGTGTTTGCACCTTGTGGGTGGCTGAACTGTTTGAAGCTACTCAGTGTTGATGCCTGTGTTTTGGCTACCTGAGCTGTTGAGCACCCTTGTCATGCCAGTCACTCTACTGCTTCTGTCTCTTCTTCTTGTGTAGTGGTACAATCGAAAGTTTATTATTCTCAGTTTGAAATTAAAAATGAATGACAACGTTAAAAATCTTTAAAATTTTTATCATTCATCTAATACAAGCCTCAAGAGTCACTAAAAGTAGATGATTTGTGAATAATGTCATAAAAGTAAAACGGAAAGGATTGATTGGGTGATTGATTTGTTTTTATGGTTTATCAATGTTTTGAAGATTATTTAGAGCCAGAAAATATTTTTAAATTGTGAGAATCTTTTGGAAATAATAATGATTAACTGACACAATTTCTACTAATTAACCCACAGTTAGAGGGGAAAAAGGTGGATTTCTTTCTTTCTTGGGGATATTTTCATGTAAGTGAATACATTGAACCTGAATTGAAATGAAACTTGGCTCTCTTATTTTCAATAATTTCATTATACACTACACTACCTGCATATACTACCTTATAGCATTTAGTATTCCCGAGTGGTCACCCATCTAGGTATTGAACAGAATTGATGTTGCTTATCTTGAGTGATCATACAAGAACCATAATTTTAATCTGATATCCTGCCTTCCATAATCATGGACAAAGCGAGCCTCCCTGAGAGCAATACACTGTGCCTTCTCAGCCTTATCCTCTCTTCTGACCTCATATGGAAGAATTACATTGAGTCAATAGCTAAATCCACTGCTAGGAAGGTTAGGTTACTGTGTCGGGCCAGGATGTTTTTTCTGCCTGAATCCATGCTGCATATATACAAATCAGTCATCTAGGCATAATACATTTTATTGATTTTATTGTATCATGACATAGTCTATTGATTTGAAAAGACACAAAAATTCTATGAGTTCTTTGAACGATTGAATTTGTTCATTTTATTGTTGTTACAAAGATACCAATTCAATCAAATAATAATTGTAGATAAATAATAATAAAATAAAATAATAAATAAATAATAATAAACTAAAATAATAATGATTAACTGATACAATTTCTACTAATTAACCCACAGTTGGGGGAGAAAAGATGGATTTCTTTCTTTCTTGGGGATATTTTCATGTAAGGGAATACATTGAACATAGATGAGTGACCACTTGGGAATACTAAATGCTGTAAGGTAGTATATGCAGGCACGTTTCAATTCAATTCAGGTTCAATGTATTCCCTTACATGAAAATATCCCCAAGAAAGAAAGAAATTCACCTTTTCTCCCCAACTGTGGGTTAATTAGTAGAAATTGTATCAGTTAATCATTATTATTTTAGTTTATTATTATTTATTTATTATTTTATTTTATTTTATTATTATTTGATTGTATTGGTATCTTTGAAACAACAGTCAGTCAGTTAAGTGCCATACGTGATACACACTTGGGCGATCATATCTTGAAAGAGACATGACTGACTGGGCAGAAGATTATCCCGCAGTAGGTTGCCATTGCTTTCTGCAGTAGACTGGTTGCCGACCAAGGCTATAGAACCCAATCTGTCCTGCTATTTAACCCATAACTGGAAGGAAGAGACGGATTAATACCTTTCCCAAGGGTATTTGCGCGTAAGTGAATGCAATGGATTCAGCTGGAATTCGAACTCGGCTCCCCCAATTTCTCATTCCGAGTCGATATCCACTGTACCACAACGCACATCCGCTGTAACAACAATAAAATGAACAAATTCAATCATTCAAAGAACTCATAGAATTTTTGTGTCTTTTCAAATCAATAGAATATATCATGATACAATAAAATAAATAAACTATACCATGATACAATAAAATCAGTAGAATGTATCACAATACAATAAAATCAATAGAACATATCATGATACAATAAAACTAATAAAACATATCATGATACAATAAAATCAATAAAATATACCATGATACAATAAAATCAATAGAATGTACCATGATGCAATAAAATCAATAGAATGTACCATGATGCAATAAAATCAATAAAATATACCATGATACAATAAAATCAATAGAATGTACCATGATACAATAAAATCAATAAAATATACCATGATACAATAAAATCAATAGAATGTACCATGATACAATAAAATCAATAAAATATACCATGATGCAATAAAATCAATAAAATGTATCATGATACAATAAAATCAATAGAATGTACCCCGATACAATAAAATCAGTAAAATATACCATGATACAATAAAATCAATAGAGTGTATCACGATACAATAAAATCAATAGAGTGTATCACGATACAATAAAATCAGTAGAATGTATCATGATACAATAAAATCAATAAAATGTACCATGGTATAATAAAATCAATTGAAAGTATCATGATACAATGAAATCAACAGAATGTATCCCGATACAATAAAATTAATAGAATATACCATGAGTCATTATAATTAGTATAATGTATCATGATACAATCAAATCAATAGAATGTGCCATGATACAATCAAATCTTGTAAGTTTTAAACAAGCAAGTTCAAGAAGCTAATGATTCTGATTAAATATCTTCTTTTTTACATTTTTAAACAGCAAAAATAAAAAATGGGAGAGTGTCCAGAGAGAATGAGGATACTGGTTTCTGAGGAGCTGACAGGACTACATTCGAAACTGACATGTCTAAGCAAAAGGCAATGTGAAATGAGATATGAAATGACATCCACAAATGCAATATTAAATGTGTCAGTGAAATAAGATATGGAATTAGATGGGGGAGGGGGGCAGGACAGACAAATATTTTCCTTATCATGAAATTGTAAAAAGAAAATAAAACCAAAAAGTTCTGAGCAAAACCCCACTAATTTAAAAACCATTACTTCCTCCACCCTAGATCACTTTAATTGACTTACTTGACCCAACACCCCCCCACCCCCCACCTCCTAATCCTCCCATGGCTTCAAATAGAAACTCATGAACACAGGATTATCCAGACATGCTCTAGCAGTTTTAAATCACTCAACCATAATGGCTGACATCATAATGCAAGCAAATGGCTCACCCTGAGTGACAGGCATTATAATTACTCTATAGTTTTATTTTTGGTGAATTATTATTTCGTTTTAATAGGACCACTGTGGATTACTTCAATTTGTGTACTGAGGCAAGCATGAAGAGCTTCCATCTTTAATGTGGACAAGTCTTATTCTCTTGCTCATCTCGATATTGTATTTATTCTCCTTAAGGAAATTTGGTCTCTGTGCATCAAAGTCTGTCCATTTGAAACTCGAGGCACATCATGCAGGATAAACCAATCTTCTCACAAGACTTGAAAGTGAGGTCGGAAATACTAACCTCATTCAAAGATGCTTTTATCAAACAAATAACTAAAAGCAGCAACTATCAAATCAGGAATGATATAGTAATCTCACAGGTTATTTAAAGTAAGTAAATCCTTTGAGAGATGAACCTTAAGTAACTCAGTGTATGAACAATTTTAATATCAAATCAGGAATGATATAGTAATCTCAAAGGCCATTGATAGTAAGTAAATCCTTTGAGAGATGAACCTTAAGTAACTCAGTGTATGAATCAAATTTAATATCAAATCAGGAAAGATATAGTAATCTCACTAGTCATTGATAGTAAGTAAATCCTTTGAGAGATGAACCTTAAGTAACTCAATGTGTGAATCAAATTTAATATCAAATCAGGAAAGATATAGTAATCTCACTGGTCATTGATAGTAAGTAAATCTTTTGAGAGATGAACCTTAAGTAACTCAATGTATGAATCAGATTTAATATCAAATCAGGAGTGATATAGTAATCTCACTGGTCATTGATAGTAAGTAAATCCTTTGAGAGATGAATGTTAAGTAACTCAGTGTATGAATCAAATTTAATATCAAATCAGAAATGATATAGTAATCTCACTGGTCATTGATAGTAAGTAAATCTTTTGAGAGATGAACCTTAAGTAACTCAATGTATGAATCAGATTTAATATCAAATCAGGAGTGATATAGTAATCTCACTGGTCATTGATAGTAAGTAAATCCTTTGAGAGATGAATGTTAAGTAACTCAGTGTATGAATCAAATTTAATATCAAATCAGAAATGATATAGTAATCTCACTGGTCATTGATAGTAAGTAAATCCTTTGAGAGATGAACCTTAAGTAATTCAATGTATGAATCAGATTTAATATCAAATCAGGAGTGATATAGTAATCTCACTGGTCATTGATAGTAATTAAATCCTTTGAGAGTTGAACCTTAAGTAACTCAGTGTATGAATCAAAGTTAGTATATGAGATAAATAAATTGAAAAAAAGGATTTGTTGTGTTAGTACTTTTTTATTTTTTGTCCAACATTGTATGATGTACCAAAAGCAATATATTAACCTGAGAACTTAAGTAATGATCTTAAATAGCCTCATCAGGTTTAGACCCTCATATACATGATCATCAGTAAAAAAGGCAGCCCAATATGCCAAATACAGTTTGGGGATACTAAAATCAAGCAGTTACAAAACTCTAAATACCTGGGAAGTGTTCTAACAGAAGACGGAAAGTGCAACACAGAGATCCGAAGGCAAATTGGCACGGCAAAGGAAACATTCCAGAAGTTGTGTAAAGTATTAGGGAACATGACAATTTCGCTAAAAACAAAGAAAAGAGTACTGGATTGCTATGTGATATCAGTTCTTCAATATGGCAGTGAATGTTGGACAATATCATCAAAGATGAAGGAAAAACTTGAAGCAACTTAAAAATTGTTCTACAGAAGGATGCTGCGAATATCATGGATCAAGCATGTGAGCAATGATAAGGTTTTAGGAAGGATGGAAATGAAAAGGAAATTAATACTGAGCATCAGGAAAAGACAGCTAAAGTTCCTAGGACATGCAATGAGGAAGGAGGGCTTGGAGAACCTGATACTAACAGTCCAGATAGAGGGAAGGAGAGACAAGTGAAAATAGCGAGTAACGTACTTGACTGGCCTAAGCAAATGGATGGCAGAACGGGGTTGCGTGACGTAACATGAGAAACGCACTAAGAGCCACCAGGGATAGGGAGATGTGGAAAGTCATGATCGCCTACGTCCTGAAAGGACAGGGCATATAGAAGAAGATGGATGTCATACATGGTATCCAACTCATTCAGAAATGTCTAAACTATTATTTTTAGACAAGCATTTTCCCAGATCAGACAGTTAGTTGGTCAATTTGGCTTGACAGTATATCAACTGTATCCCTTCAACTTCAGATAAAGTGGATTGTTGATAATTTTGCTTTAAATATATTGGTTGGTAATTTTACTATAAACAGGTAGTGTTGGTTGATTTTGTTTAGTGGCATATCAACTTCTGTGGGTTATTTAATGCCAAATTCTAAATATTTTGAACAAAACTACACCTTCAACATCAGATAAAATCTATTTTTGGTAACTTTACTAGAGATATTGTTGGTAATTTCACTAGAAATATGAATTGTTGGTAACTTTTTTATATGAAATGTATTTAACTTTTATTTGTTTGAACATTATTTTTAATTGATACTTGTATTTGAGTAGATATTCTGTTTTTAATTGAACAATATATTTGTCTCTATTTCTGAGATAATGTAGTATTTACAGTATTTACATTATTCGGACTATTGTCCTCATCTTTGTTGCCATTTGTATGCTGTTTAATAATAAATCATTCTATTTGTCTATATTTCTGAGATGAGGTAGTATTTACAGTATTTACATTATTCGGACTATTGTCCTCATCTTTCTTGCCATTTGTATGACGTTTAATAATAGATCATTCTATTTGTCTATATTTCTGAGATGGGATAGTATTTTTTTTTTTAATCATATCAGCCCAAGCAAGACGGTAATGCCACTGAAGCGCAGGGGGCTACGTAAGAATGAAAAGATTGGCAAAGAGAAAGCCGGAAACCACATCCTAAGCAGGGAACAAGGGATGAGCCTCTACACCTGTTCAATAGATGTTTTTACAGTATTTATATTATTCAGACTATTGTCCTCATCTTTGTTGCCATTTGTAGGATGTTTAATAATAGATCATTCTATTTGTCTATATTTCTGAGATGAGGTAGTACTTACAGTATTTACATTATTCAGACTGATTTGGTGTCAGTTGAAGATGCTAACCCCTAAGCCAAATGTGTATGTAATCAGAGAAGGGAAATTTGAGCGTGTTATATATAAGTGGTGTATACACACTCTAGTCACTGAAAGAACTCAGAATATCTGCTCAATTCACTGCTGAAGAGTAATGCATAAATTGCAGAAGTAGTAACTGCTTTTTTTCCTCTCTAGAGAGCACAATTGTAATGAGAGCATAAATAGATAGATAATGTGTTCGTGAACATGTGTGCAGATAATATACAGATACGATACTGATCCAAGGCAGAATGTTGCAAAGTCAGTGCTTTATCTGTGGATAATATGAAGATCAAAGCTTCAGTACACTTTGATCTTCAGTTAGGTTTATTGACAACCTTTCTAGCAGTAGATGCAGTTATAGATTTAATGTAGTCATTCTACTTAAGGTCAGCTGAAAAAGTGAGGACAAGGAGGGGCAGTGTGTTGCCCTCCAGGAGACTCGGGTCATCCATTCTGAATTGTTGGTAGGAAAGTTTGTTTATGGTGGTTAAAGAAGAGCAGTTTTGTTTTGGAAGCATTAAAATTTATGAGCTTTTTTCTTCCCCAGTGCATCACAGATTGGAGGTCATTTTCAAGATGAGTCAGCCTTGGCAAATTTACTATTGAGATGGAAGTAAATAATGGCATCATCTGCAAAGATGCCTTCTTGGGAACTGATTACATCAGGTGAATCATTGATGAAGATCAGTAAACAGTTTAGGACCGAGGATAGAGCCTTGAGGGACACTTGCATTTGTGTAAAAGGATCTGGGAGCTTACCCATTCAAAATCACCTTTATTTCCTGATTTGATAGGAATGATTGGATTAAATCAAAGAAATGTCTGGAAATACCATAGCCCTCAAGCTTGCACAGAAGGCCTGCCTACCAAACCCTGTCAAATGCTTTTGAAATATCTAGAGCAATAGCCTCAGCTTCACCATTTTTATCAAGAGCCTGTATATGTAATCAGTGATGGTCATTAGCACATCAGAGGTAGACCTGGTGAAGCAAAAGCCATATTGTTTTATATTACATTACAGGTCAGATTGTTAAGAGCCTCAAACACTTTGCCAAAATTTAGTAAGAAACTAATAGGGTAAAAGTTAGAGACGTCAGTGTGTTGCTCAGAGTTCTTAAAAACAGGAACTACATACAAATACTTACAACAATCTGGAAAGCAGAAAGTAGTGAGGCAATAGTTATAAAAATTTGGAGAATAGAGGAGCCACCTCAGGGGCACATTTATTGTGTACAATAACTAGAATTCCATCACCTCCGCTTGCTTTATGGGAATCTAATTTAGAAATGATGTCCAAGACCAGAAACAGTTTTATGCAAGTACCACTCACTTGAGCCTTTGTTCCAGTCAGGAAATCAAGTGTGAATACTCCAGATGAATTAAATGTTGAGTTGCAAAAGAATTAATTTCATTCTATCAGCAAAGAATAACTTAGTATCATTTAGGACACACTAGCATTTATTATGAGCAAAGGCAAAGAAGGCCATATTGTAATCAAACGTATCACTCTGGTATAGCTGGAAGAAGTGATTCCTGCGGGCAATGGCTGCCAGCAAGCAGGAGAGAACCATGGAGTTGAATAAAGTTTAAGACAAAATGTCCTTGCTGGAATAAAAGAATTGATGAATGCCCTCACCCAGGAGGAAACTTCAGAGGTGCAGTCTTAAACAGGGACAGTAAAAACTTTGTTTCAAGGAACATCATGAAGAAAATCCCAGAATGAGTCCCAGTTCACTCATTGATAAATGAAAGATATTCTGTTGCTAGGAGGTTCCTGGATAGAGGGAGATTAGAAAGAGATATTTACAGACACCACAGCATGAGCAATGTTGGCAAGATGACAGAGCTGCATAGCAGTGCAAGTGTCAGGAATAGAAGTAAAGAAAAGATCAAGAAGAGAAATGTGTTACTGAGGAAACACATCAGAATATCCACCACTTGCATGAGATACTGAGTGATTAAGAAGGTCATGATTTGGATACGAGCAAGATCAGTGACAGAATGTTTTTGTCACTTGGTATGATGGGCATTAAAGTCACCAAACACAGATATATAAGCAACTAGAAGTATAGCCCGGCATTGCTCGGGTCTAATGAAAGCTTTAAAACTAATTCATGGTCCTGGAGCTCAGACTCTTTGGACGCTGGCATGAAAGACTAAAAAGCAATAGTTGTTTCCAATTAAAGCAAAACTGTAGACTGAAAGAAAAATGAATGGATGTAAGTCAAATTTTGATTTCATGGTATCAATTTCAAATAAGTTTTTTTTCGTTGTAAACTGAATTTTGAAGGCTAAATAAGTCCTCTGAGTAAATGGTATCATGGCTGAGACTAAGAACTACAATTATGCCTACTTAGAGCCAAACCTGAAGCAAAAACTAAAATAAAAGGTCTGAAAAAAATACAGACATAGAGGCAGAAACAGACACACATCTTGTCTTTTATATGTATATATTATCGATTTTCTGCAGAATTGTAAGAACTGCAACATTGAAACTTCTGAATATCATTTCTTATGTCTTTGTCTATGAGTGTATGAAATTTGATTAAAATCGGACCACCCCTTCTATCACCCAATTTTTTCGATTATCGATTTTCGATATGTATCGGGGATACCTCGACACAAAACCTAGCTAAGAACACTCACAGATGCTTATAGGACACCTGTGTAAATTTTCAAGAAAATCGGTTCAGCCGTTTCGGAGTCTATACGTAACAGACACACACACACACATACACACACACAAGTTCCATTTATAAATAACTTTAGATTAGATGAAGGGAAATACTATCTAGCACATCTAGAATAGGAAAAGGAGCAGTAGAGAAAAAAAGATTGCTTATTGAGTTCAGTTGAAAGTGACAGATACACATGTCAGAGTAGACTGGAGATTCAAGAGAGATCTCCTTAGCCAGAGAGTGATATTCTTTCTAAAGAGAGGAAGGTTAGCAGGAACTGAGAAATAAGAGTAGGGAATTGTATAGAGTTAATGTCAGTTTTACAGAGAGTGAGGATCTCTAGGGACCTTTTGTAAAGGGGACTTTTTGTAAAGGGGACCTTTTGTAAAGGGGACTTTTGTAGAGGAATAATTCTGCACTGTAAAAATTGATACGGATATCACAGATGTTAGAGAAAGAAATGTTGAAGGATTTAGGTGTTTTTGGTGTGGTTGGTTTAGTTTTATTTGCTTGATTATTTCTGATCATGGTGTGTTATTTACGAAAGAAGAGGCCAAGAGTAACAGTAATAGTCAGTCTTCAAATGTGACATGTGTGGGAAGAGAACTGGTGCAGACTGCAGCATAGCGTGGCCTTGGGGTTGCCAACCAAAGATGCATGCAGGGAAACCCATCCATGCCCAACATAGAACTGCAAGAACTTTAATATTATGTGTCTGTTGATCAGAGCAGGCTCTTTAGATGCTACTAACAGTCAGAAACAGCAACCAGAAAATTGCCAACTCGTTATCCTCGGTATGAAGATACATTACCATCATTCAAACACATTGCAAAAATGCATTTGGCAGCACCGCTATTAAAGAAAGGAAAAGAACTGGGAACTTTTTCTTAAACAGAAAACAAGGGATGAGCTTCTCTTCTTGTTCAAGAGAAGAGGGAGGAGTATGAACCGGGCAATCAGTAAGCCTATCTACTCCTATTGAAAACTAAAATAATGTTTTGACTTAGTATAAGTCAGGAAATCCATTAATGATCCAGTAAAGAATTGAACTAGCCAGAAAATACTTTTGTGAATGAGAAAAACAAAGAAAAATACCCAAAAGAGATCAAATCAGTAACACTGTCAGTAAATTAATTTGAATCTTTAAAAAGTATTTACTTTTTTGGATAGTTGGAATGTTGACTAATAGAGCTGTATGAAAAAAACAAACAGATTATGTTCATGGTATGTTATTTATGAAAGAAGAGGCCAAGAGTAACATTTTCAGATTTCAGTATATTAAACTGCATGAAAGAGGTGGGGGTCGATCAGTCAAAAATACAAAGGCTTGTGAGGATAGCAAAACAGGAAGTCAAAGGCAAAATAATATATAAAAAACTTGTCCTTTCAAACGAGTAAATTCTACCAACATTTAAACAAATACATGGACAAACATCCATTAGAAAAAAATATATACATTAAAAAAAGAAAAATTAGAATACTTTGAGAAAGTTAGAATAAAAATTTTAAATAAAATTTAAAAATAAATAAATAAATATTGGAAGGTTGATACAGATGAGACTTAAAGAAAGAGAAAATGAGAAAATGGCAAATGTCTTACTTCAAAAAAGGAAAAAACAATTGCAAATCAGTAACATGTCCGATAAAGTCAATTAATTTGAATTTTTAAAAAATATTTACTTTTTGGCCAGTTGGAATGACAACTAATAGAGCTGATTAAAAAATACATATACATATACAATGAATATCAGAAAAGAAACACGAATGAAATCACAAAAAATTATGTCAAATTCAAAAAGTTTTTCTGTTCAAAATTATCTTCTTTTTCTTGGCCCTCTTAAACTTTGTGTATAAAAAAAATCACAGGCAGTCAGTTTGGCTGAGTAAGAAGATTGATCCAGTAGAGGGATATTCATCAAGGTGACCCATTTTCAAGAGGTTCATAATGAATGAGTCACAGAGCGTCCCAGGAGAATCCTTGCAGGTGTGCATGAAGTTCAGAGAAGACTGATAGAGAAGGATGGGGAAGAGCATTATACTCACAGCTGGATAATTTCAAAAGCAGGAAAACTTGTAGTTTATAATTTAAATTTGACATAACTTTTTTCTGACTTCAGTTTAATTTCTTTCCTGACACAACTTGCATATATATAGCATTTACCTTGTCCCCTCACAAGCTCAAGCTCAAGGTTTTAAATGGGAATCCTGAACAGGCAAGGGCCAAAAAACAGTTTCTTGATTCTTCTTTTATGCACTGTGTCTCTTCTGGACGTGAGTAGTCAAGATTCTCCACATCTTCCTTTCTTTTATTGCTTCATAACACTCCAACTATGCCCTTGGCTTTACAACTAGGACCCACCATGCCACATACACAAGTGTGAATCATCCGCATTTTCCCTCCTATTCCTATTCCTATAGTAAGAAGTAAGTTCCATTCGGACAGTTCCTTCTCAAGACCTGTTGCTTTGTGGGACAAAGGCTTCGCCTATATAGATAGGGGTCGCAGGTTCGAATCTTGCCGAATGGCACACATTTTCGTAATAAAAATTTATCGTAAATAATCAGGCCGGTAGAAATAAATATATAATACTGTTTCATTAAAAACAGAATATCTACTTAAATACGAGTATTGTTAAAAAATAATGTTCAAACAATTCATTTCAAATTGTCAGTTGCTTATAACCAAGTGTTAAAATTTGTTGATTTCCGTAACATGTTTATATATATATATATATATATATATATATTCATTCCCTGAAAGGGAATAATAATATAGGTTTTAGAAAGTGCTCAGTAACAAAAATGTTACCATGAGAAAATATAACAAATTTACCAAGCTTCTGTGATTTCACTCCTTGGATTTTCTGGCTGGTTTGGTTACATCTATATACAGTACTGTGCAAAAGTATTAGGACAAGAACTATTTTATCTTTTATGAGGCATCAAAATAATTGCGACAATTTACCAATCGCACCTAGTATATGTACAGTACTGTGCAAAAGTATTAGGACAAGAACTATTTTTATCTTTTATGAGGCATATTGACAGAAAATAAACAATTTAATTAAAGTAATTTTATTTGATTTACTCAATAAATGCTTTAATAAGAAAAAAATACTTGTTACAAAATAAATTTAATAATCAGTATAATAGCCTTTTGCTTTGTTCACAGCCTTCATTCTGTCAGACATTGACATCACAAGCTTCTTCAGTATATCCAATGGTATCTCCTGCCGAGCAGCTTGTATTTGTTCTCAAAGTGTGTCATGCAAAGTAACATTAGATTTATAATTTTTTAATCCAAAATATCCCATAGATGTTCAATAGGATTGAGATCAGGGCTTTGTGGAAATGCAAATTCCAAAGCCTTCCTTCCTCCTTTTTTTGAGTTAAATATTTTTTACAAATGTTTGGCTTTTTACCTGTATTTGAATACTTTTGCGCACTACCGGTAGTGCGTAAAAGTGTTAGGACAGGGGCGATTTTAAACTTTATTTTGATGCCTCATAAAAGGTAAAATAGTTCTTATCCTAATACTTTTGTAAAGTACTGTGTATATATATATATATATATATATATATATATAGTCATCCACAGACAGATCTGTTTCACTGTATCACAGCTCATCAGTACAGTTAGACTCCGATTGCTTATATATATATATATATGCATATATGTATGTGTGTGTGTGTGTGTGTGTGTGTGTGTGTGTGTGTGTGTGTGTTATGTGTGTGTGTGTGTGTGCTTTTCACCTTGTATTTGAATTTCAGTGAGGTTTTTAAGAAAATCACCCCTGTCCTAATACTTTTGCACACTACCAGTAATGTGCAAAAGTGTTAGGACAGGGGTGATTTTAAACTTTATTTTGATGCCTCATAAAAGGTAAAATAGTTCTTATCCTAATACTTTTGCAAAGTACTGTGTATATATATATATATATATAGTCATCCGCAGACAGATCTGTTTCACTGTATCACAGCTCATCAGTACAGTTAGACTCCAATTGCTTATATATATATATGCATATATGTATATGTGTGTGTGTGTTTGTGTGTGTGTGTGCTACTTTTTCCAAAGTTCATGTGAGTAGCATCCATTTTCTAGACATGGAAGCCATTAGGAGAGCCATGACACAAGAGCTAGAAATCCCAGAATAATCATCCCAGAATTGCATGGAGGTAAGCCAGGGAAGCATGGGAAAATGGCGAATTTTGAAGAGAAAAATCATATGTAGTTTACATTATACAAAATTTTCATGTCCTTAGACCTGTGCAGGTTTTCTGAGAAAGAACTATTTCAATAAAAGCAAGCAAATTTAAGAAAAAAACTGAAGACTTATATCTTTATTACTTAATGAAATAACTTTTATGATGAAAAACATCTCGATTAAAAAATCTTACATCAAAACATTGTTGAACATTTTCAACCTGTGTGTGATTGCGATCCCTGCAGGTTTCAAATCTCTGCTTAGTGTTGCAAAACATTTTTAAGAATTTCAAGAATTATCACCTGAACTACTTATCAAATGTATTCTTTAAGCTCAGCTAAATTGTTGGTCTTTTGGCCGTAAACCTTTGCTTTTATGAAATCCCATGCAAAAAATCTGGGGTTGAGGTCAACAAAGATGCATTCTTCTGTATTCATTTTTAATAGAGTTCTAGAAGGGAACAAAAATAAAATTTGAGAAAAAATTAGTAATGAAATTAGAAATTTATTCACTACTAACGTGTATTGTGTTGTGGTGCAATGGATATCGGCTAAGAATTAACTCACTTTTATTTCTGTTCATCATGTTTAATAAGTGTTCAGTCAGTTTATTGCCATGTGTTATATGTTGTTTCAAATCAGATTAATTTAACTTTAATTATGCTAATTTTTCATAAATAATGTTACAGATGTAAATTTTATTTTTGCAAGATTTTTAAAACTGAGAATTAACTTTTGTTTACAAAATGGACAGAAAATAACTTTTGAAAACTCTCAAAAAATTGAGATTAAAATCAATATGATTTCTATTTTAAATACAACAAAGTAATTTGCTTAATGGAAATAGTAAATTTAATCATATAGCTTTAAATTAAAAAGAGAGATTTATTTTTTTTTAAAATTCACTTAATACTTAAGTATCAAATATAACTGGAGGTACCTAATTAACAGCTGCAGGCAAACTCATTGTTTCTACAACTGCATGATTCTGTCGAACATATCACTCAATAAGTACCAAGCTTGACATATAGATGGTGCCACTAATAAAAACTACATATGATTTTTATAAAGTGCTAACTTTCAAATGGCATGTGACAAAATTTGGGCCCAATCAGATCATTAGTTTACAAATTACAGTCATTTAAGTAAAGATATTGTTGCAAATTTTAAAACAATGAAAAAATCTGAACTTTGTGCATAAAATAAAGCATTGCTTTCTTATGGGAAAAATACTGTTCCAGCAAAGCAATGGCTTAATATATGCTGTTCAGACTCTACTTTGTCAGAAAAACGGTTAAGAGGTGATATTCTGACTTTAAACACAGTTGTACAGACACAAATGATGCTGATTGCATTTCATTCACTTATGCACAAATACTCTTGGGAAAGGTGTTAATTCATCTCTTCTCCCTCTAGCTATGGGTTGAATCGCAGGACAGATTGGGTTCTATAGCCTTGGTTGGCAAACAGTCCACCACAGAAAGAAATGACAACCTAGTGTGGGAAAATCTTCTGCCTAGTCATTCATGTCTTGAAAGAGACATGAATGCCTAAGTGTGTATAACATCTAAACTTATTTATAAATGGAACTTTGTCTGTGTGTGTGTGTATGTGTGTGTGTGTCTGTGTGTGTGTGTATTTGTTACCTATAGACTCCCAAATGGCTGACCCGATTTTCTTGAAAATTTAAACAATTGTACTATAAGCGTCTGCGAGTGTTCATAGCTAGGTTTTGTGTCAAGGTACTCCCAATAAATATTAAAAATCAATAATCGAAAAAGTCAGGTTATAGAAGGAGTGGTCCGATTTTAATCAAATTTGATACACTCATAGCCAAAGACATAAGAAATGATATCCAAAAGTTTCAAGGTTGCAGTTCTTACAATAGTGCAGAAAATTGATAATATATACATAAAAGTTTTCATTAAGCCCGAGCAACGCCCGGCTATACTGCTAGTATGGCAATAAACTAACTGGACGCTTATTAAACATGATGAACAGAAATAAAAGTGAGTTAATTCTGAAACACCATGCAAATATTTCTTTTTTATTCTTTCTTGCATGCTTACAAGAACTAGATGAGATATCTGTGGACATGGGCGGTGAAATGAAAATAGATTAAATAACGGGTTCAATTCAAAATTATCTGTCACTTACCCAGATTACTTATTTGTAATTGTACTTGTGGCTACATTCACCCTGGGCATGTCAGATTCTTCTCTAGAAAAAGCTTCATGGAACATTTTGGCTCCAGAAGCAGTCCCCAACTGCATGTGGTGCAAAGATTTACCCACAGTAGGTTGCCAACTTTTACTGTGGTAGACTGGTTGTCAACCAAGGTTATACAATCTAGTCTGTCCTGTTATTTACCCATAGATTATGAGAGAAAAGATGGCATCATACCTTTTCCACACCTTAGCACGTAAGTGAATGTAATGAGTTTGACTTGAATTTAAACTCAGCTCTCCCATTCCTCAATCTGAGTCGATATCCATTACTTCACCATGCCTCCACCACTTCCCCAAACTGACATACACCTGATGAAGGATAACAACAAAAAAGATGGGGAAAATAAAACAAAATATTTATTCTTTTTGGGTTTTTTTTTTTTTTTTTTCACTTCTGGACTCTATAAAATGATTTCTTGATGTCCTTCCAAGTTTTATTAACACCTAGGATGTGCATTGTGGTGCAATGGATATCGAGTTGGAACGACAACTCTGGGAGACGAGTTCGAATTCCAGTTGAATTCATTGCATTCACTTACGCACAAATACCCTTGGGAAAGGTATTAATCCATCTCTTCCCTCCAGTTATGGGTTAAATAATAGGACAGATTGGGTTCTATAGCCTTGGTTGGCAACCAGTCTACTGCAGAAAACAATGGCAACCTACTGCGGGATAACCCTCTGCCCAGTCAATCATGTCACTTTTGAGACATGATCGCCCAAAGCATGTATCACATATGGCACTTAACTGACTGACTGACACCTGTTTATTGTATATTAAGAAACATCCCATACTACTCATCAATAATAAAGCCACGCACCCTTATTTTTCACCTTGTTACTAAATTTCAAATGTCAAAGATCAAGACTTACAGTGTATACATTGCTATGAAAATAGCATTATATTCTTATCAGAGATCTGTCTTGTATTAATGAAATGCATGATATCCACCAGCTTAAATAATCAATCAGTGCGTACCCCACCCCACTTGCTTTATTTCAGTTTAAAGCCATCATTAAAAGCTGAGACTGTTATTGAGCCATCGTGTTTCCTTGCCTTGTAAACCCATTTTTCACCTTAATTATAACATTAATTAATTTTTTAAGTGCTATGACTAAATTAGTTGTCTTTTTTTGCTTCTGTTGTTGTAGTTGATATCTTTGGGGTGAGATATCGAGAATGTTCTTGTTTGCTTTTGAAATTTTGTTTTTTATTTTAATGGTGGCTGTAAAAATTATTGCTATTTTTTGTTCATTGTTTGTGGGATTTTTATTCATTCAGGAAAAATATAAAATAAAAGAATAAATTTAAAAAAATGTCATTTAGGTTTAGTTTCAATGATTAATGAACAAAAATAACGCAGTTTTTTTTTTCTTTTAATGAAAAGTAAACACAAAATAAATTAAAAGTGAAAGCCTTTTCTCTTGCACAAAAACTCATCCACTTTATGCTATAATGCTGATTGTATAGCAGCCTCACCATGAAACTTTATCATTTCAAATGATTTCTATCAGCACTGGGAAAACAACTTTTTCCTGGGACAAGGTGGTATGCATTAAAGTGCGTCAGTGGATCAAAGTGCATCTCTTGCACAAAATCTGGCATTTAATTGTCCACTTTTAGTATAACACTAATTGTATACCAGCTTGACCATGAAATCTTATCATTTCAAGTGATTTCTATCAGCACTGGCAAAACGACTTTTTCCTGGGACAAGGTGAAATGCATTAAAAGGCATTAGTGGGTTAAGAGTCCTTATAAAAAGGTACTCCTGAACTAGCTACTATTCTCTCTAATCTCTTTAATGAATGCCTTGTTGTATTTTGAGTTCCTGCTTGTTGTTAACATTTTTCTGTAGTTACACTTTTTAATAACCCAAGTGAGCCTACTAAATATTTCCCTATTAGTCTACTACCTCTTTTTGGCAAAGCACTAGAGTCTCTAATTAACATTGAATTGGTTAAGCAGATCCTCTTGGCGTATTTTCTTTCAAATAAGCAAGTAGGCATAGTATGTTATACAGGGTGCAATGGATGAATTGTTGTCTAAATTACATAAAAATGAAAATAACACATCACATTTTAACAGATATATTTTCCAAAATGACACAAAAATAACCTGTAATCATAAAGAGTAAATTTATTCAATAAAATCACCATTAGCTTTGCCTATGACCTCGAGATAACTTCAGAATCTCTTGGAACTCTTTTGAATAATCTCCTTGTTTAAGTTGGTGAATACTGCCATAATTCTTGCCTTCAGTTTATCTTTGGTGTTAAAAGGAGTTTTGTTGGTTTCTTGCTCAAATGGGCCCCACACATAATAAACAAGGGGGTTGCAGTCTGAGGAGTCAGGTGGCCAGATGTAAGGGGTGATGGGGTCACAGAAATTGTCTGACTGGTTTCTACTGCTTGTATGACATGGTGCAGAGTCCTGTTGACAGAAATAGGGTCTTCCAGTTACTGTTCTCTCAACTCAGGACAGCACTACATCTTCAATACATTTGATGTCGGCCTTTGTGTTGAGATTGAGGCTTAGTGAGAAGATCGCTATCTTCAGATTGATACGCAATCACTCTGAAACTCATGTATTGGTTTTTCTGGTGCAAATGTCAAGCAATACAGCATGTGTTTCCAAATTTTCCTCACAGATAGTGCCCAACTGACCCACCCAACTATACTGGGCAGCTGACAAAATCAAAAACAAAGAACACACATACATGAATTTCAAAATATAAAATGTTGATAATTTACTCATCGCATCCTACATATATATATATATATACACACACACACACACATATATATATATATTTGCCAACTTTCCCTGAAGATCCAGTTTGGTAAAACCTTGGTAGGTTTGTTGGCTAGGTTAGTTATTTATTTGTTTGCTCTACTTGCCTATTGAGCACTTTTTGTTTTAAGTTACTCGTCTCGGGTTTTTTTTTGGGGCTATGTACTTTGACTGATGTTCAAGTGCTTAGCTCGTTCATTTTTTATTACCATCTTTTCCTTCCACGTATGAGGGTCTTTTGAATCGAGTATAATGGCAAGTTTACATTTATATATATATGGTGTTGAGTTGTGATAGTTTGTGACTTCAAGATTGTTGATTTTTAGTATCTATATTGATAAAACATATTTTGGCAAGCAGGTTTTTTATCATAAAGTGCTCAATATCAGGGTGGAGATAAAGTGTTGGCAGTGGAAAAAACACAGTTACAATGAGTGATAACATCATAATGGTTACAAAACTTCGAAGTCAGCATGAACCTGTTTAGTTAATGTGATAAATTCTAAAATTACCTATATACATATAAGTACACAAAAAGTTATATATATGTTTATATATATATATAGATATATATATATATATATATATATATATGTATGGATGTGCATTAAGGTGCAATGGATATCAACTCAGAACGACAAATTGGAGAGCCGATTTTGAATTCCAGTTGGATTCCTTGAATTCACTTACATACAAATACCCTTAGGAAAGGTATTAATTTGTCTCTTCCCTCCAGTTATGGATTAAATAATAGGACAAATTGGGTTCCATAGCCTTGGTTAGGAATCAATCTACCACAGAAAGCAATGGCAACCTACTGCAGGATACATCTTCTGCCCAGTCAGTCATGTCTCTTTCAAGAAATGATCACCAAAGTGTGTATCACATATGGCACTTAACTGATATATATATATATATATATAAGTACATGAAAAGTGATATATTACTAAACCAAAGGCATGAAACTACAGTAAATTGTAAACATATTAAAGAATTAACCTTACAATCCTTCTAGGATTACTAAATATGAAACTATAGCAATTGTAAACTTTTTACAGTATTAATCTTCCTAATTTGTTAATTTACTTTAACTATACGATCTTTCTTCTTATGTTATTTTATCTTTATTTTTATTTTCTATTACAAATTTTGATCTGTTTATTGACTTATGTTTTTTATTGAACTTCATAATTACTGTTACCAGTTTTAGCCATGTACTAGCTTATATTTATTTACATTTTTTATTTTTTATTGTTTTGTTATTATTTATTTTTATTTTATTTTTGTATTTATTATTATATTATTGTTATTTTTATTATTATTTTTTATTATTTTGTTATATATTTTATATTTTATATTAATTATTACTATTATTTTATAATATATATTTTTATTTTATTTATTTATACATATATTATTTTATCTTTATTTTAATTTAATTTTAATATTAATTTTAATTCAATTTATTTTAGTGTTTATTTTATTTTATTTTTATTTTAAATTTTAAATTTTAAATTTTAATCTTAATTTTAATCTATTTTACTTTCTTCTAATTTATTATACTAGGTCTAATAAATTTATATTTTCATGTTATGTTTTTTAAATATCTTTTATTTTACATTTTATGAATACTTTTTCTGTTTGGGTATGGGATTTCATCAAGTTTTTTAAAAAAATGACAAAAGATTTAACTTGAAACAGTGTATCCGATATGTCTATATCTGTCTGCAATTCATTTCCAGCCAAAATTTGAAATATCTCACTCTTAGGCATTTCCGTTGTTTCTTCCCTTTCTTCCCTCTCTATATTTTCTCACCTTTTTTCCTCTTTATTTTTCTCTTCACTTTCTGTATCTTTCCTTTTTATCTTTCTTTTCTTTTTCTTTATAGAAGTACAATTCTTTTTTTTTTAAATACCATAAAATTTGAGCTAAAACACCATGTAACCAATGTCAATATCTGTCTGAAATTTACTTTCGGTTAAAATTTAAATTTTTTTTCTCGTAGGCGTTTTCATTTGCTCTTTCCTCTCTACATTTTCTCAGTTATTTTCCACTTCAATTTCTATTTCTTCCGTTTCTTTCCCTTTCCTTTTCTTAATTTCTCATTTTATTTTCTGATCTTTTCTTTCCTCTTTCTTTCTCTTCGTTTTTAATAACTTTTTGCCTTGTACAAAAAAGAAATCCGAAAATAAAAGTAAGTGATGTTTTTAAATTTTTTTTTCAATAGAACGTTTATTATCATCATTGTCAACTACCTGATGACATATTTTTCTTTCAATATTGAAACAAAATGTACAATTTTGTAGTAGTTTGCACAGGTTCTAAATTAATAATTAATAATAATAATAATAATAATAATAATAATATATATATATATATATATATATATATATATATATATGTATGTATGTATGTAGAAAGGGCTATTCAATGAATTTAAATATTGAAATTTTTATTTTTATTTTTTTATTTGGCTGTGTAAGTATATGTATGTAGAAATGGCTGTAAATATATATATATATGTAGAAATGGCTATTCAACAGATTTAAATATTGAAATTTTTATTTTATTTTTTATATTTGGCTCTCTAAATAGAATATAATATTTGCATTGAGCCCTCCACCTTGTTCAATTTTAATATTAATAAAATTAATCTTAATTAGGATTGGGATTTTGGGATTTACCTATCTGATCATCCTTTTTGGATTTAAAATCTAAAAATATATATGTATATATGCGAATTGATTTACTAGTAGATCTTAATTGTTTAATTTTCTTAGGTTTTTAAAATTCCAATTTCATATCCTTTCACTAGTAATATGCAAATTTATTTTTAAACTAAATAATGAAGTTTAAACAACTAAATTTAAATAGAATAATTAGGCTTACTTTTAAATTAAAATTTTTAAAAAATATATTGTATTATATTTGTTTTGTTGATTGTATAATTAGTATAATTTTGATTATATAGTGGTGTGATGATTTTGTGATCACAACGGATTGATTAACGGATTATCTCTTAAATATATTTAAAATTTTTTTTAGACTCCAGTTTCTTATCCATTCACCGTTAATTTATAATATTTATTTATTTTTATTTTCCCATTTTCTCCTATCATCTTTTCTTTCTACTTTAAATTTATTCCTCTCTTCTTTTCTTTTTCTTCCTCTTTCATTTACGCTTTAAGATACTTACCCTTTCTTTTTAACGCTATCTCTCTCTCTCTCTCTCTCTCTCTCTCTCAACCCACTTTCTTTAAGTTTCAAATCTACTGGTCAGCAGTCTAACTGACAGGCTGAATGCATCTTTGAACTTTTGTTGACATCCGCTCCTACGTGTGTTCTTTGATTATATGCTGCATATATATATGCTTATGTATGAATATGTGTGTGTGTTCTCCAAACTGATGTAATGATGTATTTTATCTTAAATTTTCTCTTTTAATAGAGCGACTGTTATTTTTATTCGTTTTTTTTTTAGGTATGTGTGAATTTCATTTGTGTAAAATCCTTTGTAGAATAAAGACAGAAGCTGATGATAGTTCACCTGAAATAGGCCTACACTTCCGATTTACCATGAAATAACGTGTCTGCCTTAATTTTTCTTATATATGTGTATATATATATATATATATATATATATATATATATATATATGGTATTTAAAATATCATAACATGTCAAATTTTTCCCCCAAGCAAAGTAATGTTAAAGGTCCTGCCCTGGCATCTCATCTTCAGTTATTTTTCCATTACCATGGTGTGGTTTGCTTGTTTTTTTATAAATATTTTCAAGGCGGTTGTTCTAATGAGCTTTTCTTCTTTGTACCTTGACTGCATGATTTTAAGCATGCAACAAGATTGGCTTTTAAGTCTCAAAATTTTACTGTTAAATCAATCACCACCTTCTAACTTACTAAACTGTTCTTTTATTGTCCTTTCCCCTCATTAAAGTCTTCTCATTCACTTTCACTCCCAGTAACCCAATACCTCGGAAGTGCTCTAACAAATGACAAAATTGTGATACTGAAATCCGAAGGCGTATTGGTATGATCAAGGATGCATTCCAAAAGTTGAGAGACAGAAAAAATTGTTGGAAACAAAGAAAAGAGTACTAGACTGTTATATAATATCTGTCCTCCTATATGGACTCAGGGCAACAAAAAATGTTGTTCTACAGAAGGATGTTGAGGATACCATGGCCTGAACATGCAAGTGACAGTGAGGTTTTGGAGAGAATGAAAATGAAAAGAAAACTTGTACTTAATATCAGGAAGAGACAGCTGAAGTTTCTGAGATTTGCAATAAGAAAGGAGGCTTGAAGAATCTGATACTTACAGGTCAGATAGAGGAAAAGAGAGATGGGAAAACAGCATGTGACATACTTAATGAGCTTAAACAAATGGATAACAGTACAACATATATTAATAGCAACAAGGAACAGGAAAAGGTGGAGGGCCATGATTGCCTACGTCTTGAAGGAGCATGGCACATAAAAGAAGAGCCCATTGCATATTCGTGGTATTATTGATTGCTTGGGTTGAAATGATTAAAAAATTTACTATTACACTGAGTCAATGTGCCCAAGGCAACAGAAATATGGTTCTACAGAAGGATGCTGAGAATACTCTGACAAAGAGTAATAATGAGCAATGAAGAGGTTTTGAGTGTTATATGCCAACTTTAATGGCTATATACTTCTTCTACAACTAATTCTGCATCAAAATGTTGGGTAATAAACTGCTGCATCTTTGTTATAAACAAACTGCAAACAAAATGACTGCTTTTTTCTCATCAATGATAGACCATATAAACTGCTATCCATTTGGCAAGAATACACTCAAACCAAATGTTGGTTATCTTTTCACAAGATAATTTGACAAAATAAATTACAATTAAAATGACTTTCTTTCTCATAACTGATAAAACTGAAAGATATCAATACTTCATATTTAAATAAAAATAATAACAAAATCCTGTCATTTTCACTGGCAATTATGAATGACCCCAGT